>JARHVA010004067.1:1237500-1713940 GCA_037957365.1 Torreya grandis
CACCTAACATTGAAGTTCTCAAATGTCTCACTATAAACAAAGGAGTTCAAGTAAACTTTATAATTTTACCCTCTCATCCAATCTTCTCAGTATTATCATAAAAATTATATTCTTGATAATCATCATGAACTTGATCATCCACATCATCATTGTAATGATGACCATCATTAGTAATGGGAAATAAATGGTCTACTTTATCTGTATTCCCATTACCTTATTATCAAACATATTCATCAACATTTTTTTTAGGATATTTTTGTTTCCTCCAAAACTCAAATGCTTTAGGCTCTAATATTATTTAATTATATTTTTTGTTTGACCTTGTGAAGATAGCAAGATGCATTTTATCATTAAGATGGTACAACAAGAAGTCATACTTTTTCTTATTTATTATTTGAGGTAGTTGCATATCAACATCATTGTTTGAACATTCTCTATTAGATGTTGTTGTTTGGTCCAAGATATCATTAAAAAATAATCATGATATTGAGTATTTTAAAATATAATAGTGGGGAACACTGATGGACTTTTATCCTCTATTTTAATACTAATTTGAAATCATCCCAAGGTATAACTATGAATATTTGGTTTCACAATAGAGCTTGCATAGAATAATCTCAAAGAGATACAACATCACCACTATTGGTTTAATATTAATGAATGAGAGTGATAAAGTGAATTATTTGAATCTATTACTAGTATTCATGTAGTTTACTCCAACATTTATTAAATAAAATGGAAAGGGTAGTTCAATTTCCAAAACAAACACAAAAGGAGGGAAGGGTAAATTAATATAGAAAGTTTCCAGGTCTAAGGTAAATTAATGCTTTAAAATTTGACCTACACACATCCACCATAGTTATATCACTATGTGTTGAGTCTCACCAAAGGCTTTACCTCCAATGCTACATAATGGGAAGAGTCTATGGAAATAATAAACAATAATGCTTAAATTGTAATTCTTTACTAAATAATAACATTATAAGTCTATAGTAAATCACACATAAACTTACAAAATAACTTGAAAGATATCACACTAGTTATTAGTATTATGATTAAAATGAGAGGAATTAATAAAGAGTTTATGACAGGAAGACACATCATAATCATTGCATTCATAAAGTAATAGAGTCTTAAAAAAATTATCTGGCTAATATTCACTTAAAACTGAAATGAAATATGCTTTGATAAAAATAACATGTGTCACTTAAAAGAACTAAAATTGTATTCATTAATATAGCCAATTTTATTATAAATATCAATATTGGCCAACTCTTTAAAATTAAAAAAAAGTTAAAGGAAACCATAGGTGAAATCTTGGTTTGATTTTGATAGCACTTTTGAGCTAAAAGTTTCTGACCTTCAAACTATAACACAGTTATAATTTTATAGCTATGGATGGGATTCACCCCTAAGTAATGTGAGATTCCCATCCTAGGCCATGATGGCCTCTCCTTGTGGTTAAAACCATATAATTCAAAAAATGTATAAAATAACCTTAATCCCACTCCCAAAAGATCCACGGGGGGGGCACTCAAGTAATATGTATAGGAAACATGGAATATCTAGCTCCCAAATTATTTAACTTTGCCTCCCTTTCTTCTAGTGTGGTTACCATGAGGTCAAAATCATGATCCAACTTGGTGAGGTTCATCAAGTGCTCTCTAAATATTGTCTCAGCCTTAAGGTTTAAAGAGGAAGAAACCATTGTTGTAGGATTAAATTTGTCAAAAAAGCTTTGGTTGAAAGTTAAGGTGTTGAAAATATCAGGTGGGAGTAAAAAGTAAGGAGGTAAAATTTGGGAGCTCAAATATATAGTGACCAATGATATTTACTTAGAACAATTAAATAAACTCAAATTAATCCCCTCTACATTAATATCATTTTTCAACTCATCTGTCATTGATTCAAATTTGAGTGGGTGGCTCAATATTTGACTTGATTTCCCAATATGGAGTTTAATTTGGAGTATACAATTACATGGCAATTAAAATATCTAGTAAAGGCAATGTGATATTTTTAACTTATCTAATCAGGGTCCATTTCCCTACTTCATCAATGTTTGGAATGGGGTAGGTACACAACCACCTTATCCTTAAATCCTTTTGGGATATTCGAGTTCACATCATTTATCACATCCTAATTGGTCTTCATGTTAATGGTCAAGACCAAAACACAACTAAATACTTTATTGCTATATCCTTGGGGGGAAGATGACATGTCAATTAGGGACACATGGTTCCACCTATGCTTTGTTCTAGACATCCTAGGGCCTTTAGGGACCCACTTACTAAACTATTCAATTATGCCACATGTCATGCTATGATATATTGAACTCTCCCAGGTTCTAACACCTTTGCTAGACTAGGAGTTTGACAAGTCTAACAATTATGAGAACTTCATTGGTAAAATTTAGGCACTACTACCTTCTAGGGAACATAATATCTCTTAATTTAGTTGATCTCTCCTAGGTTTTAACATCTCTATAAGGATAGGGATAATGACCACTATGGCATTAGTTGATGTGGAATTCACTTGTTAGGTTGGGCTCTCTTAGGATCTAACATCTCTTTTAGGTCTAAGAGACTGGCTATTCTACTTTTGGTTAAAGTATTGATAGTGTCTGACTTTAGGTTGCATGGTGATTCTTAATTACATTAGGATCTATTGGGGTTTGACATTTTTGTTAAAACTAAGAGTGATGTGTCTAAAAATAAACCTTATGGTGCTTATTGATTGCATTAGGCCCTCTTTATATCTAACATCTCTATCAGGTCTAGGAAATTGACATGTCTAACACTAATTTCATGGTGCTTTCTTATTGCAAAACCTTTGACTACCCCTTATTTGAATATCTTGAAGTTGTGTAGTTATGAGACTTTGACATGTGTAAGATCCTACAAAAAACACAAAAAATGACTAAGTGAAATCAAAAGTAATAATTACTAATCAACTATGAACCTAGCCACTAGTTAGGTTCCATAATGCCACATAGGACTCTAGGAACCTTTGATTAAGGGCAAACCCACAAAATTAGTAGGTTAAACATTCAAAACAAGAGGTTCTACCCTAAATATGGAGTATAGATAGGATTTACAATGGTTTCTTTCATATACCAATGAGGTCTGCTAGTTGGATCAACTAGTCATTATCTACATCATTTGCTTAGGGAGAAAAAGAAACTAGGTGCCCTAGGATTTTAGAGACTTGGCATAGGTAGAGTCAACCAAAATACAAGAATAGGTCTAGGAACTCTAGATGTGTATTTTGAAAGAGGTGTACCCTATTTATTATGAAAAAGGGGAGTGTTGGCCATAATAAATGGTGATTTCCATGGGGAAAGTGGTGATAATCAATTAGATCTTGATCTATTAATCTTCCATTCCTGTACAACACCCAAATTATAAAAGAGCTATTTAGACATATCATAGAGGAAGGTACTAAAGACATGTGATAACAAGTGACATATTGATTTCTTACCCTATATAAGACCTCTAGTGTGAGTGGAGAGTGATTTTTGTTTAAGCTATCCAATTATCGACCTCATTTAAGCAACCAAGGGTGAATTGGGCATCAAATTTATTCAAGGCATTAATGATATCATGGCTTAAAGGAGAATGGCATGGGTATTTATTCACTTTTAGTCAGGCATTCATAGCCCTAACATAGATACCTCTATTCCCATTTGAGGCCTTGATCAACTTTTAGCCAGGATAGAAAGCCTATAATGGAGGTTGCCTAAATAACCCTTTTAAGGAAGACTCATAATTTAAATTTTGCATCTTTTTCTAGTCTTTTCAAGGTTCCTTTCAAAGATATTTAGTAGTCTTTATCCAGTGAGGGTTTAGGACCAAGCCATGACTAATAGGATGAAGATGAAGATATGAATATATAGTCAACTTCTGATTGGATTGAACAGTCCCACTTTTTATCAGATGATATATTAAATTTAACTTGGCGGCCTCTATCAAGGTGTAAGTTATTATAAAATCCACTTTTTTCAATGAGAATAATTGTCCCTCAAGATCTAAAATTTAAAGGAATCACTCACCATCCATGTTTTATAAGGATTGAAGACTCAACCTTGGCTTTTTGTAACTTGTCAATGATATTTAGGGTTTGGCCATCACTCAGAGTGGTTACCAACTTCTAATTTTCTAGGGAGACCTCTTAGTAGGGTTAATTTTATTAATGTTAATTGGGGGTCTGATTTGAGGTAGGCAAATGCTACAAGGACACAACCAAACAAATTATACAAAGGAACAAGGAAATACAACACACAATAGGTAAAACAAACACATGACTAAAACAAACTAACCTACTATATAGATTACCATTACTTGCTGAGGCTATTATGAAATTACACTAAATGAAGAAGTTGAAAAGTAGTGTTCTAGGAATTGTCTATTTATCAAGAGAAATAGGTCATTGCCTTCTAGGTCTTTACGGCAAAATGCATTCTGGCCTAAGATTATGGCAATTTGATATGGGCCAATCTAGAGAGGATCAAAATTAAATTATTGGACTTTATTTCCATGGGGTTTATCCCACATTAATACCATATTAGATATCCTAAAAGTCTTTATTTTATCCCTCTTGTCAAACCATCATTTGATAATACCTTGATTCAATTTATTGAAGCTTAATAGAGCTTCATCCTAGGCTTCCTCTAATTGAATGATATTCAAGAACTAGGAATTCACTTTGTCTTCTAGTTCCATGAATTATTTCATGAACTTATAATTCCATATTATAAGTGTGACCAACATGATTGGCTCTAATCCATAGACTAAAAGGAAAGGAAAACTTTTAAGGTATTGATTATACTTGGTGTAGTTAGCCCATAGAATAAACCTCAATAACAAGAGTCACTCCTAAGGCTTGTCCCCTACATATTTATTAATGGATTATATTATATTATTATTGGTGGATTCTACCAATATATTTCCTTAAGGATAGTGATTAGATGAGAACCTCAACATGATACCATTGTCATAAGCCCATTCTATAAATTCTATGGACTAGAAGGTGGAACTATTATCACATACAAAAGAGAGTAGGACCCCAAATTAAGTGGTTATAACATTCTCCATGAATTTGATGACTTTGATAATGACGATTATTTTTATAGAAACTACCTCAAACCACCTTGTGAAATAAGCTATGGTTGTGAGAACAAACTTATGTCCATCTAATGAGTTAGGGTTGATGACCCCAACAAAATATAGTACCCATTGGCTATATGGTTGTGACTCTACCATGAGATGAAGTGATATCACTATGTGGGTATCCCTCTTGGAAATAGTCTAGCACTAATGACAAATTTGGACATGAGGATGAATATATTTGAGCAAAGTAGGCTAGCATTATCCCACTTGAAGGACCTTGTGTGCCATGGCATTTATAGCAGGGTGATCGACTCCTATTTTTTCATGAAAAATTGCCATTACTTCCTTGGCTTCATCTAAGGAAAAATATATAAGGTATATTACTTCATGATTTTTTATGAAGATAATTCCCTTATTCAACATATATTATGCAACTTTCAACAAGAGAGTTATCTTCAACATATGATTGAGTTTGGGTGGTGCATTTTTTTAGAGAAAAAAATGCACAATTGAAGTGTACTAGTTTTTTTGTAGACACATATCTTAGTCTATTTGATATACAGTTATTCTTAGGTCTATCTCAGTTATCAATTGGGTAAGGCCCTATCCTTATACCAACTTGGCTAGTTTGATCTCTTAGTCATACTCCTACAGCTTTGCCATCTATCAGCTTTTATGTTCTCCCAACTCACTCTACCCCAACATTTACTTTATGGTTGGGTCTACGATAATAAAATGAACCTTATTCCTAAGAATATAATTCCTAGATTTATTCACTACTTTGACTAGGGCATAAGCATGTTTGTTAAGAGTATAATATATTATTTTTTCATCCTTGAGATTGGTTCTCATGAAATAATGGGATGTTATTCTCCATTCAATCTCTATGTGAGGTAGGTGTCAATGGTGTGTTCAAAAGAAAAGGGGTAGATACATAAATCTTATGTATAATCTAAGATGATGAGGACCATGAGTTGTATAATGGCATCCTTGATTTCTTAGAAAGTTTTCTTTGATTCTAAATGCAATTCCACCTTTACATCCTATTTCAACATAGCATTTATGGGTTTTATAATTTCAATAAATATAGAAATGAATTTATGAACAAAGTTGATTTTCCAAAATAAGGATTTTAACTCTTTCTTTCTATTAGGTAGAGTAAATTTATAAATCACATCAAATATTTTTGGATCAATAACAATACATTTTTTTATGATGATATAACTAAGAAGCTTACCTTTAGTAACACCAAACACACTCTTATTAGGATTTAAGGAAATACCATACCTTTTGCACCTTTCAAACACTTTCTCCAAGTGGGATATGTGATCTAACCTGTACTTTGAAAACATAGTCAAGTCATCCATATAAATTATTATAGACCTGAAAATTAGTCCTTCTAAAGTGAGGTCCATTTCTCTTTGAAAGGTTTCCCCAACATTGATCAACCCAAAGGGCATTTTCTTGTAGGTAAATGTGCCCCATTTAGTGGTGAATGCAATTTTGGCTTGATCTTTTGAATTAACCAATACCTAGTTATAACCCAAAAATCCATCCAAAAAGATAGTTGGATTTTTGAATGATCTGGAGGCGCGATGCTGGAAAACGGAGGGAAAGGGAAGGCCGACCAGGGCGTGGACATAGGGGAAGCATGTGTGGGGCAAGGAGAATCATCCCAGGCAGGAGCCCCTTTTTATGTTGGTGACCGTCCAAAGCTACCTAAAGTCAATGGCTGTTTCCCATGCAGCCATGACAGGCTAGTCCTGGTGGTCCCTCAAGCTGCTGTCAGTGAGGATGTGGAATATCTGACAGGTCATGCTTTGATATGTAAATTTTTGGGCCTCAGGATCTCACAGCCTGCCCTGGAGTCTTGGATGAGGTGCACCTGGCAAGTAGAAGGTGACATTGACATAATGCTTGCTGTGAATAGCTACTTCCTGGTAATTTTCTCCTTTATATCTGATAGAAACCACATTTTTGAGGGGGGACCCTATTTCTATGACCGTATAGGACTATTCATTAAACCCTGGCATCCTAGATTTAATTCTGCAGAGGATTTGCCTGCTAGTGTCCCTGTTTGGGTTCGTCTCCCACGATTGCCGCTAGAGTTTTGCAGAGAAGAGATCCTGCGCCAAATTGTAGGCCTTCTGGGAATGCCAATTGTTGTATCACACCAGTATTTGGACAAAAAGTTCATCTCCTTTGCCAGAATTTGTGTGGAAATCAACTTAAACAATCCATTGACTGAATCAATTGAAATTTGTCTAGGAGAGTCATCATGGATTCAACAGGTGGAATACGAAGCTATCCCCTTCTGCTGTAGAATATGCCATATATATGGCCACCTCCATAGACAATGCCCTCAAGGGGGGAGATCCAGAGGTATGGATTCTCAGGGTAGAAAAGAATCAGAGCAGCTGAACCAGAGAGGCACCTCAGCTTCCCAGCTTGTAATTCCAGCGAATGTAAAAGGTGCTCCAAAAGGGGTAGAGGGATCTGTTGCTCCTATGGGAATGCCAGGTCTTGACAAGGATGGCTTTGCTCAAGTTTGCCGGAGAGGGAGAGGCCGTGGGCAGAAGGGGAGAAACCAGGACAGAGGCCTGGAAAGGAGTTTTAACAAGTTTGAAGCACTAGAAGGTATGGTGATTGAAGATGGTTTCATCCCTGAGGAGGAGGGAGGACTCTCAGGGAGGGAAGAAAATAAAAATCCCATCAGTGAAGTGCAGGATATGGTAGTCCATTAAGGCCAAGGAAGTGAGATTGCGTTAGGGGCTGCGAATGTGGCGGGCATCCCAGAACTGCAAAACAAGGATTGTAGCTAGGCTAACTTGGTGAAAGAAAAGGATACCCCCAAGAAGGATAAGGGAGTGGTGGAAGCCTTGGGTCTGATGAAAAAACCTTTCAAAAGGGTCTCCTTCTCCACACCATCCAGACCTGGACACAGAAAGGATCAGGAGAAAATAAAACGTACAGGGGATTTACTGGTTGAGTCAGGAGAGGTTAAAACCTTGGTTGAACACTTCACCCAATCTTCTCAATGATAGTGCTATCATGGAATGTTAGGGGGCTGCATAGTACTCCCAGACAAAAAACTATGCGGAAATTAATTGTAGATCAATCTCTGGATATCTTATGCATTCAAGAGACCAAACTCTCTGTTGATGCGATGCTTGGTAGTTTCAAAAAAATTTGGGATTTTGGCCAATGTCAATGTGTGGGGGCGCTTGGAAGTGCAAGAGGGGTTGCTATTTGTTGGGACTCGGCAAAGCTCACACCGGTCCTTTGGATGGCGTCTACTTTGGCACTCTCCATGACTGCATCTTCGCTGGAAATAGGGGAGCTGATTTTGGTTACTAATATTTACGCTCCTGGAGATAGTCTGGGATCCTTGAAGCTTTGGGAACATTTAAGTTATGTTCGAAGTTGCTGTCCATACTTGCCATGGATAATGTGTGGTGACTTTAATGCTATCCTCAATTTGGAGGAAAAAAGAGGTGGGCTCAATCGACTTGATCCCTCTTCGGAGCTCCTTAGGCTTAATATGGAGTGGTTGCGCCTATCTGATGTTAAACCCATTAATGGGAGATTCACCTAGAATAATAGAAGATCAGGTAAGGAATCTATTTCCGAGCGGTTGGATAGATTTTTAGTTTCATGCTTTTGGCTCTCTAATGCTTTCTCTATTGCTTCTAAAATCTTGGATTGGAGGGGTTCGGACCACTGGCCTATCAAGCTCACAACAAATTTTATTGAGAGGCCCAAGAAACCCCCCTTCAAATTTCAGCTAATGTGGCTCAGGGATTTGTCTCTGCATACCCTCATGTCCCACTGGTGGCGGCAGGGGGGTCATGAGTATGGTACTGCCATGTTCTCCTTCATCAAGAAGCTTCAACATGTCAAAAGGAAACTTTAGATATGGAACAGAACTAATTTTGGCAACTTGTATGCTAGGAAGAAGGGTGCACAAGAGAGGCTTGACAGTACAACCAGGTAGATCCTGAATTTTGGTTTGACTGAGGAAATGTGCACGGCTAAATTTTTAGCTTTGAATGAGCTCAATGAATGGGAAATGCGTGAAGAAATTTTTTGGAAACAGAAAGCTCAAATTGATTGGCTTCAGGAAGGGGATAGGAACACTGCATTTTTCCATAAATCAGTGCAAGCGAGACGCAATAGGAACTACATTGCCTCTCTTGTGACTGAGGATGGCTCTAGTACCTCTTCTGCTTCTGCCATTACTGAGGAAGTTGTTCGCTTTTATTCTGAGCTTCTCTCTGGCGTGGGGCCCATTGCTGAGCTGGAGGGGGATATGGTTTTGTCCTACATCCCTCATATTGTCATGGATGACATAAATAATGCCCTGATGAAACCTATTGATTTGGTGGAAGTGGAAAAAATGGTTTTTTCTATGCATAGAGGCAAGGCACCTGGCCCGGATGGCTTTTCGGCTGAATTTTTTCAAGAATTTTGGGACATAATCAGCAATGACTTAGTGGAAGTGGTGCAAGAGTCGTACCACAACAAGGAAATGCTTAGAGTGATCAATGCTACCTTTCTGGTGTTGATTCCAAAAAAAGATCATGCTAATCAGATGGATCACTTCCAGCCTATTGCTCTCTGTAATACGGTCTACAAAATCATTACCAAGCTCATTGCGAAGAGGCTTAAAGAATGCCTCCCAATGATTATATCTGAAGAATAAGGGGGCTTTGTGGCTGGCAAGCAGATTCTGGACAGAGTGGTGATTGCCTTGGAAGCCATTCACTCGATGAGCAACTCACAGCAAAGAGCTATGTTTATCAAGCTTGACATGGCTAAGGTGTATGACAGGGTTGACTGGGGTTTCATGCAAAAAACCCTTCTCACTTTTGGTTTTTTCCAAGATTGGATTCGCTGGGTCTATAGTTGTGTTACCACTCCATCGTACTCTGTGCTCATTAATGGCGCACCTTCCAGACTATTTGGGGCTTCTAGAGGGCTTTGGCAAGGAGATCCGTTATCCCCCTACCTCTTCATTATCTTAGCTGAGGGCCTTGGCAGGCTCATGAAATCCCAAGCTTCACAAGATCAGATTCAGGGGTGGCAGTGGGGTAATGGCACAACTAGATTGACCCACCTTCAATTTGTGGATGACACCATCCTCGCTGGGCTTGCAGGGATCAGAGAGGCGCAGGCTTTTTAGAGCGCTCTGGACACCTATTTAGCTGCCTCAGGACAGCAGCTGAATGAGCAAAAATCTTCTGTTTATTTTTTTAATACTCCAGCTCCTATCCAGCGCAGGATCACTACCATATTGAGATTCCAACCCCAGTCTCTTTCGGTGACTTATCTGGGGGTTCCCATTGTTGTGGGCAGCCAGCCCCGGTTGTTTTGGCAAAACATCCTAGACAAGTTAAGGCAGAAAGTGAATCATTGGACTCACCAGTGGCTTACGATGGCGGGTCGGGTGACCCTTCTTCAGTCGGTTATCCAAGCTCTCCCCATTTATTGCAGCATGGTTCAAGCTACTCTGAAGTACTTCCTCCGTGAATATGATGCACTCTCCAGGCAATTTCTGTGGAGTGGCAACCTTCAAAATTCTAAATGGAGCTTGATCAAGTGGAGCATTGTGTGTAGGCCTAAGACGGCGGGGGGCCTTGGGCTCAGGTCGGCTATCCTCTCTAGTCAGGCCCTTGTGGCTAAGCTATACTGGAGGTGGTGTACAAATCAGTCCCAGCTTTGGGCCCGCATTCTCTCGCTGAAATATTTGCCT
This sequence comes from Torreya grandis, assembly GCA_037957365.1. NCBI lineage: Eukaryota > Viridiplantae > Streptophyta > Pinopsida > Cupressales > Taxaceae > Torreya > Torreya grandis. The sequence goes on from JARHVA010004067.1 coordinate 1,248,361, forward strand.
GGGGCGACGCCAGAGGAGATTCCCAGGTTCCCTGTTGAGGGAAGAGGTTCCATGGTGTGGAGCACCCTTAAGCTGGGAGCCTCTCTTGTGCAAGCCAATCTCTTCTAGATTTGTAATAGTGGTATGGAGGTGTTATTCTGGGAAGACTCTTGGAATGGTTGCCCACCGCTCATTCTATCGCACCCTCATCTGCAGGACCTGAGGGAGGCATTCCAAAATGCGGGTTGGGACACTGTGGAACATTATAAAGAAGCATTCTAGCTGGGAGCGGCTAGCGTTTTCACTTGGAAACAGGAGGTGGACTGGCCGTAAGGAGGGACTGTGGAGGATAGACATGAACTTCTTCGGCTCCTTGCTGCTAGGGGCTGTAGCTCTCTGACCGAATGTGACACTCTGGCTTGGGGAGGCGACCCCTGTGGGTAATATACTATCTCCTTGGGATATCAGTGGCTGATCAAGGAGCAATTCGGTGCTGAGGAGGTTCTTTGGAGCAAGAAAATCTGGAATTTGGTTGCCTGGCCGAAGTGTAACTTATTCTTATGGACCCTCACCTACAGGGGTTGCCTCACCCAGGATAACCTCATCAAGCGTGGCTTTTGTGGACCCTCTATCTGCTTGTTTTGTCGAGAAAGTGAGGAGAATGCTGAACACCTATTTTTTCAATGTTCCTTCGCTAGAGAGCTTTGGTATTTGTGGTGAGATGCTTGGGAGAATCCTTGCAGGCACGCAGGGTCCTTGATTGAATTTTGGCAAAGCCTTGATCAGCCCCCCACTAAGGCGTCTATTCTACAGAATGCGTGGTATGCTGGGCCATCATTCATCCTTTGGCACCTTTGGCTTGAACGAAATAGAAGACTATTTCAGGAGCGCTGCCTGAACACAAGTGCGCTTTGGATGAGGGTGTTGGTGGCTTTGCAGGAAACACTACATGCTAGAGGTTATAGAAGTGACAGCTTGCAGGTGTAGGACGCTTCTGTCTTAGCTCGCCTTTCCCCTAGCGCACCATTGGGCATGCTCCCCTACTTCCAGACTCGCCCCTCGACCTACAGCAGGCACTTAAAGCGCCCGATCAGCAGGGTGGGTAGTTGGTAGCCGCCGGAGGAAGGCATGGTGAAGATAAACGTGGATGGGTCAGCCAGAGGGAACCCAGGTGAAGCGGGGATTGGAGCCATTGGAAGGAACAACTCTGGCAATATCTATTTTTTACTGACTAAGTACAAGGGTCACCATACCAACAACTGTATGGAGGCACTGGTAATCCTAGAGGCCTTACGTATTTGTTGTCAACAGGGGTGGCCCAGCATTATCTGTGAATCAGATTTGCAGGTGGTGGTTAACTTGTTGAACAACTCCAATTCTACTTGTCTGGATTGGAAACTTGATGTGATAATTAAGCAGATCAGACAGGTCAGTTCATTTTTTGAAGTTATTTCTTTTCGTCATATTCCCCGAGAGTGGAATGCGGTGGCTGACCAACTGGCTAAATGGGCCACGGAACATGGGCCCGACTGGGCGATCTTTGATCAGAATAGGCTTCCTGTTGACCTTATTCCTATCCTGACTCAGCTTTTTAAGCAGGACATGTGATTGTAATTCCCCATTTTTGGGCTTGTTTTTATTATATTTTTACCCCCTCTTTAGTTGCAAAAATCCATCCAAAAAGGACATCATTTAGGATCCACTCACCATTTGTATTACTTCATTAAAATAAGCAAATAGGTAATTTTATTTATTCTAAGCTTGATTAAAATTTTATAATTCTACACACAGGTAGATTTCTCTATTTTTATTTTTTATGGGCACCAGGTTGGCCACCTAGGTAGAATGGTAAACTATGAAAACTATACCAACAAAGAGTAATTTATGGACCTCCTTATGTATTAATGTTCCATGATTAGGTTTATCAGTCTCTACTTCTATCTAAATAGTCTCTGTTTAGGCATGAGGGGGATAGTATGAGTGATTACTCTTAGGTCAAAGGCCTTAATGTCTCTATAGGCCTAGGAAATTATGTATTTATATCTTAGTAGTTATTTTTCAACTATTTCATCTTAAAATTTTTCTATTCAAGGACCGCATTGACCATTTGGGGGTTTTTATGGAGCTAAGGTTGATGAGATGACATTTTTGGTTTTATAACTTGGGCCTTTCTATTTGAAATGTGGGGTTTAAAATGTCAAATAATCTCTCCAATGAAATCATCCCCTTTGGGATTCGATTCCCATGAATATTTAGGATCTTGTCCTTATCTAGCTCATTATCAGGGCTATTCCTATCTACGTCATCAATGATATGGGTTTTAAATACCCTCATGCTATTAAGTAATTAGATGATATGTTGGTCATATTAAAATACTCAAAAGTTCATCACATTTTAAAGTATATAGGGGTAAGGTACAAGTTCCATAGAGAAAACTTTCAACTAAATGTATCTAGGGTGGTTAAGCTCACTTTTTTAAATGTAAGTGAGTCAACGACCTAGTTTTCTTCCTTAGGGATAGGGATGATGTTGAATGCACTAAAAATTTTGATTGAGTCCCAAGATCAGTGATTATATAATCTAAGGTATATAGTTTGAATTTAAATTTAATCCTGATCTAGTTGACTACCAACTTAGAGTTGTTGAATACTCTAAGTTTGTTTTCCTTATGTTTCAATGTAAATTATGATCCTAAGATTAATTTTTTGTATTCTTCTAGATTGTTTTTGCATGGTAACTTCAACCCATATGATGATAGGTATTTCTTCCCTCAGGGGTCTATTAAAATAATATTGGCTCCACTAACTTGTTTATAATAAACCTCATCTACATAGAGAGATCATAGGAATGGCATGTTTAGTTGGTTATCAGTTATATCTTTGGCTAGTTTCATACCTAATGTATAGATCCCTAGGTCTGAGTAGGGTTACTTTTTTGTTGAGGACATTGTACTCAGTTATCATGTGTTTCATGAAGGCTCTCTAGCTACCATAATTTGATTAGTTACCCTTATCCAAGGTATCCACATATGATAGAATTACATGTCCATATACCCATTTATGGATTTAGGCTAATCTCTATTAAGGAGCATGTTATAGGCCTCAAGAATGTCTACTACATAAATTTTCATGAAGTGTTGAATATGAGGTTCTAATTATAATTATATGTAGATGTTCAAAATCTCACCTAACACTCTAACCTCATACTTTTATAGTTGAAGCACTACCTTATCCAACTTGATAGGGACCAACCCTAACTTTTTGTAGATGCCTTCTGGTATTACATTCACTGAAGTTCTTGAGTCTACTAAACAATTATGTAGTTTTTTCTAAATAGTCTTATTTTCAAAAGGAATGGAGGCACTTACATCTTATTCTTGTGATTGTGCACATTATTATGGGCCACTTTAAATTTTGCATGGGTGGGTTGATTCTCAGTTAAGGACTTTAATAGAAGATCAAGTTGCTCTATGATCTAAGCAAGTTCATGGAGTGTGATGTTAGATTTGATATTCTTCATGTCCTCCACTATATTATAGCTTAGATATGTGAGGTTTCCATGGGAGATTTAGGTTCTTGAGGTTTCATAAGTAGTGGGTCATTCCTAGAATTTTGGTTAGGTGGGGTTGCACCATTATTTGAGGGAGTTGAGATAGTGAAGGGTTATTGTGGTTGCATGTTATTAAGGGTGTAGTTTATCTTTTGGTATTATTGAAATTCCTACACTTCACTAATACTCTCCTCCAACTCATTTTATTCCTAGATTGGGAATTATCTAGTTTTTAGTATCATGGTAGTGTTAGGGGATTTACCCATATTGGATGATTCCAAGTGATTGGGAACCACATCATACTCTTCCATTTCATTCTAGAAGATCTCAAAGGCATAATAAAACTCTATGTGGTCAAGTTCCCCATAGGTTGTCATGTTATGGACTTGGCATTAGTTAGGTAAGGCTATCTCAAAGATATTAATTTTTGGTAACCTATTGGGCAAGGGTTCTAGGGGATTATGGGAATGGTTGTAGTTCTTATTTGGTTTTTAATATGTGATTTTTTTTATTATAACTCTCTCCATTGGAGTTTATCATATGCCTTTGTATCCCAAGGAAGTCATTTCTAAGTTTTTGTACCATTCATTGAATTGAATCCAACTCATTCTTTATGAACTCCTAGGGCAAGGTTTGGGTATTTTTAGTTTCTACCAATGTTACTCGATGTTATAAATGATAAGCTTTTTCATGGTAAGAAAAAAAAATTGGTTTTGTTTAAGATTACCCAATAGGAGTTGATGTGTTACATGGAATGGCTAAAACATTAGAATATTCTAATTAGCATTGGGTAAGAGGCTCAACATGGGCATATGTGGTAACACATTAGGAATGGAGGACATCATCTGACCTTGTAGATTCAACTACCTATATACCTTGATGGATCTTATATAATCTAGGGTAAAGTCCATTATTATTAGGTGTTATCTTAGAAACATAAGCATCTAAGGGCCCAAAGCATTCTTATACATTTTGAGCACTAGTTGGGGGTTGAGTTGGTATATCAAGGTAACCTAACTATAAATATTTTGAAACCTAACATTGAAGTTTTTGATAGGCTTATTGGGATATTGTTTAATATAGGAAAATTACTAATACAAGACACTAGGATCTATTACTTTCCTAAATTGGGTGAGGAAGGCATTACTAAAATGGTCCCAATTAGGGATTAAGTCCTTGGAGAGGTTTAAGAACCAATATTATGTTGAATCCATCAACATGAATGGGAAAATCCTACATGTGACATCCTCATGTTATACATTCAAGAGTTTTAGGGTGGTTTTATAGGAGGTAACATGATCTTGGATAGTTCATCCTACACTAGGAGTGAAATGGCGAAGATACTTCTCAAGGTTTTTGGGTAAGTTGTAGACAACTCCTAAGACATTAATGGCTAAGCTAGCCAACCAAGCCATCTTAGGTTGTCTATTTGGGAGAGGTTGAGGGGAAAATCTAGTTGGAATCATGGTAGTTCTAGGTCTATTGAGCATAGGTATTTTATATAATATCAAGGTAAAACCACCATCTGGCTATGATGAAACCTCTCTCTAATGATGGGTGAATTAGTCTCTAAGATAATACACAGACACATAATAATTAGTACATTATTATCATCAAACATGATTTAAAATAAGTCATCACTCAACATATACTTTTTTGATTCCTTCCTTTTCATCCACTATTATTGGAAGTGTTTGAAGTACACAATAATGGAGAGAGAATAAAGGAGGGGAAACAAGATTCAATCAATAAAATACTATTTTAGGGTTTGGGTTCCTACTAACAATTATCCTTAAAATAAAATTAGGCCCTCCTTATAGCACAAGTTGTTGTTTGGTCCAAGATCATGTTCCAAAATACTCATGAGATTGATTATTTTCAAATATAATAATGGGTAACATTTATGGACTTTCATCCTCCATTTTAGGATTGATTTGACATCAACCTAGGGCATGACTTTGTATATTTCACTTCACAACAGAGCCTGTGTGGAATAATCTATAAGAGATACAACATCACCACTGGTGGTTTAGTCCTAATGACTAAGAGTGAATGAGTGAATTATTTGAATCTATTACTGATATTTAAGCACTTTACTCCAACATTTATTAAACAAAAGGTAAAGGGTAGTTTAATTTCCAAAATAAACATAAAAGGAGGGAAGGGTAAAGTAGTAAAGAAAGTTTCCATGTCCAAAGGAAATTAATGCTTTAATAATTGATATGAGCACATCCACCATAGTTATACCACTATGTGTTGAGTCTCACCAAAGGATTTAACTCCAATGCTACACAAAGGGAGGATTCTAGTGAAACAACTAAAAATGCTTAATTTGTAATTATTCACTAAATAATAATACTAGACGTCTATAATAAATCACACATAAATTTTAAAATAACTTGTAGGCTATCACATTAGTTATCAATAATGTGAATAAAATGAGAGGAATTTATAAATAGTTTATGATAGGTAGACACATCATAATAATTGCATTCATAAAGTAATAAAGTGTTAAAATAATTATATAGGCACTAATATTCACTTAAAACTAAAATTAAAGATGATTTGATTAAAAAAACATGTGTTACTTTAAAAAGATGAAATTGCATTCATTAATATAACCATTTCTATTACAAATATTGATCTTGTTCAACTCTTTAAAATTCAAAAGGGGTGAAGGAAATTGTATGTGAAATCCTAGCTTGATTCTAACAACACCTTTGAGCTAAAAATTGGTGACCTTCAAACTAAAATGTGGTTACACTTTTATAGATAAGCATGGGATTCACACCTAAGTAGTGTGATATTCCCACCCTAGGCCATGGTGGCCACTCTTGGTGGTTATAACTATATATTTAAAAAATTGGATAAAATCCCCTTAAACCCACTCTCAAAATATCTAAGGGGGACCACTAAACTAATACATGTAGGAAATAAGGAAGAACCAGATCCTAACTACTTTGACTTTGCCTCCCTAGCTTCTAGTATGGTTACCACTATGCCAAACTCTTGATCCAGCTTGATAAGGCTCATCGAGGGTATCTAAATATTATATCAACTTTGGGGTTTGAAGAGGAAGTGACCATTATCTTAGGATGAAATTTGGTAATAAATTTATGGCCTAAAGAGAAGGTGATGAAAATAACAAGTGGGAGAAGAAAGTAAGGTGGACAAAATTAGGAGATCAAAGATATAACAGCTAATGAGGTTTCCTTAGAACACTTATATAAAATCATGTTCATCCCCTTGAATTAATGACATTTATTAGCTCATCCATCATGGATTTAAATTAGAGTGGATTACTCAATCTTTGACTTGATTTCCCAATCTAGATTTAAATTTGGAGTATATGATTACACATTAGTTACCAAATCTAATAAAGGTGATGTGACATTTTAAACTTGTCTAATTAGGTTTAATTCCCCACTTCATCAATTTATAATTAGGGTAGGTGCATGGACACATCATATTTAAATCTTCTTAGATCTCTAAGTTTACACCATTTATCACATCTTGACTAGTTTTCACATTAACGGTCATGACACAAGCACAACTCAACACTTCATTACTATATCCTCAAAGGGAAGATGAAATGTCAACTAGGGATAGGTGGTGTCCTCTAATTATCCCCATGTGGTTCCACCTATGATTTATTCTAGCCATCTGAAGGCCTTTAGGGGTCCATTTACTAAATTGTTTAATTATGCCACATGTCATGCTATGATACGTCAAGATCTCCTAGGTTCTAACATATTTATCAGAATAGGAGACTAAATTTTTTGAAAATGATTAGAGTTTCACTAATTAAATTAAGGCACTACTAACCTTCAGGGCATGCATCATCTCTTGATTCAATCAAGCTTTCCTAGGTTTTGACATCTCTATCAAGATTAGGAGACTGACCACTCTATCACTAGTTGACATAGAATTCCTTGGTTTGGTCAGGCTCTCTTGGGATCTAATATCTCTATTAGGTTTGGGAGTCTGTACATTCATCTTTTGGTGTGGGGTGATTATTTGGATTACTAATAATGTTTGACCTAGGGTTGCATGGTACTTCTTGATTGCATCAAGCTCTCCCAAGGTATGACATCTCTATCAAGTCTGAGATACTGATTCATATAATAATAAAACTCATAGTGCGTACTGACTACATCAAGCCCTCCCATGATCTCACATCTCTATTAGGTCTAGGAGACTGACATGTATGACATAAATCATATGGTGCTTTCTAATTTCAAAACCTTTAACTACCTCTTAGTTGAATATCTTGAAGTTTTGTAGCACTAAGACTTTTACATGTGGAAGATCCTATGAAAAACATATAAAATGACTAACTAAAATAAAAAGGAAAAATTACCAATTAAATGATCACTTATCTATCATCTAGGATCTATAATTCCATGTAGGAATCTAGGATCTAACACACTAGGAATAAGACTAAGACTCTGAGAACCTCTAAGTAAGGGAAAGCCTACAAAATTATCATGTTAAACATTCAAATCAATAGGGCCTACCCTAACCATGGATTATAGACTATATTTTCCTTGGTTTATATCATAAACTAATGAGGTCTATTATTTGGATCAATTGGTCATTATCCACACCATTTATTTGGGGAGGAAAAAAAACAAGGTGACCATGATTTTAGAGACTTGGCATAAGTGGAGCCAACCAAAATGTGATAATGGTTCTAGGAACTCCAGCTATGAATTCTAAAAAGAGCCCCCCCACCATTTATTACAAAAAGGGGCATGTTGGCCACAACGAATATTATTTCCATACTAACTTTATTTCAAAATGATATCCATAGACATTAATATCAACATGACTTGATTTGTATAAAACATACACAGATTTCATCTACATCAAAACATGTATCATTTCTTTTATTTTTTATTCTAATGCATCTTCCTCCTCACTCACTTTTTATACTTCCATTTCTACCTCATTGAGTTTGTGATGAATATTCATGTATATAAAATTGAACAATATTTAAAGAATAAAGAATGAAAAAAATATTGAAACAATATTAAAAATTTAATAACAATATTTATGCTATTTACAAACTCATGTGATGCACATATACTCACTAATCTAAATGGTGTATTTTTAGGATATAAACCTGAGCTAAATGAAGATATTTGTATAGGACTTGTAGAATTATGTACATGTGGTGTATGATAGTTATCTAATGATGATATTGTATGTAGGACACAAATTATTTTTTAAATAATTTAGCATTATAACCACATTTATATTAAAATGGATTGTTTGGACTATGGGATCATATATATATTGATCCCATTTATAAATAGTGTCAACCTAATGTGACAAAACTCTAAATATAAAGGATTCAACTATCTTGTATCCCACTATTTCATATTTGAGGTACAATGTGAATAATTTCCTAGTGATAACTACTTTCCAATACACCACAAGTTACAAATGGATCAAGTATGTCTATGGTTAGGTTATGAAAAAACATAGCATATTTTGATATACTGAAGGTACATTAAATATTAATTTCATATAAAAATGTTGTCTTGAGTCCTATGATAATGGGTCAAATCTAATCTCAATTCACACCAAAATCCACATGGTTAACCAAAATTTACATCTTTCTAAGGATATTTGAAGACCCTGGAATAAGTTTTAAAGCCTAAAATAAATATTAAATACTAATAAAGAAAACATTGGGCAAAAATGTTAGTGCCCATAATAATTCAACTAAATACAACTATCATTTCCCATGTGTGTGGGATAATTACAATTGGTTTATGGGATAAATTACAAAGCATATGTATCTAAGATTTTATTTAATAACAACAATATACAATAAAGTGTTAGGGTTAAGGGGTCCTAAAATTTCATCAAAATCACATCACTTCCATAAATCCTCTTTGATTGAAAAAAATGTATCTTAAACTTAATGTTAATAACACTAACATTATAATCATTAGAATCATACATATGCACTTGTTTAGTTTTGAATTTGTACTATTAAAATTTTTAAAAATTAAAATAAATTAATGAGACGCTAACTTGACCTAATTCATAGAACTGTTCCCATGAAATGTAATAGTGTCAACAATAACCATGTTTCCTAGATTTATAATGAACAACACAAGTAATTCATTACATTATAAAAAAAAACTACATTTTTTAATTAATGGTAAAGTTAGATTTTTATAGGGACTCCATCCTATTATAAAATATGAGTATACCAAAAAAATTAGTTGGATAATAACCTAAATGTCTATCCACAAAAAACAACATATCAACAACAATATAATAATAAACTAACAACAACAAAACCACCTCTAAATAACTCAACAAATAGAGAGAAACAGCTACAAAACCAACCACCTAATTAGAAATCCAAAGAAGGGAATCATTCCAAGTATCAACCATGTGATTCAACACCATTTACATGTGATCCATACCTTTCATTTACAATTATTCCTCGTTATTTTTAACAAAAACTTTGGCCTTCTTGCTTAATTTTCTCAACTTAGATTCCTCTTGTTTCCTCTTGAGAACATGTTTAAGGCTGATCAAAATATTAAAAAAAATCAATTACTACCTTACTAAACTGAACTATACTCCCTATGTTATTCTTAATCATCTCATTGTCCTTATCCAATATAACAAATTTCTCCTTCAAGAACTTAAATTCCATCTTGGATTCCTTCAAGTATTCTAAGTTATCATTGACTTTCATCTTTAGGCTATTAATGGATTACTTCTTAAATTTATTTTACTTATGAGCCACCTAACTATACCCTTATGAAGCTCTAGGTTGCCAATCATTGAATATATTTTATCCTGGATACTTACATCTTCCACAAACTCCTTAAAATATTCATTCACCTTATATTTGCCTTTAGACTTTACATTAGCCAATCATTTTCCCTTGATTATAAGGTTTTGACCTGTCAAAAAATGGAGGAACGTATCCACTTAATCCATGATCTCTAAAGAGTATGGGGTATTATCATTAATTATACCTGAGTCTTTACTAATGCCTACCTCTACCTTTTCTTTTTATTTCTCAAATATCTTGGTTATAGTTGTTTGGGACAATTTCCCTTTGTCCTCACTTCTCAAAACAATTTTTTTGGCATTCATCCCTTTCATATGCATCAATTTTAAGCTTGGATTAGGTTCCCCCTTGTGGGACTTAGCATAATTGAATAATAAGAGTATCACTACTTAATATAGTGGAAAAATCTTTTACCCATTTGGACTTGTTTAACATAATTTTATAGAGAGAGCAATATGTAAAAAGGAAAAAACATAACAACATGGTGTTTAAATTAGTTTTTTTTTAAATGGTATGAAAACACAATTTTTATACCTTTCTTCAAGTGTAATGAGTTTAATTTTGATTGATCACTTCATCAAAAGGATGGGGGAATGAATCTCAAAGATACCCCCTAAAATTCGATGAGTTACTCCTCCCCCTCCATAAAATTTTCCTTATCCTCCTTCCTATATTTTTCATAGGCTTGTAATATTTTAATCCATCCTTATTCATTCCATTCACATGGATAATAATATTCTCTAAGATATCCAAGCACACATCTTGCATCTAAACGACTCTATTATTCCAAATCTTTATGAATTTGATTGAGATGTATGGGTTAGAGCCATCTAACTATTACCAACTAAATAACACTAAATTTTATTAGAACCATTACCAAATAATTATTTATTTCTCCTAAAATGTAAAAACTATTTTTTTCCATAAAAGCTTCTAGGTTATGGGTTCCAATTTGAAAATGTACAATTAGTTTCTTTTTAATATGCAATGTGTTCTTTAATGGTTTCAACGTGACAATAACAAGACTATATAACTCTTCCACCATAACAAGTTGAGATATATTTTTCACATGAACAAATAAATCATTGATATCAAATACAAATTTTTTAACTCAAGAATAATATGTTGTATTCAACTAGATAATATGTTCCTCCTTTTTTGACAATGTTAAAATATTGAGCTCAAAAAATATATTTTATGATATTGTTTATTTTCATATATATATATATAATTTTCAAAAAATATATAACATATTAAAACTTATTTTATTCATATTAATAATTAAAATTTTATTTATTGTTTGCCTATAATGATAACACCATGATTAACATGTATTATGTTTTCAACTAGAAAAGTATAACTTTTGGTTGTATTGTTTCACATTTACCATGTTACTTTATTTTTATAATTTTTCAATGCAATGGTTGTATTTTAAAAAAATAATTCTTTAGGTTTCATGAAAAAATAAATATCTATTAGTTTTGATAATCATTGGACCACAATTTGTTATACTAGGAATAACAATATAATTAAAAGCTATCAATATCAATTTATTTACTTATTATTCTTACTAAAAATATAATTAAAAGCTATGTTTATTCATTTCACCATATTACATTTTTTCTTCATCACAATAACAATAACCTTTTGTTATTATTTTGATGTTACTCCTATATAGTTTGCTCACAATGTCAATAACCTATTGTTATTTATCAACATTAGTTCTACCCATTTTATAAATATAAATATACATACTTTGGTTTCACCTAACAAATTCAAGTGCCATTTTTTATATTTAATAAACAAAATATTAATATAAAAATATATTATATTTAAAAAATAATGTATAAAATATTCTCAAAATGATTTGTACACAAATTTGTAAATTTTTGAAACTTTGTGTGACTTCAAAGTTTGAATGACATTTTTTGAAACCTTTGAGGTGTTTTTTTAGCTAAAAATGCATCAATATTAAGATATATCTAGGTGAACTTTTAAATCTAAGCCAATTTTTCCAAAAATATATTATAGTCCTTTATTGAAGCACACCTGTAAAATTTATGCACATTCCAAGTTAGAATACACCATTCTATTAGTTCATTCTATATCTACAACATCATATTCAATAATCCTTATTCGATGTTTCACTCGATTAACACACTCCAAGGTAATGCATGAACACAAGGATATCTACAATTTGATGACACACTAATCTACAGGTCATCATTCTAAAGTTGGTGCCATCTTGTTATGCATTGCACATATTGATTGGCTCACCCCAAACTAGTGCAAAGCAATGAGGAAAGATTATGTGTATGTAAAATTCCATGAATCATTTATAGATTATGAAAAATACACTTCACAACACTTACATCTTCTAAAGCTTTGCAAACTAAAAATGCAACGCTCATAACTTTTATAGTCTTACACAATTTCACAATGTAATAATTGTGGCTCCTATAGTCTCGCATGAACTAATCTCATAATATACAACTTTTTTGTAATTTCATTCATAACCACACATGGTTCATAGTTCTTATAGTTTTGCACACCATTTTTTTAGTCTCACAACATTCCTTTACAAAATAATTTTGAATGCTAGCATACCACATGTATTTGTAGTTATATGTAGAGCCTCCATTATCCATGTCCACTTTTAAATATATACTTCAATGTGGCTTGCTAGGGGTACTCTCCACACTTTCTCCATTTTAGAGCATATATTATCATAATTAAAAATGGAATTTCAACCAACTCATATATAGGAATTCCAAGTGTCACTTAGGAAAAATATGAATTGCTCTTATAATTATTCTTCTTTGCAACCATTGTAGGTTATAATCAATTTATTGTAATGATATATATTGTAAGGAATCTGATAGAAAGAGGAGGACATTATACCTTTTTCTAATCAACTATGTCCTAAACATATTGAATAATTTCATGATTAGAGTATATTATATCATTCATCCATCTCTCACACATGTTAGTATGCTCTGGATATCTAACATATAAATGGTCATCTTATAGTTAATAAACATTAGTTAGGATGTGTTATCCCCATTCTTGATAATAGGTTCTTGCTCTCCTCATCTTTTTAGTTAGTCTAATTATGTGGAAATGAATAAGGATGCATCTTCCTTTTGATAATAGGAGATTTATATCCTAGCCTCAGACATATTTTATACATATGTACTTTTCCTAATTTTTCACTTTGAATAGAAGTGGAACCATTTCCAATCTCACACTTTGAATGTGTAATGGTTATTTTCACATCTATTTATTATACTCTATTGTATATTGTATAGTTTTCAAATTGGTTTAAATAGATCCATATAGTTTAAATAATCATAACATCATCCTACAAAAAACCTCTTGGGCTTGGTATGGATCACAAAACTTATGTTTTCCTTTTTGTAATGACACACACTATTCCATAAGAATCATATATTTTTGTGTCCTATATTTATAACATATCTTATTTTAAAATAAAACATATTTTCAAAAGAAAAATAATATTTTATTATTCTATGAACATAATATATTTTTAGATAAAAAGTAAAATGCTTTACAAATAATAAATTTCTTTATTGATAAATGTCTACACTATCTTTTTATATAAAATTAAATACTTATCAAACAATATTGATAAATCTCAAAATCTAAATGTAGTTCCTTCAAATTTGAAAGTATGTGGACCCATCACCCCAACTTCACTGGCTCCCTGAAAGAATGGTGGGAAGAACCCTTTTTAAGATTAGCCATGTTCATTATCACAAAAAAGCTCAACTTCTTGAAAAACAAGCTGAAAATTTGGAACAAGGAAGTTTTTGAATTTTTTTTTTTTTTGAAAAAAAGGCCCTTGAAGCGGAGATTTAAATTATTAAAGAGATTAATGCCTCTAAATATTATAATGAGAATGTGGATTCTAAAGAAAAATACCTCCTGTGTCATTTTTATAATCTAGAAGAAAAAGAAGAGGCATACTAGAAGTAAAAATTTAGATGTTTATGGTTGGAGGGAGATATAAATAAAAAAAAATATATCATTTAGCTTTTAGACACAAGAATATAAATAAAATCCCCCAACTTCAAATGGAAGATAGGACCATCAACAAGGATGAAGATGACATATCCTAACATATTATAATTTTTTTTAAGAACCTTCTCTCAGAGGATGGCAAACTTGATAATTTACTAATCTCTTCTGCTCTATCCAACTTTAACAAGGTCTTCTCAGTTATAGACAATGCTTCCCTCATCCAAACCCTAATAAATGATTAAATCAAAAGTGTTGTCTTCTTCATGGATGGCCTTAAGGCACCTAGACCAGATGGATTTTCCCCTTTTTTCTTCCAAAAATACTGGGACATTATTCACCTAGAAGTTAAAGAAGTAACCAAAGAATTATTTCACTCCAAATCCATTCTTAAAGAAATAAAAAATACCTTCCTAGTCCTAATTTTGAAAAAACAAGGCACCATCAACATTCAAGATTTTTGGCCCATTAACTTATGCAACATCACATACAAAATTTTCTCCTCCATCTTGGTCAAATGCATGTAATCCCTACTTGACTCAGTCATTGGGGAGAAATAGGGGGATTTTGTAGTTGGTAAGAAAATCACTAATGGTATTATCATAACTCATGTAGATATACACTCCATCACCAAATATTCAAGATAGGGCATGCTACTCAAAATGGACATATCAAAGGCTTAATACCGAGTTTATTGACACTTTTTGATGTGTATTCTAGAAAATCTTGGGCTAAATCATGACACCTAGAAAACCATATGAAATTGTATTACCACCCCTAAGTTCTCCATTATTATAAATGGGGTTCTTAAAGGATTCTTTCCTACCTCAAGAGGTTTAAGACAAGGAGACCCCCTCTATCCATACCTCTTCATCATCTTAGCTAAAAATTTAGGGAGAAGTTTGAGGCAAGCCTATAACCAGGGTCTGATAAAGGGTATTTTGGTAGCCCAAAATACTTACCCTATCACCCACCAGTAGTTTACTGATGACACTATCATCTTAGGATATGCTTCCATAGAGGAAGCCAAGCACCTCAAATGTATCCTTAAAAACTATGAAAAAGTGTCCAACCAATTCATCAACTTTCAAAAGAGTTTCCTCTTCTTTATCAATACACCACCCTCTTAATAGAGAAGAACTGCTAAAATTCTAAACTGCCAAGAGGGAAAATTTTTAGATAATCACCTAGGTATCCCTTTTTTTATTGGAAAAATATAATCCCATCTTTGGAACCCTCTAATTGATCACATTCAAATTAAATTAGTGGGTTGGAAAGGTCACCTCCTCACTTAGGCAGGGAAATACTAACTCCTCAAAACTTCTATTTAGAGTCATGTTTACCTAATGTTAGTCTTTAAAAAACCATCCAATGTTGCTTCAAAAATTAAACAAATTCAAAAAAAATTCCTATGGAGAGGCACTAAATAAAGATTTAGATTCAATTTGGTTATGTGGAAAAAGTCTACCTCCCTAAATCTAATGGAGGTCTTGACTTGAGAAGCATAAAATCTATGAATAGAGCCTTATTAGCAAAAGTAGACTAGTTCCTGATGAAGGAGAATGGTGAATGGTCAAGAATACTAAAGGTAAATACCTAGAAGGTGTGGAGAAGGATGAATTCCTATGGGAATAAGGCCCCATTAATGGATCCACTTTTTAGAAAGCCATAACCTATTGTAAATATCTTTTAAAGAGGGGCATCCTTTGGAAAATTGGTAATGGCAAGAAAATTGATTTTTGGGAAGATGACTAGATATCCCCCACCCCCCTCTCATCCTAGGAGACATGGGTCGAGTGGTATGGATAGCTAAAGCAAAAAAGGGGCTCCAAGTTAAAGGATTACTAGAAAATCAAGGAAGGAACAAAGTGTTAGAAGGTCATACCCAGTGAACATCTTACCTTGGAAGAACCCCAAGCCATTCAAAACCTCAACCTAGCCTTAAATAAAACTCATATTCCATTAGCATATAAGGAAAATCATTTTATTTTGAGAGTGGAAGATAACAACTCATACTCAATGTCCTCAAGCCATACTATTGAACTCAATTTGGAAAGCAACTAGGATCACTTTAATTTTTTTTGGGTAAAGTACCTAACCCCCAAGGTTAATTTCTTCTTTTGGCTTGTGGTGTAAAACATAATTTTGACTGTGGAAAACTAAGCCAAAATGGGACCAATTGTGCCCAATAGATGTCCAATCTATCAAAGTGTGGAAGACTCTACTCAACATTTTTTTTAGAATGCCCCCTCAATCTAAATTTGTTTAATTGTCTTCTTAATCACCTTAACATGTCATGGGTCAAACCTAAGATTATCTCATATCTCATTCTGCAATGGAACACCCCATGGACCATTCCTTCCCTAAACATCCTTTGGCACCTCACCCTTCCTCACTAGTTCTGGCACATCTGGAAAATTTACAATGATAGCCTATTCCTCAACAAAAGGTACCAACTAAAGAGCACCTTCCCCCATCTCTACTAGTCCATTTCCAAAAATTTGAAGGCCTTTCCTCCTAAATATAAAGAGCCTACCCCACCTTGGCCTTACTCATTCTCAAAAATTAGGATCTTCAATAGTTATTTTCCCTTTCACCAAAGAATTAATCTGTAAGCAAACTAAATGGAAGGTTCCTTTAGAGGGGTGGGTGAAACTAAACTTTGATGGGGCCTTAAAGGGAAACATGGGTCCTATAGGGGGAGGAGGAATCATAATAAATTCTAAATGGGAGATGTTGGATACTTATGTAGGTCCCATGGGTAAGTAAACAAACCATATTACTGAGGCCAAGGTGGCCCTTTAGGGTATATAGAGGGTGACTCATTGAACATCCTTAATGCCTTAGAAGGAAAAAACTATACCCTCACACATAATCAAAGATATCAGTAATGACACAAAGCACATTTTAAAAATTATACCTCACTTCCAACTAATATACACTTATAAGGAAAGAAACAGGGTGGCTGACCTCCTTGCCAGCATTATAGTTGATCTTCACTATTTAATCAACTATCATGATGCAAGTAGCATCTCCCCTAAGGTTTATAACATCATCTACACTAAATTTACTAATGCAACTTAAAATAATCATCCCTTCACATGTGTATCCCCTCAACTTGATGGGGAAAATCTCAATTCAGTTGATTTGCATTCATTTCAAATAAAGGGGGATTAATTATTCCTATGTGACTTTGGTAGGCATTCCCTCCCATTTGAAACCTATTTTTTTGGCTGCATCCATAATTTTCAGCTCTAGCACTCATGAGTGGTGACAAAGACCACTTATAACCCACATCATACAAAGAGGTCCATAAGCAAAAGAAGGTCTAGAAGAAACTCAAGAAGGGGGGTCTTATAGATTTTATAGATCACATTATTAAACATAATTCCATGTGAAAATCTAAGTAATTTCACTACAAGTGGTATCAAATCTTCAATTTGGGCAAGTTTCTATGGCATTTTTTTGGATATGGTGTTGCAGATCTCCTGTGAGGGGATGTAATGTCCCCTCTTTCCTAAGGAGATCACTTGGTTATGAAGATTAGCCTATTTAGTATTCATGTAGGCTAATGGAGGTGTTGAGGGAATAAATGGTGAGAAAAATGGTAATATTCAGTGGAAAAAGTCACTTAAAAGTGTCTATTGTTATATTTTTCCATTATGGAGTTACTTTTCGACATTAGAATATATTTTTATTCTAATAAAGCAACTTTATAAATTTAAGTGACTTTATAATATTAAAGTGACTTAATAAAGTCTAAGTGACTTTATTAAATTTAAAGTGAAATAAAATATTTCCTTTTTCCCAAAGAGGGGCGACCCATATTGGAGACCTAAAAGTTCATAAAATGAGATTTAAGAGGAATTTGGAGTCCAGGGTTGGTTGGTTGGAATATATATATTTTTCTCTTTCCTTTCATAAAGAGGATTGTCATTTTCTCAAAAACAAATTTTTGCAATATAGAGTAGTGCTTCAGATAAAAATTTATTGAAGAAGGAAACCCACTTTTAGTTCAGCCATAGGGGACAAAAACCCTCTATTGAATACTTGTGTTTTGGGATGGAAACCTCTAGATACAAAGGGAATTCATATTCAGTGAGTGCAAGGGTGTGAAAGGTATTTCGCAATCAGGGCTTTAGGGATTTTATATAAGATTTAAGGGCCTTATAGGTAGGGTTTGAGTGGGGAGTTTGTTGCCATCACTTTCCAATAATTTTACCAGTCTTTCATGATCATTTCCAGAACTTGATGAAGATTCAACACTTTTCCAATATGCAGTTAATGTAGTTATTTTTGTTAGAAATAATATTATGTTAGGAAAAATCTAATGGTTATGTTCTGATCAGTTTTGGAATAGATTTTAAGTTTATTGTAAAAACCTATGGCATAATGAAATAAAGATTTCCATTGGTCTTACATTATGATAAGTATTGTAGTTCCTCTATAGGCATCTATTATATCTTACATGCATTAAAACAAGTATAAAATTACAAGTAAACAATCAAATATCAAATGTCATTAGTTTCATGCTAAGTGTTTGACAAAATGTCAAACCACTTAAACTAAAAAAATTGGATCAAATTTGGGAAGGGATCTTTTAGTGGTATCAGAGCCATGATCTTTCCATCTTGTTGGGTAAATATCAATTGCTTGTACTTTAGTTTGGTTTGAGTTGTGGTTGTTGATAGCAAGATGGGAACTATGGGGAAGTTTCCTAGCATGGAACAAATGTTGAGATAATTTCACCATTCACAAAAAAGGGTGCTTAAAAAATTGCAGCATGTTGAAGATTCACTTTCAAGGAAAATTAGGCACACTAGTGATTTGTCTCCATTTAATAGAACAATTATGGCCAGTTATGATAAGTATCACTCTGTTCCTTAAGAGATACAAGACATGCTTTCATTCACACAATTTTTGGGTATACCAGATGAGGATGAAGATGACTTGATGTTTTCAAGTCCATATCAATAGCAAGAAAAGAAAGAAATAATTGGGAAAAGTGAATTGTTAAATATCCAAGAACTAGGAATGGAAGAGGAATCACTTGTTTGCAATTTGAAACCTATAAGTGATCACAATCAATGCATAAATTAGTCATCATGTGGGAGTCCTAAAGAAGAAATAAAATTGGATCAAGAGGAGAGACATGGCACACCATTGAGTCATCATGTTGATCTTGAAGTGGAAAAGATTATAATCATTGATCAACCCATTAGAGATGTTGAAAATATGACACCAAGGTATGACACCTATTTTGATTTTTACAACTGCAGTCCTAATCATGAGGTAACATCCATTTCACATGTGGATGATGGTATTGTAGAGTATTCTAATATTGTTATTCATGGTTTTGGTGTTAAATATGAATTATGTATTGTGGATTTATGCTATAAACATTTTGATTCTATATATCAGACTTGGAAGATGTGAACAAGACTCAAGTCTTATATGATAGTTGTCCTAAAGAACACACATGAAATAGAATCAAAGGACATTGGAAAATATCCTAAGGCATAAATAGGAGACAAGTTGGAATTGAAAATCCAATCACACAAGCTACTCTAAGCAAGTAGATAAAGTATGTAATAACTAGAAAGAGACAAGCACATCTAACTGATCAAAGCAAATGTGAAAGTATGCAAAACATATGTAGTACAAGACTAGGTATATGCTAAGATATACACAAGTGTTAGTTACTAATGAAACATTGATATAATATTATATGTAAGTTATAGAGTAATGTATATCAGCATGATAACTTTGAGTGTGTAGCGTAAGAATGACATAACCTAGATGGTGTACTCATGTAGAAGATGCCCCCACTGGGTGTGTATATCGATGTGTGTTTTGAATGTATAAGTAAGAGTTCTCCATAGATAGATATAATGAAGCAATAAAAAATATAGATGTCATTGTGTACACTCAAATAATATCAAGTGAATCATGGTAATGTAGATAATTGAAAAATAATAGCATAAACTAGTAAATGTAAGTCTAATATAGTAGTAGAAATGTAAAGCATGGATGATGCATACAATCGAAATGTTTTTAGTGTTTTGACATTATTGGATGTTTTCGTATTTTAAAATATTTGAATTATGTACAATCAATCAAGAGAGACTGTATAATCAAGCAAAAAAAAAGCTATGTATAAGTAATACTATGAAGAAATGATACTAATCGATGAGTCTCATAAGAGAGTCCCTATCATGTTATCTTGTATCAAGAAGAAGGATCATGCATGATCATGAAGAATGATGTAAATGTTGAGATTGTGGCTCTAAAATTTATAAATGTTGTAAATGCTCTAAAATCTCTATAGTGAAAACTAAGTGTGGGGTACCCTTGTAACTTTAAGAAGTGGATGTAATTTTAGGGCTCTTAGGGACCCATCTAGTAGTAGGATAAGCTCTCTAAATATGTTATCTATGTGTATATGCATGATATTTATATGAGACTACCTTGGATGTGTATATGGTGTATAAACTCTCTGTGTCGGTGATGAAGGTCTCGACTATGGCTGAATCTAGACTAGAAGAAGAACTATAATAGGTGGAGGAGTTGAAATTAGATCAGAAGGGGTGCTAACCTAAGTGATAAAGTTATAACCATGGGTGTAATCAACCTACCTATCTTCATAAACTTGGGTGATATCATATACTACATAATACACTATATTCATAGATCTGGTAGTAGGTGCAAGATAAAAGCTAGATGAATTAAGTTTGAAGAGAGGAGGGATAGATATAACCACTAGTGTTTTCTTGTGTCTAGTAGTGATAGGGAGATACTTAAAAGTATCCAAAGAGTTAGATATATCTAAGTAGAAACCATGTATAGTAATATGTTAATAAATAACATTCCTCATGACAAATAGAAAATAAGGGATAGATAGAATGGAATTACGCGTTAATGCATACAATACTTAGAATTGACTCATGACATTTCTAATATGTTTAAAAATTTCCACATGAGAGATATAAACTTGAAAAAAATTCCACATGAGAGATATAAAACAAGTGATAGAAAGCATGATTTTGTGCATAAATGTATAAGAAACTTTGGCATGTGATATGACATTTCTAATGTGTTGAGCATGATAAGCTTGAAATTTTTTCCACATGAAGAATAGAAAGAAAAGGATAGAGAACATGACTTTTTTCATAAAGACATATAAAATTTTTATATTCAACATGATATTTCGAATGCATTTAGCCAAATTTAGTTAGTTGGTAATTATTTCATATGAGTGAAAGAGAATATGCAAAAAGAATTTTGGAATCTTGTGCATGTTTAGCAATGAATTTTTTAATATCATACCATATAATATAACATAAATATGAAATGCAAAGGATGAAAATTTGTACTAACATATTATAGACTTCATCATTCATGTACATGATAGGGCCCATTATGGTTTCTTTATTATTTACAAGAAATGAAAGAAAAGTTTGTAAATAAATGATCAACATTTTTGTAATTTGATTATGGATGTAAGGTGATACCTCAAGAAAAAAAGGAGCTATTACATGCAACTAAATATTTTTCAAAAATATTATTTGCAAAATACTATGAACTTTTGAATTTGAAATTGATTTTTTGAGTTTGATATGCAACTAAATTTTTAGAAAATGAGGGAATAGTAATTGATTTATTGGGACCTAGTAGGTGTAACTAGGGTTTTGAAAAGAATAAAAGTTTTGAATTTACTATGAGTTTTGAAAATTTGAAATGATTTTTGATGTAGTGTTTTCAACAAAAAATGTAGAAAATGATTGGAAAAAACATGGAAAAATAACTGGGAACTAGTTGATGCAACTAGGGTTTGATTTTTTTTATTTCAAAATTAGTATGATAATTTGAAAATTTTGTTATGAATTTGTATAATTTAGCTTTAAAAATTTAGGAAAAATTTGAAAATATTTCTAAAATTAGAAATATATATTTTCTAGTGGTTTGAAAGTTTTTGTATGCAAACAGTATGTGCAAACTAAGGTTTTTAAAAGAATTTTTTTCAAAATTATTATGATAATTTTAAAAATTTGTTATGAATTTATAGAATTTAGCTTGAAATTTTAAAAAAAAAAAAACTAAAAATATTTCCAAAATTAGCAATATATTTTTCCTAGTGGTTTGAAAGTATTTGTATGCAAATAGGACCTAGTATGTGCAAACTAGGATTTGAGTGAATTTATTAAAAATATTTTTATTTATTTTATTTTTAAATTTATAAAATATTAGAAATAATTAACCCTATATTTTCTAGGTTTTTTGTGAAAAAATTTGAAGTTAATTAAATTCATTAAATATTTTAATAATCTTAGAAATATTGGGGTTTTATTCTTAATTTAGTTAAAGTATCTAGATTAATAAATCGGTAAATAATATGCAATAAATAAGCTACTAATTTATAAAATTTATTTCTAATTAGAACTTTTTAAAAAATAGTAATAAAAAGGAGAAAATAAGACTTAGATTAAACTATTTGATTTGATTGAGACAAGGTCTGATATTCACTATGAAATCCTAGGACACTATCACAAACAAGATTATATATTTCATTTTTTTTATAGGAGTGCCAAAAGTGGATAGGAATGGCACCAATGCCTATAGTCCTTATCTAGCATTATTGTCCACTTTCGGTGCTATTATCCAATTCCAGTGTTGTAAATATAATTAATTAATAGTCATTCAAAGTATATTTTAGTTTTACATCTAGTTGCGTACATCACATAATTACAACATGTACTTCAAATGGGATAACTATATTAGCTTGATACCTCTTTAGAGTATTGGTATATAGGTAGTGTGCCTACACATGGGGTGTGAAGTGCATCTAATGTATCCTTTACACACTAACCCCTTCTCTCTTTCCCAAGTTTGATATTCAAATTTAAGTACCAAGAGATCCTAAAGGTTTAAAATATTAAATCAAACACATATAAATATTCACACAAAATTAGGATTTGATGTTTTATCGCTAGGGTGTTATAGACCTACCAAATAAAACTTCAAAAAACCAGGTGACCAGGACAACCACATCAAAATTGGACAATAGTGTCAGAAATGGATAATAGTTCCAAAAAGTGGACTATAATGCCAAGTAGTAGGAGGGTGTTCTGAGTTTTATGCTCTTGTCTAATCTATAAATAGATTTTTGAGTTTTATTTGCAATAGTCTTGTACCTCTACACAATAATTTCTAGATCTTGAATCAGCCATTTTGACGAAGAATAAGCTAAGTTTGATTTCTCTACACTTCTTGTTATTTTTAGAAAAGATTAAATACATATCTATTTTCATAAATTAGTAGGCTAATTAAGACACATTAATTACTAGTTTACATTTACTCAAACATTTTTATTTGCTTAGAAATTAAACACATAATTCTCAAAAAGGAATAAAATATTTGATGAACCTGACTTCAAATTTCTACACAAAAACCCTAGAAACCTCAAAGCTAATTATTTTTTATTTTTCACAATATTTTTGTAATTTTTCTTGAAATTAAAAATTAAAAAAATTACAAATTAATTAAGTTATTTTCAATAAATTCACCCAAAACCCTAGTTTGCACATACTAGGTCCTATTTCAATAAAACCACATTCAAACCACTAAGAAAAATATACTACTAATTTTGGAAATATTTTTAAAATTTTCCTCAAATTTTAAAATTAAAACTACAAATTTTTTATAAAATTTTCAAATTACTACATTAATTTTGGAAAAATTCATTCAAAATCCTAGTTGCATCAAATACATTCTCAAGTATTTTCTAGTACTTTTTATAAAAAATTAATTGCATATCTAACTCAAAAAAATCAATTTCAAATTCAAAAGTTCATAGTTTTTCTAAAAAAGCCCTAGTTATATATGCTATCTCCTTTTTGCTTTTTGAGGTATCACCTTCCATGTTTAACAACTTAGTATCCTTTTTTTACAAATCCCAAGTCACTATTTTTTGGACTTTGCATTTCTTATATTCAGTACTTTCTATTTCTATTATATTATCTATTAACACATATTGCAAAACATTTAAATATATTTTAAATTATTTTCTTACTTTATCAATGGCCTAATATATTGGTTTTTATGAAACTGATAAAAGAGAATTTCAAGAACTCTTAACCAAACATCTAGATATACAAGATGATATGCTTATAATTTTACAAGAAGAATAGTAAAAAGTAAAAAACAAATGGGCAATCTTCTTAAACTATAGAGTAGCTAGTTGTAAATAACACTATGGGAGCAACTATGTCTCAACCACCCCCTATAGTAGCCCAGACTTCTTCTAAACCACTAGCTATAGATAGTTCATCCCTCTCTCCTGATGTAGCATCACTTGTACAAGAGAAAATATATCTTCAATCCAAGGTGCAACATCTTGAGCAAGGTACCACTAGACCTACATAGGCATTGGATTATTTTGCACTTCTACATACACCATTGTCACGTCACATTATCTCTACACCCTTGTCATAAGGATTTATTCAACCCAAGCTAACTCTTTATGATGGCAAGGGTGATTTAGAGACACATTTAATATCTTTTCATGCAGCATGATTGGATTATGTACCCAATGACTAGCTACTTACCAAACTCTTCTCATGAAGCCTAAAGGATTATGCTCTACAATAGTTTTATAGTCTACTGACTCAGTTAGTTACAACATTCAATACTTTAGTAGACATGTTTCTAACATATTTCAGTATCAACATTGGTGATAAGGTCTCATATGCACAAATTGCACAATAAAAATAAATTCCAAATGAGCCTCTCATAGACTATGTTCTTAGATATAAGATTATTCTAGATAAGTTAACTAGCCATAGTTAATCAAGAGCTATATGACATATTAAAACATACCCTCCTTCTAGCACTACATGAATATATTATATTCAAAAGACTCTCTTCCTTCACCAAATTTTGTTATATACTTAAAGGAAGAGAAGTCAAATTAATCTCAATGGGAAAACTCAAGTATTCAAGTACTCTAGACACAACAAATAAGAGTAATAGAAAAGTCTCATATAAGATCAAAATTAGTGAGAATAAGCATCATAATCAACCAATAGTCACTGCAAATTCAGATCCCCCTCAATGTGTGGTTTTCTTAGCACCTCCTCGAGGTACATTTATCAATTTACTAGTTTCTCTAGTCAGAGTTTTACAACAGTTATTAAAATGTAACACCATAACTTTCCCACCTATTCGAGAAGCATATTCAATAAATCCTCTTCCATAGGGATATGATCAGCATGCATTTTGTGATTTTCATAGGGCATCAAGCTACACAACAAATAGATGCATCAGTTTGTGACATAAGATACAAGATTTAATTGATGATAATCTACTTGATCTAGGTGCTTCAACTGAGCCTCCATAAACAAAGCCAACACAAGATAAGGATTTGAAAATATTTTTAGACCCATTTCCATATCATTCAAAATAAGAGAAATAGGACACATTAGGTGTTCATCATATATACAATACACATCCTCCACCAGTTATATATCAAGCATCTTTAATTGGGACACATCTTTTGAGGGGTTGATAGGTGTGTATAAGTCTAGAGTTCTAGCTAGACCTTTGATATATTTTTCAGATCAAGAGATTATGGAGGATGATATACATTACAATGCACTTTTTATTAGAGCACATATCCATAATTAGCTTATTTTTAGTGTGCTCATTGACAATGGTTTCAGTCTTAATATGTGCATCTTCACACTACTACAGTATTTGAGTTATTTAGAGTAGGATATCACTGTAGTAGATATAGTTATTAGTGATTTTAGTGGGTATGTTTAGAGTTCACTAGGCAAGATATTACTTCTATTATAGGTTGGTCCTACACATGTGGTTACACCATTCACGATAATTCCCAATGTAGAATTTTTATGAATTATCGTGAAAATCAATACAGGATAATAAATACATGAAGTTCATTCATGCTAATTAGGTTATTACAATTGTTGGAGTTCTTTATGAGTCACCACTCCCCACTTCAGAGCTATCTACTAATTTCTAATCACCATATCTAGTTCTTCCATCGATTTTCACTTTTTATCAAGCTTCTATTTCAGGTCCACTTCAAGATTAGCCATAGTTACAACATCAATCACTAGTATAAAGAGTTCATACACCCCCATAGATTCAAGATTCTAGATAGCTTTTAGCTAAAATATTCACACCTAGAGTAGTTACATTATAGTCTCATATAGCTACATAGAGAGAACCTATTCACAGAGCTTCTTATCCTACTTTCAAATGGGTCCCAAAGTACCCTATAGTTGTATCCACTTCTTAGAGTCATAGGAGGACCCCACATACAAATTTTACTTTAGAGATTTTAGAGTAATTACAAAATACACACACTCCAATTTTACAATCTCAGTCATACACTTATACCCTATGATCATGCATGATCCCATTATTTGATATAGGGCACCATGACAAGGAGTCTCATTTGAGACTCATTGGTTAGTATCATTACTTTCCAGATTTGATTGTACATATTATATCTTGCTTGATTTTACATAGCTCAAATATTGTCAAAACTACAAAAAAAATATAAAATAAAAAAATTGCAAAAATATCAAAAACATTTTGATTATATGCATCATCCATATTTTACATTACTGCTATCATGTTAAGACTTATATTTACTATTAAATGTTAATTTTATGCATTACCATGCTTCACTTGCTCTTCTTTGAGTGTGTATAGTGACATGCAGCTACTTGATTACTTCATTCTACCCATAGAGGGATCATTCCTACTTCTACATTTGAGAATACATTGTTATACACACCCATTAGGGGCATCTTCTACATGACTACACCATCCACATTATGTTATTTCTACACTACACACTCTAAATTATCATGTTGAAATACATTACTTTAGAACTTACACATAATACTATATTGACATCTCACTAATATCTAGTACATGTGTATTTCTTAGCATATACCTAGTCTTGTACTACACATGTTTTACATACTCTCACATTTGATTTGATTTGTTAGATGTGTTTGTATATTCTAGCTCTTACATGTTTTCTCTACTTTCTTAGCGTAGCTTATGTGATTGCATTTTCAATTCTAGCTTGTCTTATGCTTGTGCTTTATAACATTTGCTAATGTCCTTTGCTTCCTTTTCATGTATGTGCCTTACGACATTTTCCAATATCCTTTGTTTGTACTCCTCTTTATGCCTATGGCCTATGTGCCAATTTTGCTTATTTCACTTATATGTGTATGAGGCATTTGAACATGCTTTCCATGCTTGTTTCTAGTTTGAGTGACATGTACCCATGTCCCTTATTTACTCGGTCCCTTGGCCCATCTAGTATGCTTCTTGATTGTTTATTTATTAATTTTCAAATGTGTGCAATGCCATGATACATATCATGCATTTACCTCATTTTCTTAGATGTCATGATGGACATCATGTTCCATCCCTCCAAACTAACAACTAATAATTAACATTTTCAATTCTAGTTTCATATTTTGTGCATGCTTTCACATTATTATATCCATCTAGGCATACCCCTATTGATCTAATAATCTCTCGATACAAACATTGATATATATTGAAATATATTTTCAAACATCAAATTCTATATCATACATCTTTTTAGAATTAACACACTTACATGACTATTTTCTTTTGAGGGTAATCATTGTAGGTTCATCAGTCCTACCCTAAAAAAAGGGGGCATCCAACAAGAACTTTATCACAAAGATAAAACCTTCTAGCAATCAAAAAAATAGTATTTAAGATAGTCAACATAGAATCTAGATGTCAAATCAATCAATTTAAAGCAAAAAAATAAGAACAAACTCAGATTAGCAGTTAGATTTCACACTAGATAGTAGCACCAAAAATGGACAATAACACCAAAATGGATAGTATCACCATAAATTAGATAGTAACACCAAAAATAGGGGTGTCTATAATTTAGTGCTCTTGTCTAGGCAAAAAAACACTCAAGGTTTCCATAAATAGGGAAAAAATTTAGTTCAAGGACAATTTTTTGTACTTCTAAATCCTTCAAATTCAATAGTTTTAGCATAATTTTCTTAGATACAGAGGGTTATCATGCACAACATGATGGTTCTAACTTTTAGTTCAAATTGGGTACTGGGCATAACTTCCAAATCAGAATCCATATTCCAAAATCAACGATTGGGGGCAATGTGTGAGGCACATTGATCTTCTTTTTTTAAGTTCAGTTTATTCTAGGCAATTCTTAGTAGTTGTGTACCTTACTCTATTTTTAGGTGATTGGCATCATATTTGAGTTAAAATTTCATATAAGATTAAATTTTTGAGTACCAAAGTTCCCAATTGGATTTCATATAATCCTAGTACATCAATTTTAGAGTTGCTTTTATATAAGCCTAATCTTCATATATCAAAATGGCCAAGAGTGGCCTAGTTTCTAGCACACATTCAGCTATTCATGCCATAGTGTCATATTTTTAGCATATTCATGGGATCCATGAGCCATCCCATATGACATATATTCTATATTGGTATAGATTCATTTCATGGAGAAATGATAGAGTCAAAGGGTCAGTCTTTGTATTCTTGAGCCACCTATTCAGAGGGATTAGATATACAGTCCAAACATCAATTAGCACACACATGTTTTTTTAACTTCACTTAGTTGGTGACAATGGATCCAAAGGGCCAACCTTTGTATTTTTGAGCCATGTTTTATGGAATTGAGCACTCAACTCCATTCGCGATATTACTCTTGATTTAACACATACTCAACACAATCCAACATCACAACAGGTTTTGTATGTATCACTTCATAGCTTCATTTCATGGATTAACGATAGAGTCAAAGGGTCAGTCTTTGTAATCTTGAGCCACCTATTCAAAGGGATTAGATATATAGTCCATACATTAATTAACATACGTATGATTTGTTAACTTCACTTAGTTGGTGATAATGGAGCCAAAGGTATTTTTGAGCCATATTCTAGGGAATTGAGCACTCAACTCTGTTTATGATATTACTCTTGATTTAACACATACTCAACACAATCCAACATCACAATAGGTTTTGTATTGGTTCGTGTACTCAATGAGGTGTGTTCATTCCTCTCTCTTCTTTTACTTATTTTTTGTATGTTTTTATTTTTAGATATAATATATCTAGCAAGAATTAATCTACTTCATATTATTATTTATAGATTTACACATCACATCACGGTCTTTCTATGCACATCCAACATCACACAACTTCATGAACTTTTCCCTCATAATTAAGTTTAGGTATGTTTTTTTTTAATCCTAAAATTGCTTTGCTGCATCACTAGAATAAAGGGGGGGCAAATGTAATCATATAAAATACAAAATTAGATGACTTAGGCATGGCTCATAGCACCCAAACTATAGGTCCTCTTTATTTCTCACTCAACCCTTCTCAGCTAAACTTTCACTAATTCCTAGTCACATATAGCTTCTAAGACTTAGCTTTTTAGGACCCAAGTAACCCTCTCAGACCTAGATCCATCCCCTCAAGGATCATCCTCCTAGGAAAATAGTACCCAATTTAGATAGGAACATTGGAATTTAAGGGTGTCATATTTTTGGCACTATTGTCCAAGTTCATTTTCACCTCTAATGATCAAGTTTTCCCAAATAAAACCCAAAGTTATTATTTAAAAATAGTTTCTATTAATTAATTAAATCAGATAACTACAAATAAATAAGACAATAATAATGTACATTACTCTAAGTAAATGTAAATTAGTAATTAATGTATCTTAATTAGCCTACTAATTTATGCAAATAGATATATATTTTATTTTTTCTAAAAATAGAAGGAAATGTAGAGAAATCAAACTTAGCTTATTCTTGGTCAAATTGGCTGACTCAAGATTTGGAAATTATTGTGTAGGGGTAGAAGACTGTTTCAAATAGAAACTGTAACTTTGTTTCTAGATTGGATAGGGGAGGCACCCTGCTAATTGGTGTTATAGTCCATTTTTTAGAGCTATTGTCCAGTTTCAATGCTATTATCTAATTCTAGTGTTGTTGTCCTAGTGACCTAGCTTTTCTAGATTTTGTTTAGTAGGTCTGTAACACCCTTGTAGTGAAATATCAAAACCTGATTCTATGTAAAGCTTTTTATGTGTTTGATTTAATCTTCAAAACCCTTATGAGCTCTTGGTACTTGAACTTGAATAGAAAAATTGGGAAAGAGAGAAGGGGTTAGTGTGTAAAAGATACACTGGATGCACTTCACACCTCGTGTGTGGGCATACTGCCTACATACCAATACTTTGAAGAGGGATCAAGCTAATGTAGTTCTTCTCCCATTTGAAGTGCTTAGTGAAATTGTGTGATGTATGCAACTAGATGTAAAACTATAATGTACTTTGGATGACTAGGGACAGGTATGAGTGCTTGAATAGGCTTAAACTAGTCTAGGAAGGTCTTATGTAAAGAATAGGGAAGAGTGCTTGA
This sequence comes from Torreya grandis, assembly GCA_037957365.1. Lineage (NCBI taxonomy): Eukaryota > Viridiplantae > Streptophyta > Pinopsida > Cupressales > Taxaceae > Torreya > Torreya grandis. The sequence goes on from JARHVA010004067.1 coordinate 1,279,253, forward strand.
GTGTACTTGCTTGTATTCTTGGTTTTTTCCTATGAATGAGTGTCAACCCTTATAAATAGACATTGAATGGCCTTTTATATAGAAACTAATGATATTGGATTAGATGAACTTGTATTAGGATAATAGGGGAAAAGATAAGGAATCAAGAAAACCTAATTGTTAGAGGTGAAAATGAACTTGGACAATAACACCAAAAATAGAACACCCCTAAATTATGATTCTCTTTTCAAAATTAGGTGCTATTTTCCTAGGAAGATGAGCCTTGATGGGATGGATTTGGATTTAGGAAGGCTACCTGGGTCCTAAAAAGCTAAATTTGGGAAGTTACATGTGATTAAAAATTAGTGAAAGTTTAGTTGAGAAGGGTTAAGTGAGAAAGAAAGAGGACCTATAGGTCGGGTGCTATTATTCATGCCTAATTCATCTAATTTCATATTTTATATGATTATGAAATGCATCATGAGAAACATGTATAAATTTCAAATATTTAGATCTTAAACACATTCAAAATTGCTTAAGCTTTGGTATTACATATCATTCAAATTTTGAAATTACCATGCATTATGAGAGGCACATATAAAGTTTGAATCTTTGGATCCTAAATACTTTCAAAACCACTTAAGCCTTCAATATTACATATCATTAAAATTTAAAAGTTGTGATGCATCATGATAAACATGCATAAAGTATGAATCTATTGATCTTAAACATGTTCAAACCCACTTAAGCTTTGATATTACATATCATTTAAATTTCAAAGTTGTGATGCATCATGGGAAACACACATAAAGTTAAAATCTTTGGATCTTAAACACATTCAAAACTATTTAAGCTTTAGTATTACATATCATTCAAATTTCATAGTTTTGATAAAAAATAAGAAACATGTATAAAGTTTAAATCTTTCTATCTTAAAAATGTTCAAAACCTCTTAAGCCTTGGTATTACATATCACTAAAATTTCAAAGTTATGATGCATCATGAGAAACATGTATAAATTTTGAATCTTTGGATCTTAAACATGTTCAAAACCACTTAAGCTTCATTATAACATATCATTCAAATTTCAAAGTTACGATGCATCATGATAAACATGCATAAAGTTTTAATCTTTGGATCTTAAACATGTTGAAAACCACTAAAGCTTCGATATTACATATTGTATTCACATAATAGTTTATATATTGTAAGAATCTGTCAATTCTCAATCTCTCTAAGTGCACACCCTCAAATTTGCATTGAGAAAGTGGTGGGCAGACCATTGGTACTTCATAGGATTGTTGTTTCTTTATTGTCACTTATTATCAATCCAACCAAATCCTAAATATATTCCCCTAAGCTTTGCCTCTTATTTTGCACCCTCCTCTAGTCATTTACCACCCTTTTAACCAAAAATCCTTTTTTAATAGTGTACATTAGATAGTCATCCACATCAACCTTGTATTTTTTTGAAAAAACTCATTAGGGTCTACGTCAACCCCTGGTTGACCTAGTCCATGACTTGGTTTGTTTTTGTCAATTAGGATACTAGGTTAACTAGGTCAACCTTGTCAACCTAAACTTTTATAAGTGTTTAGAGTTAGATCCATCTATATAAATTCATTCATTTTGATATTATTAAAGAGATAGAAAGAGCTAATTATTCATTTACATTTATTTACAATCTATTCTTCCACCATTTCAATTGAGGATTCTTAGCTTAGGGTTTCTACTTGGAGAAGAATATTGTCTTTTAGAGAATTCTTGGATGATTTAGCCTTTCTTGGTGATCCTTACAAACCACAACAACCTCTTTTTAAGCACCTTTGGTCAAGAGAAAGTTTGAGTCTTTATAGATTCATCTTCAAGGTAAGTATCTCTAACTTTCTCCTCTCTTTAGTAGATAGAAGTAACATAAGTAATAGTTTTTTAATATATTGATCTCTCCATATATTAGAGTTTTACTTATATATAGCTTAATTAGGATTCTCTTATGCATTTTTTATTTTATGTTTATTAAATCCACTTTGTGTTTCAAGCTTTGGTGAACACTAGATTAGACTTTTAATTATTATTAGGTTAGTGAATATAAAAACATAAGACCTAGCTAGGGTTATTACATAGTTTTTCTTGATTGGAGGATTTGGAACACTTCCTAGTGTTATATATTGTAGTAAGAGACTCCTTAGATAGGTATAACATCAGATACATATTGGTCATGACCTTGATTATCTAATGTATTCCCAATTAGAAGTGTAAGTAGGATTTATCTTCTCTGAGCTAGGATTGATTTATAGATATGTTATATTTCTTGTTACAAACATTCATGTGAATCTAACATGAATCTAATCCTTGTAGATTTGTTTTCATGATTTCATTTCTATTATCTTATTATTTTTATATATTTGTGATACTATATTGAACCAATTGGTATAGTTCTAACTCTTTGTGTGTAGGTTTAACATACAATCACATTAAAATGATTCTATTATTTTTATGTAGATCTTCATGAAATATAAGTTACTAAATAAAATAGGTTGACACAATACTCTTATTTGATTCTAAATCAACAAACTAGGTCAAACAGTTCAACTTAGTCATCTTATCCTTCTTCAACACATAGAGTTTTATAGAAATGGGTTGAATTAGTCAACTTAGTTTTCATAATTTGAAAGCAACATTGAAAGCACTTCAAAATAAAATTTTCAATACTAATCATCTTCCAACCCACCAAGGTTCCTTTATTTCTCTCTATTACTTTAGTATTTTCTTTCAGTTATATTTTATGTAAGTTATTAGTCTTTAAAACTACAACCCTACAACAGACTAAGTTGACTTGATCGACTTAGTTTTATAGCCTATCTTTTGTCTAGAAGATAGAGTTGACCCATTTGACTCAATTATTAAAGATTTTTAATTCCATAGATTAGTAATGACCTAATAAACTCTATTCTATACTGTTTACATATAGTGTTATTTAAACTGACTCTATATTATTTTAAATTTAAGAATTAATAACTATTTGCTATTAATTAATTCACACTTTCATTTTTAGTTATTTGTATGCTTAAAGTAACTCACATAGTCTAAATAGGTGGTTTTTAAAGTTACCATATAGTTACACTATTTTTCTCTTTAGTAAACACTACCAAATCACATAATATTCAAAATGCATCTAACATTTATCTTCCCAAGGCCTACCTACCTATCTTTCATCACCAAGGGGGAAGCTAACTTGATTTTATACCTAAGTATAAATATGTGGTTAAGGTATATATTGGAAAAGCACCTGACACCCTTATCATTACAAGATTGTGAAGTGAGAGGGTAGACCTTGATATCGAAAAAATACCATTGCCAACACATATCCCTTTCATCCTAAACATCTTGAAGCCATCCATAGATTGCTTTTTAGTTCCCTATTTTTAGCCAATTTTATTATCACACCTAAAACAACACTTTTTAATAATCTAATAACATTCAAGATTACCACTTAGTTAGAATTTACTTTTCAATTATTTGTTTGCTCTCTAATCATTGTGTGTTTTATTATAGAAACTTGCATTAGCTAGTATTGGTGCAAGGTTTTGTGTTATGTGCTCTAATTGAATCATTCATATTGATCTAATTATTTGTGTGTTTACTTCCAATTTTTACATCACTTATATTTCAAAAATTTATCTTATTTTAAAACACTTTAATTGTAATCAATATAGTCTCTTATAGACTATATTTCTCCCTACCAATAGTACATAGTTGACTAACATGACTTTGTCCTTTATCTATACTTTTCTTAGCCTATGTCTAGCAGTACACAGTCAACCCAATCAACTCTATACCTTTTCTCAGCCTCTATACAGTACCCAATCAAATCTATATTCTTCTTAGTCCCCCTTTTTCTAGTGATACATAGTTGACCCAATCAACATTGTATTTAATTGTTGTCCTTGATCTTCTATCTAGATGATCTAGTTCTTTGTTTTGCTAACTTCTTTCTCTATCTAGTTGATTTAGTTCTCTATCCCTGATTTCTCTTCCTTATTATTTAAAATTATCTTCATTTCCTGAAAACATCATGAAATCCCCTACTAAAATATTGTTGGACAACTTAAACTCATTTAAACACTATATGGGGTATTCTTTTCTCCCTCTCTCCCAAAAGAACCCTCACTCTTGGAATACCTATTTCCTTTCTTCATCTATCAATTGTAACATGATTCAAATCACACATCAAGATGAAGTAGGTGGATCCAATCCTTTTTGTATCTATCAAGATAATTCTCATCTTCATTATTTTCAATATAATGTTGGATAAATTGACATAAGTCTATCCAATAATCCCACTAATAATCCACCTCCTAATAACCCTTCCCTAATACCAACTCAAGGAGTCCTATAAACACCAACCCACCAATTGATATGAATCAACTTCTTGCACAAATCATACAACAAATGAACATAATGCATAATTTTAACACCTCTCAAATGATGCAATTACAATGTCATTTGATCAATATGGATAATTAGCCTCCCATTATAAATCTTCAAATTAATCTAAATTTTATTCCTCCACCTCTTACAAATGCCTTAGGAAATGTTATGCCTCAACCTATCATGAATAAAAAATGCTTAAAAACATCCAAAAGGAGACTTTAGCTCCTTTCATAATTTCCATTAATATAGGTAATATCTCTCCAACTATAAAGTATGATGGGACTAAAGACCCTACATCCTTTCTTAAATAATTTGGTAGTCTTTATAAAGAGTGGATCTAAACTAATACTTTCACCACAACTAAACTTCTAGTTAAAACCTTCACTAGTGATGTATTGGAATGGTACAACCAACTTATCTAACATTCCATTTGGCAACTTGAGGATTTATTCAATATTTTAGTTAAATAATTTCAACATAATGACCTGTCTAAAAATTTCCTTAACCATTTCATCAATGCTAAGAAATCTCCCACTAAATTAACTTATGATTTTATCAAATGATGGAAATATTTATCCCATAAGGCCAACCATAATGTGATTGATGATAATTTATTCAACCTATTTATAACTTCTTTAATGCCCTAACTTTAATAATTTTACCCCTCAAACACTTAACTAAGCTCTTGACCAAACTAAACATCAAGACTTCTTCATGAATCAATTCAAATCTAATACCAAATTACTTAAAGGATCTTTTCAAACTTTTACTAATGCCATCACTGGTAATACTCCTCAACAAAACTAGGAATTTCCAAAGCCAACAATCCCCCATATTCTCACATATCATTAACTATGTAACAAATGAAAGAATTCTTAGCACCCTCTAAACCCTTTATTTAGCCTAACCATCCTCCTAAATGGTATGACCCTAATCAATTTTGTTGGTTTCACATCGACATTGGTTATTCCCATGAAACCTATTGAGGTCTTACTAAATTTGTTGTCTCTTATATGATTGGTGATTCCTTTAATCATGAATCTATGATCCAAATCCATTGTCAAGAATACAACACCACTTCTCAAAAATGACAAAATTCCAAAGCCTATTCTTTTTAATATCCAAAAATATTTTCCAACATCTACTAATAAACAAAATACCAAGGATGTTTGTGCCATTAATATGAACTATGACCAATATTTCAATAATTCTCAATATGTTAACATAGTTAAGGTCAACTATCATCACAAACCAGCTCACAAAGATCTTGTCACTAAACCTAAGAAATCATCTTTGGAAAAACAAATTTTCAAAGATACTATAACCACTCATTTATCTTTCAAAGTTAAAAAGGAACCCTCTCCTTCTTTTGAACCCCTAACCACTTCCATTCCTTCAAAAACTACCTTACCTTCTAAACCTTGTACTGGTTCTTCTTATAAATCTCATTGGAACTTTCTCAGAGAACTTAACTCCATGCCTTGAAATATTCTCCATATAGAGTTAGTTCATACCTCCCCTCATCATCACAAGTTTTTACTAAAAAAATTATAAGAAATTGAAGATCCATCTTTTATAGATGAATAATTACCCTCTATTGAGCCTCAACCTACTAGCATACATACCATTTAATCCATTTGTCCTTCTTCTAAGCCTTCTATTTAATTTCTTGAAGAAGACATGATTTATGATGAGATCTTTTTTCATGCAGATGATCAACCCCTATTCATTAAAATAGCCATTAATAATACCCTTATTTGTAAAGTGTTAGTTGATGAAGGGTCTAGTATTAATGTGACACTTTGTGGCTCATTCAACAACTTGGATATAATAAGGATCATCTTAAGCAAACCCACCAAGCCTATCATGGATTTGATAAAATTAATTGAAATATATTAGGTTGTATTTGGATTTTGAAACTAAACTTATGGTCCTTGATTTTCCCCTATCTTAAAACACACTCCTAGGCCATCCTTGGACTCATAGAATGAGGGCCATCACCTCTTCTAGTAGCCAATGCATCAATTTTATACATAATGGCAAATGGTATAAACATGAGGCCAATCCTAACCCTTGGACTATTCTAAATCTCAATATCATATTCCTACCATTCTAAAAATCAATAGTGTTCCCTTATCTAAATTGATCAACATTGCTCTTATTGATTCAGATGATGATGAACCTAATTACTTGAAACATACTTGCAACACTACTAACCTACCTTCTTATATCTCAGATTGGATTCCTCCTTTATTACCTTGTGGTCACATTATTCCTCTCATTGATGAGATCACTAATTTTCTCCTTCCTTACAATGCCCAAGATGTGTCTTACTCATAAGATGCCTTCATGTGAAATTATTATGGAGTGGTCAAATTATTCCAAGATCATTTAATCATGTTTTCATGCAAATTTAGTGATCTTAGAATTTACCTTTATGAAAATCCTCCTAAATCTCAAGCATGTATGATTTCTCCAACTTATGATGATAAATACTTCATGTCCTAAGCTCAATCTCGAGACTTAGATGCTAAGTATTATTAGAAAACATTAGCCCAAATACATGCTTTCAACTATGATGTTCATACCATTTTCATGGATTTTGAATTATCTCTTGATGGTCATGTACCTCCTATCAATTATCTACTTATTGATACTCCCTATGTGGTGAAATAAATCTTACCTTTCAAACATACATAAATTCTTACATCTTCTCCTACATATCTCATCATCACATTCAATTATTTCCCCATTAAAGAAACTAATGATACACCAATCTCATCAATCAACCTACTCTTATTCCCAAGATTACATTAGATGCTAAGGCCACAATTTTTTGTCAGATACATTATGAATATGATCACCATGGGAATCAAATTTTCAATCTCAAAGTAGATGTAAAGTATTACGGTCCTCTTTCCACTTTTCCTACTGATGAAACCATTCTTGAATTGCTTCATGATCGAGAACCTAAACTTCCTTGGAAATATCATAAAATTGATAATTTTAAAAATAAAGCCCCTTGTTTCAACAATTGCATCACTAAAATTAACCCTAAATCAAATCTAATTTCCTCTTTACCTAATGCACCATATCATTTCCAAGATGGAAATGCTATGTTTATCAAAGAAACTACTCACATCAAATATGATATCCATCATGCCCTCAACCAATTACAATTTCTTATGAATTTACACCTACTAAACATGATAACTTTAGCTTATTCTTTAATAAATATTGTGAGATATTTGCATGGTCCTACGAGGACATGTTGAGTATTGATCATAGAATTTAGGTGTATAATATTATCACTTATCCCTATGCCGAACCCATGTCATAAAAGAAACATAAATTTGCACTTCTACTTTATGCCATAAAGAAAACATCAAGCTTCTTGATGTTAAGTTTATCAAACCCATGGACTATTATGAATGGGTTTTCCTTGTTTGGAAAAAGGTCACCATTGTCATTTGAATTTGAATTGATTTACATAACCTTAATCTTTATTGTCCTAAATACAATTTCCCTCTACTTTCAATAGATGCCATTATTGATTACACTCTTGGTTATGAAATGTTGTCTCTTAAGGATGGGTTCTTAGGTTATAACCAAATTCACATTACCCTCAAAGACCAATATAAGACAACTTTCACCAAAGAATGGGACACCTATTGTTATGTTAAAATGTCCTTAATCATAAAAAATACTATAGCCATCTATTAATAGGCAATGACTCACATCTTTCATGATATTATTCACAAGATTGTAGAAACCTATGCGGTTAACCTCATTGCTAAATCCAAATTTTGTAAAACTAATCTATATGATCTTGCCATCATCTTTCACTACCTCCTTAAATGTAAAGTTAGACTAAATCCTTACAAATGTGTTAGGATTCTTAGACTCTCTCCATGGAATTGATATTTACCCCACCAAGATTAAAACTATCATCAACATGCCCATCCCTCGATAAATTATGTAAATTAACACTTACCTCGATAAACTTTGGGATAATTAGACACTTTCTTCCCAAAATAGATTACTGCTATTTAGTCAATTCTCTTCTTAAGAAAGGTAATGCCTTAGAATGGATAGATCCTTATCAAAAAGCATTTTATAATATGAAAGAATCATTGCTTCACCCACCTAATATCTATCCCCTTCAAATGATGAAACTTTGATCTTGTATACCTCTTCCATACCCATATCAGTTAGGGAAATGTTTACCCAACAAGATGATATTGGAAGAGAATATGTTATCTAATATATCAACTGAGGCCTCATTAATTATGAGAAATGTTATACAAAATTTGATTGTGATTGCCTTGGATTTTATTTTGTTGCTAAAAGAATTCAACATTATATGCTTTATCAAACCACTAACATTATCATCCATTACAATCCCCTTCATCACTTCTTTTCCAAAGCCTTTCTTCCTAGATATAGAATTGGCAAGTGGATGGTCCTTTTCATGGAATTTGATCTCTAAATTACTACCCAAAAAGTTGTCAAAGGATAAATCATTTTTTATCAACTTATCATAGCTCCTATGCCAGCTACTAAACACCTTAAATTTAGTCTTCTTGATGATAATATTATCTATATTTAAGGTCTTAACCAAGACATATCTTAAATATTACTTCCAAAACTTCACTACTAATCTGGAAATAAATAATCTCGATCAGTTTGTTATCTTCCCCAATACTAATAAACCAAAATAGTTAATTTCTTGAAATTAATGTTGACTTACATGAATATATTTAGACCCTTCATTTTGATAGCACCAAATGCCTTCAAGGAGTTTGATAAAATTGTATTCTTATGAGCCCTCTTGGAAAAATAACCCCCTTAGCTTTTTGCCTCACATTTGATGTCACTAACAACTTTACAGAGTATGAAGCTTTAATCCTAGGCATGCGAGTAACCCTTGATCTAGATATCCAATATTTGCATGCTTTAGGTGACTCCCAACACATTTACCACTAAATAAATGGTGATTACCAATTCAAAAGTGAGAATCTCATTTTTTATCATTAAATTTCAGACACCCTCACCAAATATTTCATTTCTTTCACCATCGAGCCTGTCCCTCAAGATAAAAACTCGATTGTTAATTTTCCCTTGCTTCTTCAGCATCTCTTTCTCATCTGCACCAAGATCTTAACAATCACACCTTTTTTATCCAAATAATAAAATCTACATATTATATTCAACCACAAGATTCACATATCTACCACATTGAAGTTGTTTCCATTTACCAAATCCTATGGTACAAATATATCATTCAATTTTTGAAACACCAAATTTATCCCCTAAACCTCAATTCTAATGAAAAGACTCACATTCACAAATAAGCTTTTACGTATGTATTTCTATATAACATCCTATAATATTGTAATGCTTAAGGTACCATTTTCCCCTGTGTTATGAAAGACAAGTTCCTCCTCTTCTCAAACAATCACACGGGGGCATTTACAGTATGCTTTATCAAACCACTAACATTATCATCCATTACAATCCCGTTCATCAGTTCTTTTCCAAAGCCTTTCTTCATAGATATAGAATTGGCAAGTGGATGGTCCTTTTCATGGAATTTGATCTCTAAATTACTACCCAAAAAGTTGTCAAATGATAAATCACTTTTTATCAACTTATTATAGCTCCTATGCCAGCTACTAAACACCTTAAAGTTAGTCTTCTTGATGATAATATTATCTACATTTAAGGTCTTAACCAAGACATATCTTAAATATTACTTCCACAACTTCACTACTAATCTGGAAATAAATAATCTCGATCAGTTTGTTATCTTCCCCAATACTAATAAACCAAAATAGTTAATTTCTTGAAATTAATGTTGAATTACATGAATATATTTAGACCATTCATTTTGATAGCACCAAATTCCTTCAAATAGTTTTATAAAATTGTATTCTTATGATCCCTCTTGGAAAAATAACCCCCTTAGCTTTTTGCCTCACATTTGATGTCACTAACAACTTTACAGAGTATGAAGCTTTAATCCTAGGCATGTGAGTAACCCTTGATCTAGATATCCAATATTTGCATGCTTTAGGTGACTCCCAACACATTTACCACTAAATAAATGGTGATTACCAATTCAAAAGTGAGAATCTCATTTTTTATCATTAAATTTCAGCCACCCTCACCAAATATTTCATTTCTTTCACCATCGAGCCTGTCCCTCAAGATAAAAACTCGATTGTTAATTTTCCCTTGCTTCTTCAGCATCTCTTTTTCATCTACACCAAGCTCTTAACAATCACACCTTTTTTATCCAAATAATAAAATCTACATATTCTATTCAACCACAAGATTCACATATCTACCACATTGAAGTTGTTTCCATTTACCAAATCCTATGGTACAAAGATATCATTCAATTTTTGAAACACCAAATTTATCCCCTAAACCTCAATTCTAATGAAAAGACTCACATTCAAAAATAAGCTTTTAAGTATGTATTTCTATATAACATCCTATACTATTGTAATGCTTAAGGTACCATTTTCCACTATGTTATGAAAGACAAGTTCCTCCTCTTCTCAAACAATCACATGGGGGCATTTACAGTATGCTTTATCAAACCACTAACATTATCATCCAGTACAATCCCCTTCATCACTTATTTTCCAAATCCTTTCTTCCTAGATATAGAATTGGCAAGTGGATGGTCCTTTTCATGGAATTTGATCTCTAAATTACTACCCAAAAATTTGTCAAAGGATAAATCATTTTTTATCAACTTATCATAGCTCCTATGCCAGCTACTAAACACCTTAAAGTTAGTCTTCTTGATGATAATATTATCTACATTTAAGGTCTTAACCAAGACATATCTTAAATATTACTTCCACAACTTCACTACTAATCTGGAAATAAATAATCTCGATCCGCTTTTTATCTTCCCCAATACTAATAAACCAAAATAGTTAATTTCTTGAAATTAATGTTGACTTACATGAATATATTTAGACCCTTCATTTTTATGGCACCAAATGCCTTCAAGGAGTTTGATAAAATTTTATTCTTATGAGCCCTCTTGGAAAAATAACACCCTTAGCTTTTTGCCTCACATTTGATGTCACTAACGACTTTACAGAGTATGAAGCTTTAATCTTAGGCATGTGAGTAACCCTTGATCTAGATATTTAATATTTGCATGCTTTAGATGACTCCCAACACATTTACCACTAAATAAATGGTGATTACCAATGAAAAAGTGAGAATCTCATTTTTTATCATTAAATTTCAGCCACCCTCACCAAATATTTCATTTCTTTCACCATCAAGCCTGTCCCTCAAGATAAAAACTCTATTGTTAATTTTCCCTTGCTTCTTTAGCATCTCTTTTTCATCTTCACCAAGCTCTTACCAATCACACCTTTTTCATCCAAATAATAAAATCTAAATATTCTATTCAACCACAAGATTCACATATCTACCACATTGAAGTTGTTTCCATTTACCAAATCCTATGGTACGAAGATATCATTCAATTTTTGAAACTCCAAATTTATCCCCTACACCTCAATTCTAATGAAAATACTCACATTCAAAAATAAGCTTTTAAGTATGTATTTCTATATAACATCCTTTACTATTGTAATGCTTAAGGTACCATTTTCCACTATGTTATGAAAGACAAGTTCCTCCTCTTCTCAAACAATCACATGGGGGCATTTACAGTATGCTTTATCAAACCACTAACATTATCATCCATTACAATCCCCTTCATCACTTCTTTTCCAAAGCCTTTCTTCCTAGATATAGAATTGGCAAGTGGATGGTCCTTTTCATGGAATTTGATCTCTAAATTACTACCCAAAAAGTTGTCAAAGGATAAATCATTTTTTATCAACTTATCATAGCTCCTATGCCAGCTACTGAACACCTTAAATTCAATCTTCTTGATGATAATAATATCTACATTTAAGGTCTTAACCAAGACATATCTTAAATATTACTTCCACAACTTCACTAATAATTTGGAAATAAATAATCTCGATCAGTTTGTTATCTTCCCCAATACTAATAAACCAAAATAGTTAATTTCTTGAAATTAATGTTGACTTACATGAATATATTTAGACCCTTCATTTTGATGGCACCAAATTCCTTCAAGGAGTTTCATAAAAATGTATTCTTATGAGCCCTCTTGGAAAAATAACCCCCTTAGCTTTTTGCCTTACATTTGATGTCACTAACAACTTTAAAGAGTATGAAGCTTTAATCCTAGGCATGTGAGTAACCCTTGATCTAGATATCCAATATTTGCATGCTTTAGGTGACTCCCTACACATTTACCACTAAATAAATGGTGATTACCAATGCAAAAGTGAGAATCTCATTTTTTAACATTAAATTTCAACCACCCTCATCAAATATTTCATTTCTTTCACCATCGAGCCTGTCCCTCAGGATAAAAACATGATTGTTAATTTTCCCTTGCTTCTTCAGCATCTCTTTTTCATCTACACCAAGCTCTTAACAATCACACCTTTTTTATCCAAATAATAAAATCTACATATTATATTCAACCACAAGATTCACATATCTACCACATTGAAGTTGTTTCCATTTACCAAATCCTATGGTACAAAGATATCATTCAATTTTTGAAACACCAAATTTATCCCCTAAACCTCAATTCTAATGAAAAGACTCACATTCACAAATAAGCTTTTAAGTATGTATTTCTATATAACATCCTATACTATTGTAATGCTTAAGGTACCATTTTCCACTGTGTTATGAAAGACAAGTTCCTCCTCTTCTCAAACAATCACATGGGGGCATTTACAGTATGCTTTATCAAACCACTAACATTATCATCCATTGCAATCCCCTTCATCACTTATTTTCTAAAGCCTTTCTTCCTAGATATAGAATTGGCAAGTGGATGGTCCTTTTCATGGAATTTGATCTCTAAATTACTACCCAAAAAGTTATCAAAGGATAAATCATTTTTTATCAACTTATCATAGCTCCTATGCCAGCTACTAAACACCTTAAATTTAGTCTTCTTGATGATAATATTATCTATATTTAAGGTCTTAACCAAGACATATCTTAAATATCACTTCCAAAACTTCACTACTAATCTGGAAATAAATAATCTCGATCAGTTTGTTATCTTCCCCAATACTAATAAACCAAAATAGTTAATTTCTTGAAATTAATGTTGACTTACATGAATATATTTAGACCCTTCATTTTGATAGCACCAAATGCCTTCAAGGAGTTTGATAAAATTGTATTCTTATGAGCCCTCTTGGAAAAATAACCCCCTTAGCTTTTTGCCTCACATTTGATGTCACTAACAACTTTACAGAGTATGAAGCTTTAATCCTAGGCATGCGAGTAACCCTTGATCTAGATATCCAATATTTGCATGCTTTAGGTGACTCCCAACACATTTACCACTAAATAAATGGTGATTACCAATTCAAAAGTGAGAATCTCATTTTTTATCATTAAATTTCAGACACCCTCACCAAATATTTCATTTCTTTCACCATCGAGCCTGTCCCTCAAGATAAAAACTCGATTGTTAATTTTCCCTTGCTTCTTCAGCATCTCTTTCTCATCTGCACCAAGATCTTAACAATCACACCTTTTTTATCCAAATAATAAAATCTACATATTATATTCAACCACAAGATTCACATATCTACCACATTGAAGTTGTTTCCATTTACCAAATCCTATGGTACAAATATATCATTCAATTTTTGAAACACCAAATTTATCCCCTAAACCTCAATTCTAATGAAAAGACTCACATTCACAAATAAGCTTTTACGTATGTATTTCTATATAACATCCTATAATATTGTAATGCTTAAGGTACCATTTTCCCCTGTGTTATGAAAGACAAGTTCCTCCTCTTCTCAAACAATCACACGGGGGCATTTACAGTATGCTTTATCAAACCACTAACATTATCATCCATTACAATCCCGTTCATCAGTTCTTTTCCAAAGCCTTTCTTCATAGATATAGAATTGGCAAGTGGATGGTCCTTTTCATGGAATTTGATCTCTAAATTACTACCCAAAGAGTTGTCAAAGGATAAATCATTTTTTATCAACTTATCATAGCTCCTATGCCAGCTACTAAACACCTTAAAGTTAGTCTTCTTGATGATAATATTATCTACATTTAAGGTCTTAACCAAGACATATCTTAAATATTACTTCCACAAATTCACTACTAATCTGGAAATAAATAATCTCGATCAATTTGTTATCTTCCCCAATACTAATAAACCAAAATAGTTAATTTCTTGAAATTAATGTTGACTTACATGTATATATTTAGACCCTTCATTTTGATATCACCAAATGCCTTCAAGGAGTTTGATAAAATTGTATTCTTATGAGCCCTCTTGGAAAAATAACCCCCTTAGTTTTTTGCCTCACATTTGATGTCACTAACAACTTTACAGAGTATGAAGCTTTAATCCTAGGCATGTGAGTAACCCTTGATCTAGATATCCAATATTTGCATGCTTTAGGTGACTCCCAACACATTTACCACTAAATAAATGGTGATTACCAATGCAAAAGTGAGAATCTCATTTTTTATCATTAAATTTCAGCCACCTCACCAAATATTTCATTTCTTTCACCATCGAGCCTGTCCCTCAAGATAAAAACTCGATTGTTAATTTTCCCTTGCTTCTTCAGCATCTCTTTTTCATCTGCACCAAGCTCTTAACAATCACACCTTTTTTATCCAAATAATAAAATCTACATATTCTATTCAACCACAAGATTCACATATCTACCACATTGAAGTTGTTTCAATTTACCAAATCCTATGGTACAAAGATATCATTCAATTTTTGAAACACCAAATTTATCCCCTAAACCTCAATTCTAATTAAAAGACTCACATTCACAAATAAGCTTTTAAGTATGTATTTCTATATAACATCCTTTACTATTGTAATGCTTAAGGTACCATTTTCCACTATGTTATGAAAGACAAGTTCCTCCTCTTCTTAAACAATCACATGGGGGCATTTACAGTGGCCATTGTAGCTTACTCTTAAAAAGAGTGCCATTTAATTTGGTAAAAAGTGTACTTATTTCTAGCTTCATGATGATTTATTTCATTCACATCCCACTGAGCTTCAAAATTTGAATAATGTGATATGAGAATTTGAGCAATTTTGAACGTGTTTAATATCCAAAGATTTGAAAGTTATACATGTTTCTTATAATGCATCACAAATTAAAAATTCAAGCAATGTGATATAGGAACTTGAGTAGTTTTGAACATGTTTAAGATCCAAATATTCAAACTTTAAGCATGCTTCTCATAGTACATCACAAATTTGAAATTCAAACAATGCAATAGGGGAATTTGAATAGTTTTGAACATGTTTAAGATTCAAAGATTCTAAATTTATGCATGTTTCTCACAATAAATCACAAAATTGAGATTTTAAAAATGTGATAAGGGAACTTGAGTGGTTTTGAACATGTTTAAGATCCAAAGATTTGAGGTTTATGCGTATTTTTCATAATACATCACAAATTTGAAATTTGAACAAAGTGATAGGGGAATTTGAGTGGTTTTTAATGAATTTAAGATCCAAATATTTGAACTTTCCATGTGTTCCTCATAATGATTCACAAATTTTAAATTTGAACAATGTCATAGGAGAACTTGAGTGTTTTTTGATGTGTTTCAGTTCCAAAGATTCAAAATTTATGTGCCTTTCTCATAATGCATCACAAATTTTAAATTACAATAATGTGATATGAGAAATTGAGTGGTTTTGAACGTGTTAAAGATCTAAAAATTTGAACCTTATGCACGTTTCTCATAATGCATTACAACGTTGAAATTCAAACAATGTGATACAGGGAATTAAATGGTTTTGAAAGCATTCAAGTTATAAATATTCAAACTTTATGCACATATCTCATAATGTATTGTAGATTTGAAATTTAAACAATGTGATATAGGAAATTACATGGGTTTGAACTCATTTAAGATAAAAATATTTAAACTTTATGTGTGTTTATCATAATGCATCGTAACTTTGAAATTCAAACAATGTGATAAGTGAACTTGAGTGGTTTCGAATGCATTTAATATCAAAAGATTTGAAATTTATGTACATTTCTGATAATGCATCACAAATTTGAAATTTGAATAATGTGATAGGTGAACTTGAATAGTTTTGAATGTATTTTAGATCTAAAGATTTGAAATTTATGCGCATTTCTCATAATGCATCACAAATTTGAAATTTGAACAATGTTATATGTGAACTTGAATAGTTTTGAATGCATTTAAGATCCAAATATTTAAACTTTATCTCTATTTCTCATAATTAATCACAAATTTTAATTTTAAATCATATGATAAGGGAACTTGAATGGTTTTAAATTCATTTGAGATCTAAAGATTCAAACTTGATGCATGTTTCTCTTGAAACTTTGAAATTCAAACACTATGATAGGAGAACCTAAGTGGTTTTGAATGTGTTGAAGATCAATATTTGAACATTATATGCATTTCACATAATGCATCGCAACTTTGAAATTTGAATAATGTGAAATGGGAACTTGAAAGGTCTTGAATGCATTTAAGATCCAAAGATTCAAACTTTATGGATGTCTCTCATAATACATCATAAATTTTATATTCAAACAATGCGACAGGGGAACTTGAGTGGTTTTGAACCCATTTAAGATATAAAGATTCAAACTTTATGTGCATTTCTCATAATGCATCATAACTAAGAAATTTAAATAATGTGATAGAATAACTTGAGCAGTTTTGAACGCATTTAAGATCCAAAAATTTGAAATTTATGTGCATTTCTCAAAAATGCATCACAAATATGAAATTAAAACAATATGATAAGGTAAATTGAGTGGTTTTTAATGCATTTAAGATCTAAATATTTCAACTTTATGTGCATTTTTCATAGTGCATTGCAACTTTGAAATTCAAATAATGTGATAGGGGAAGTTGAGTATTTTTGAATGTGTTTATGATACAAAGATTTTAAATTTATTCATGTTTATCATAATGCATTAAAAATTTTAAATTTGAAAAATGTGATAGGAAACTTGAGTGGTTTTTAATGTGTTTAAGATCCAAAGATTCAAACTTTATGTGCATTTCTCATAATTCATCACAACTTTGAAATTCAAACAATGTGATATGGGAACTTGAGTGGTTTTGAACATGTTTAAGATCTAAATATTCAAAATTTATGTACATTTATCATAATGCATCACAAATTTGAAATTTTAACAATGTGATAGGGAAAATTGAGTGGTTTTGAATGTGTTTAAGATCTAAAGATTCAAACTTTATGTGCATTTCTCATAATACATCGCAACTTTGAAATTTGAATAATGTGATATGATAACTTGAGTGGATTTGAATACATTTAAGATATAAAGATTTTAACTTTATGCAAATTTCTCATAATGCATCACAGCTTTGAAATTCAAACATTGTGATAAGGGAACTTGAGTAGTTTTGAATTTATTTAAGATCTAAAGATTCAAACTTTATGCATGTTTCTCATAATGCATCACAAATTTGAAATTGAAATAATGTGATACAAGAACTTGAGTGGTTTTTAATGAATTTAAAATCTAAATAATTAAACTTTATATGCATTTCTCATAATGCATCACAACTTTTAAATTCGAACATTGTGATATGGGAACTTGAGTAGTTTTGATCATGTTTAAGATCCAAAGATTCAAAATTTATGCACATTTCTCATAATGCATCTCAAATTTAAAATTCAAAAAATGTGATAGGAGAACTTGAGTAGTTTTAATTGTGTTTAAGATCTAAAGATTACAAATTTATGCACATTTCTCATAATTCATCACAACTTTGAAATCTGAACAATGTGATAGGGGAACATGAGAAATTTTGATTGCATTTAAGATCCAAAGATTCAAAATTTATGCATATTTCTCATAATTCATTGCAACTTTGAAATTCAAATAATGTGATAGGATAACTTGACCATTTTTCAATGTGTTTAAGATCTGAAAATTCAAAATTTATACATGTTTCTCATATTGCATCATAACTTTGAAATTTGACCAATGTGATAGCTAACTTGAGAAGTTTTAAATGAATATAAGATCCAATTATTTCAATTTTATACATGTTTTTCATAATACATCATAACTTTAAAATTCAAACAATGTAATATGGGAACTTGAGTGGTTTTGAATGTGTTTAACATCCAAGATTCAAACTTTATGTGTATTTATCATAATACCTTGCAACTTTAAAATTTGAATAATGTGATACAAGAACTTGAGTGGTTTTGAATTCATTTAAGATCCAAAGATTCCAAATTTATGCACATTTATCATAATGCATTGAAACTTTGAAATTTGAATAATGTGATACAGAACTTGATTAGTTTTGAATGCATTTAAGATCCAAAGATTCTAACTTTATGCATGTTTCTCATAATGCATTGAATCTTTAATATTAAAATAATGTGATACAAGAACTTGAGATATTTTGAATGCATTTAAAATCCAAATTTTTAAAAATTTATGTGCATTTTTCATAATGCAATTCAACTTTGAAATTCAAATAATCTGATACAGGAGCTTGAGCAGTTATGAATGCACTTAAGATCTAAAGATTTAAACTTTATGGGTGTTTCTCATAATGCATCACAAATTTGAAATTTGAACAATGTGATATGAAAACTTGAGTGGTTTTAAAAATTTTTAACATCAAAATATTCTAACATGATCAGCATTTTTCATAATGCATTATAAATTTGAAATTTGAATAATGTGATACAAGAACTTGAGTGGTTTTGAATGTGTTTAAGATCCAAATATTCAAATTTATACACATTTATCATAATACATCATAACTTTTAAATTTGAACAATGTGATAGAGGAACTTAAGTGTGATTGAATGCTTTTAAGATCCAAAGATTTGAATTTTATGTTAATTTATCATAATGCATCACAACTTTGAAAATTGAAAATTATGATAGGGGGAACTTGAGTGGTTTTGATTACATTTAAGATCAAAAATTTTAAATTTATGTGCATTCCACATAATGCATTGCAACCTTGAAACTTAAATAATGTGAAAATGGAACTTGAGTAGTTTTGAATGCATTTAAAATCCAATGATTTGAACTTTATGCACATTTCTCATAATGCATCATAACTTTGAAATTCAAACAATTTAATAGGGGAACTTGAGTAGTTTTGAATGAGTTTTATATCCAAAGATTTGAACTTTATGCGTGTTTATCAAAATCCATCACAAGTTTGAAAATGATGTGATACATGATATTGAGCTATTTTGAATGTGTTTAAGATCTAAACATTTGAACATTATGCACATTTCTCATAATGTATTGTGTAGTCATATAAAATGTGAAAATTGGTAATTTGAGTGTGGCTTATGACACCCAACTCATAGGTCCCTCTTGTTTACTTTCATGACCTTCATAGACATCTTTTAACTAATTTCCAATCATTTGTATCCTTTCAAAACTAATCCTAGTTCAACAAGACTACTCTTTTCATGAAAAATCTATCCCCCCAAGTTCTGTTAGCTTAGAACTATAGTGCCCAACTTGGACTATAGCATTGGGCCCTCTAGTATCCACTTTCAAAACTCCTATCTAAGTGAATTTTTACCTCCAATAGTTAGTTCCTTTTGGTTCTTATCCCTCTTCTTGTCAACCTAATATGAGCACATTCAACCCATGACCAACAAATCCCTATAAAATTCCATTCAAAGGTCATTTAAAAGGGGTTGGAAATTATCATAAATCAAACAAGAATATAATCAAAACCACTAAGACAATCTTCCCTATACTCTACATATAACTAGCCAATACTACTACAAGCTTATTCAAATCATTACACTAGTCTCTGCCACCTCAAACACACCTAGTTTATCATTTTGCATCTTCATACACATAATTTCACAAAGCACATCAAATGGGAAAACTACATATGACTTGATCCCTCTTCAAAGTATTTGTATGTAGGCAATGTGCCTACACAAGGGGTGTGAATACACATTTAGTGCATCTTACACTACCTAACCCCCCCCCCCCTCTTTCTCAAATTTTGTCAAAACATAATGGAGTCTAAGGTTTGAAGACTAAATTAGATATATAAAGAGCTTCATAGACATCTAACAGTCAAAATTTCATATGCAATCTCACACAGACACAACGAACAAAATCTAGAAATCTCAAGTCTCCTAAACAGTAGTGGTAGAAGAGGACTAGTGCCAAACCCCAGGATGTCCTATTTTGAAACTCCTATCTAATTAAAAAATGAAATTTAGATCCTAATTTATGATAGTGTTCTAGTCTTACACAGTGAATTTTAGACTTTGCAACAGCTATCTTAGTTAGTTTTTAGCTAACTTTTATTTTTTCATAGTTATTACTATTTTTGAAAAGATTAAAATTATAGTTAAATTACACAAATTGGTATCTTGATCATTACATATTTATTTATTTATTTTATTACTCTAGACCCTTAACTAAATTAGGAATAATACTCCAATTTTCTAAAATAGTTAAATCATTTAGTGAACTTGACTTACTTTGTTCATGCATAAAAACTCTAGAAACACTATGGTAAATTTCTTATAGATATTTCCTATATTTTTCTTTTTTTTTACCTACGTAATAAAATTAGAAATCAACATTAAATTTTAAAATTTTGTAGTAATTTTAAAATAATTTTCTTTCAAACCCTAGTTGCCCATACTAGGTCTTGGTATTTTCCCAGTTTTTTCTTATATTTTTCTAATTTTTTACTTACATATTTAAATAAAAAATTCACATCAAATTTTAAAATTTCTTAGTAATTTTTTAAAAAAATTATTCAAAACCCTAGTTGCATTTACTATCTCTTATTTTCTTCTTGAGGTATCGCCTTACATCTAAAATCATATTTCAAAAATAGATCTCACTTATTTTTAAATATTTCTTGTATTTTTAACAAATAATGAGACCATACTTGGTCCTATCATGTACATGAATGATAAAGTCTACCATATGTTAATATAAATCTTCATTCTTTGTATTTTATGCTTACTTTTCATAATATGAGATGATATTAAGAGAGTTAATGTTAAACATGTTCAGATACCTCTTGCCTCACCTCCCTTGGAGTCTCCATCTCATGCCAAATTATGTTGCATGGTCCATTTTACTCTTCTCTAGGTCACTACCTATCACCAAAGATATTAGTTTACACCCTTTGTCCCTCTACCACCTCAACCTATCGATTATCTTCACTCTCCTCCCATAGATACTACTACTCATATATGGATAGTAGATAATATGGATAGAGTTATTACTCAATGTGCTACTATGCCTCTCCTACCTATTTAGGAGCCCCACCATCCTCTTATTCCTTCCCATCCCAAGCCCAACCACCCATAAGGCATATGATATTGTTGATTAGTTGAGAAACACACCAACTAAGATTTCCATGTTAGAACTTCAAGAAGCCAATGTGTTCAAGGACATTCTTTATCAGGTACTCACTCAGACTTCTATGCCCATTGATTCAAAGACTTCTTATTTTACATCAGTGATCAACATGATAAAAACTATAGAATATGTTATTTCCTTTAATCATGATGACATACCATCTTAGATAGTTATTGATCAAAATTTATCACTGTTTATACAAGTTCAAGTCAAAATTAGCGTAGTTAAGAGAGTTCAAATTGATAGTGGTTCTAGACTTAATATATGTAATATTACATTCTTACAGACCATGGACATATATATGACATCCATGAAAAAATCATATAAGAATATTCAAGGTTTTGATGATATACCATGACAAACATTACCTTAGATATAATGGTAGGGCCAAAAACCCTCTCTACATAGTTCCAAGTCATGTTAGGTCCTCTTAATTATAATCTTTTACTTGGATTAATTTAGATACACACCATGGGGGTAGTCCTTCTACTCTTCATCAATGTGTTTTGTTTCTCCATGAAAGATACCTATACATATACTCAGTAAATAACTAACCATTCAAATATTATCAGATTACAAAGTCATCTTTGACTATTTTGCTAGATGGGACACCTCATATCATAGTTTAGTTACCACCTCATTGCATTTATCTTGATAAAATACATACATATGAGATAGGAGAGATTAACACTTCTCACACTCCTCCAACTTATAGTTGTGTCCTCAACTCTAGATATTCAGCCAATCATAGTAGATTTAGCCATTTTAACTACTCCATCAATCATAGTTCTTATACCTATTATAATTATACATTCACCAATAGTACTTCTAATAGTACCAATTGATTATATAGATAAAATTACTCTATTAGTTATAGATACTCTCACAACACCACTATTTTATACTACTATAGTTGATGAGTCTCCTATATCAAAATTATTCCTTGTGGTGAATTTTGAGTTACCATATGTATATGATGTTGATATAGATTCACAAGCTACTTCAAATGATGATACGACATCCACACTTATAGATGATTATTTGTGTGGATTGAGATTTACACAAGTTAGCCTAGGAGAGTACCGAGATGACTCTAGAGCTCTCATTGCACATCCTACATCACTCTTAGCATCTCACACTACACTCTTAGGATATACTCCACATTCATGGCCACAAAAAAATCACTTAGCACATATAGTTAACATGGTTACCTTTAAGGATATAGATCCAATAATTTAGATTCAAGTAGGTAGTACACAACATTAGTCACATATTATGATATAGATGTCACTTGATCATGGACTAATCACACTACCTATAGTATGACATAAAACTATTAGCAAATTATCACAATAGAATGGTCATCCATTTTGTTTTTTTCATAAGATTATAGGCTGTGATACAAGTTCATGTATATATTTATAGTAAAGATTGGATAAACTATAAGTTTAGGGTATTGTTTAGATTACACCATCACCAGCACCAGCTTTACCACTTCCATTAAAACCATCTACTACCAAAGTTAAATGTCCCAAAGGAGGATCAACATCTTCACCACTAGAGCCACCTTCAATTTGTCTTTAGTTATATGACACCATGTATACAAAGTTTATGACATATGATGATACTTATGATGATGATCTTGAGGCATTTGATGATGGTTGTGATCCCTTCCTCCATCTCCATCCCTAATGAGCTCCATCCTTGAACCCTTTACCCCTCCAA
Organism: Torreya grandis; assembly: GCA_037957365.1. Classification (NCBI taxonomy): domain Eukaryota; kingdom Viridiplantae; phylum Streptophyta; class Pinopsida; order Cupressales; family Taxaceae; genus Torreya; species Torreya grandis. The sequence goes on from JARHVA010004067.1 coordinate 1,302,919, forward strand.
CCTAGTCTTTTATGTCATTATGTACATATTGCTTTATTCATATGCTTGTATATAACTTCTTTTCAACTTATTTTTACATAGTTTCTCAATATTTTTTGTACAGTCTCTCCATAATTGATTGTATATACCTTATATGTCAAAAATACAAAAATATTCAAATATTTCAAAAATCTAAAAATAATACAAACTTTAAAAAATCCAAAAATATTTAAAAACTTCAAAAACATCAAAAATATTTTGATTGTATGTATTATCCATGCTTTACATTTTTACTACTATGTTAAACTTACATTTTTCTATTTTATGCTATAATAGACTTACCATGCTTCACTTGATCTTCTTTGAGTATGTATAGTGACATCCAAATCCTTGATTGCTTCACTCTGCCCATTAAGAGGGCATCCTACTACATTCGAGACACCATCAATATACATACCCACTAAGGGCATATTATATATGACTGCACCATCCAAGCTATGCCATTTTGACACCATACACTTTAGTTATCATGTTGATGTACATTATTTACAAGCTTACATATATTACTCTATCAACATTCCACTAGTATATAGCACTTGTGTATTTCCTTAGCACATACCTAGTCTTGTACTAACATATCTTGCATACTTTCACTTATTTCTTTGATTAGTTAGATGTGATTATATTTATAATATATTAAATGCTTTCTTTTCTTGATTTGCATAGCTAGATGTGATTGTATTTCTAAGATCTTGTTTTTCTTTTGTATGTGCTTTAAGACATTTTCCAATGTCCTTTCCCTTTACTCTTCTATGTGATTGTGGATTTCATGCCAACCTTGCTTATTTCATTTATATGTGTATGTGGCATTTGAACATGCCTTGTATGCTTGTTTTTCAAGTTGAGTGACATATACCTATGTCCCTTATTTGTTTGGATCCTTGGCCACTCTTGTATGCTTCTTGCCTTGTGTTCTTATTACTTGTTTGCTTCTCATTATTTACAATGCCATGATCCACATCATGCATTATTCTTGCTTTCTTGGATGCCATGATGAACATCAAACTCCATCCCTCCTTACCAACTAACAACTAATAACTAACCAGACTTCTAGTTCTAGTTTAGTATATTTCACATGCAATTACATTTTTATATCTATCTAGGCATACCCCTATTAATCGAACAATATCTCATTACAAACCATGCTATATCTTGAGATATCTTATCAATTATCATTGTTATATCATGTATCTTTGTAGCATAACATACTTATAGGGATATTTATTTTGAATATAATCATTACAATATCTTCATTCCTACCCTTAGAAGATGGGGTAATAAATAGAGGTTTTGTCACAAAGATCAGAGCTCCTAATAGTCAAAAAAATAGTTTTTAGAACACCCAAAACAACAACCAAACATAACAGACCAAGAAGATAGTGAAAATGTTAGAACAATTACCGAATTTAGCTCAGAACAATAGCACCAAGATTCAACTATAGTGTTAGACTCTCTAATCTCCACTTTTAGTGCTCGTGTCTAAACAACAAAAAAACTAGACTTTCCAAAAGTAGATAGAAAAGTAAGTTCAACTATAGTTTTGCATAGTCAAACTAGTTCAAAATTAGCAATTTTTAGTACACTGTCATTTAGAGAATCTAGATATAGGGTGCATCATGCAGAACATGATAGTTTTTGCTTCCAAATTTAGATATGGTAGTTAGTATAACTTCTAGATCAAAATTCATGTTCTAGACAATAGTGATTAGGGGCAATGTGCATTGCACATTTATTTTTATTTTTTTTAGTTTAGTACATTACCTAGATGTTCCTAATAATTATGTACTTTATTCCATTTTTAGGTGGTTGGTATCATTTCAGAGTATCTTTCATACAAGCCTAACTTCCATATTTCAGAGTAGCTTTCATATAATCCTAGTACCCAATTTTGAGGTGGATTTCATACAAGCCTAATCTTCACCTTTTGAAGTGGCCAAAAGTGGCCTAGTTTCCAACACACATTCAACTATCCATACCACATTGTTAGATTATAGAGCATTCATGAGTTTCAAGATCCATCTCACACAGCACATATTTCATATTGGTATCAATTTATAGCTTTACTTCACGGGGCAATGATGGATCCAAAGGAATAGCTATCTTTTGTATTCTTGAGCCACCTATTCATAGAGACTGGACATAGTCCAAACATTGATTGGTACATGCATGATCACATAACTTCACTTAGTGGGTGATGATGGAGCTAAAGAGTTAGCCTTTACATTCTTAAACCATTATTGAGGAATTGACCACTCATCTCCATTCATAATATTACTCTTACTACAACATATACCCAATATTACTTAACATCATCTAATATTTACTGTATCACAATAGGTTTTGTATTAATTTGCATACCCAGTGAGGTGTATTCATTCCTTTCTCTTCCTCTCTCTCTTACCTATCTTTGTACATTTTTATTTTAGATATAGCATATCTAGTAATAACTAATCTACTCTTTGTTTTTTTATTATAAATTTACATTTCATAACATGCTCTCTCTATACACACTCAATATTACAAAGCTTCATGAGCTTCACCTTTATAGATAAGTTTAGGTACACTTTTTTATTTTTCTTTTATCCTAGTATTTCACTTTATTGCATTACTAGAATAAAATGAGGGCAAATGTAGTCATATAAAAGGTAAAAAATCATAACTTTAGTGTGAATTATGACACCCAACCCATAGGTCCCCCTTGCTTGCTTTCATGACCCTCGTAGGCATCTTTAGCCTTCTAAAATTGATCTCAATTCAGCCAAACTACTCTTTCTATGACAAATCTATCCCCTAGGACATATTAGCTCAAGACTATAGTGCCCAACTTAGACTATAGCACCAAGCCCTCTAGTGTCTGCTTTCATCACTCCTATTCAAGTACATTTTTGCCTCCAATAGTTAGTTCCTTTCAATTTTTATTGACCTAATGAAAGCATATTCAACCCATGACCAAAAAATCCCTATAAAATCCCATTTAAAAGTTTTTTAGAAGGGGTTGGAAATTATCATAAAGCAATAAAAAATAAAAGTAAAACCACTAAGGCAATCTTCCTTATTCTTTGCATATAACTAGCCAATACTAATACAAGCTTATTTAAATTATTACACTAGTCCCTATCTACCTCAAGCACACTCAATTTAGCATTTTGTATCTTCATACACACAATTTCATAAAATACATCAAGTGGAAGAACTACCTACATGTGGCTTGATCATTCTTCAGAGTAATAGTATGTAGGCAATGTGCCCATACAAGGGGTGTAGATACATGTTCATCACATTTTACATATACTAAGCCCCCACTTTTTTTGAACTTTTTCAAAGTATAATGGAGTCTAGGGTTTGAAGATTAAATCAACTCTATAAAAAGTTTCATGGACATCCAACAATTAAAATTTCACAAGTACGCTCACACAGACATAGAAAACAAAACCTAAAAAGCTCAAATATCTTAGACAACAATGGTCGAAGAAGACTATAACACCAAACCCCAAGGTTTCTTATTTTGATTCTCTTATCCAATCATAAAATGAAATCTAGATCTTGATTTACGATAGTGTCCCTATCCTACATAGTGAATAATAATTGTCTCAATCAATTTTTAGCTAAGTTTTATTTTCTTTATATTTATTACTATTTTTGAAATTATTAAAATTATAGTTAAATTACATAAATCAAAATCTTAATTATTACATATACTAATTTTATTACTCTAGACCCTTAACTAAATTAGGAATAATACTCCAATATTTTCAAAATAGTTAAATCATAGTGTAACTTTGAAATTTGAACAATGTGATAAGGGAAATTGAATGGTTTTAAATACATTTATGATTTAAATATTCAAACTTTATGTGTATTTCTAATAATGCTCCCAACTTTGAAATTTGAATAATGTGATATGGGAACTTGAGCAGTTTTAAATGCATTCAAGATCTAAAGATTCAAATTTTATACACATTTCTCCAAATACATCATAACTTTGAAATTATAACAATGTGACAGGGGAACTTGAGTGTTTTGAACATGTTTAAGATTGAAAGATTTAAAATTTATGTGCATTTGTCATAATGCATCATAAATTTAAATAATTTGATATGGAAACTTGAGTGGTTTTGAATGCATTTAAGATCCAAAGGTTCAAACTTTATGCACATTTGGCATTATGCATTGCAACTTTAAAATTCAAACAATGTGATAGGAAACTTGATAGGTTTTTTATGCATTTAAAATAAAAATATACAAAATTTATTTGAATTTATCATAATGCATCATAACTTTGAAATTTGAATGATGTGATAGGGAAACTTGAGCTGTTTTGAATGCATTTAAGATCCAAAGATTCAAATTGTATGCACATTTATCATAATGCATCACAACTTTAAAATTTGAACAATGTGATAGGATAACTTGAGTGGTTTTCAATGCATTTAAGATCTAAATATTTGAAATTTATGCACATTTCTCATAATGCATCAGAAATTTAAAATTCAAATTATGTGATAGAGGAACTTGAGCATTATAAAATGTGTTTAAGTTTTAAAGATTTAAACTTTGTGGGTGTTTCTCCTAATGCATTACAAATTTTAAATTCAAACAATGTGATAGGGGAACTTGAGTGGTTTTGAACACATTTAAGATACAAAGATTTGAAATTTATGCATGTTTCTCATAATGCATTGTAACTTTGAAATTCAAATAATGTGAGATGATAATTTGAGTAGTTCTGAATGCATTTAAGATCCAAAAATTTAAATTTTATGTGAATTTCTCATAATACATCATAAATTTGTATTAGTGTAGGCATTTTCCCACCTAGTGGTTTTACCTACACATTTTTTTAGCCTACTTAGGTTAGTTAATTAAGTCATTAGGGGTCATTTACCTTTAATTAGGTTCTAATTGTGAATTAGGGTTTTACCTTTTTGGTGACCTAATTTCACCCTATGTGTAGTTTCTTTTTATTTTAAGTTGGTTAATGTAAACATTTTATTTGTGGAATTTTCTTATTTTTGGAGCTCTCATTCTACCTCTACAGGAATTTAACATTACTGCATGTTCACTCTTCAAAGATCTTTGTGAATTCTAATACTTTGAAATTCAAACAATGTGATATAGGAACTTGAGTAGCTTTGAACGTATTTAAGAACACAAGATTTGAAATTTATGTGCATTTATCATAATACATTACAACTTTGAAATTTGAAAAATGTGATAGGGAAACTTCAGTAGTTTTGAACTCGTTTAGGATCCAAATATTCAAACTTCATGTACCTTTCACATAATGCATCACAAGTTTGAAATTTGAACAATGTGATATGGAAACTTGAGTAGTTTTGAACATGTTCAAAGTCTAAATATTCAAACTTTATGTGCATTTCTCATAATCCATCATAAATTTGAAATTCAAACATTTTGATATGGGATCTTGAGCAATTTTGAATGAGTGTAAAATCTAGATATTTAAACTTTTATGTGTTTCTCATAATGCATCACAAATTTGAAATTCAAACAATGTGATAGGGGAACTTGAGTGGTTTTGATCACATTTAAGATCCAAAGATTTGAACTTTATACAAATTTTTCATAATTCATCATAACTTGAAATTTAAATAATGTGAAATGAGAACCTGAGTGATTTTGAAGGCATTTAAGATCCAAAGATTTGAACTTCATGCAAATTTTTCATAATACATCATAAATTTGAAATTTGAACAATGTGATAAGAAAACTTGAGCAGTTTTGAATACATTGAAAATCCAAAGATTTGATATTATGCATGTTTCTCATAATGCATCACAAATTTGAAATTTGAACAATGTGATAGTGGAACTTGAGTGAGTTTGAATGCATTTAAGATCCAAAGATTCCAACTTTATTCATGTTTCTCATAATGCATTGCAACTTTGAAATTTGAATAATGTGATGGGGGAACTTGAGTGGTTTTGAATGCATTTGAGATCTAAATATTCAAACTTTATGCATGTTTATCATAATGCATCATAACATTAAAATAAAAATAATGTGATATAAGGAACTTGACCAGTTTTAGATGCATTTAAGATCTAAAGATTATAACTTCATGCACATTTACCATAATGCATCATGACTTTGAAATTTAAACAATGTGATATGGAAATTGAACTATTTTGAACATATTTAGATTCTAAATATTGAAACTTTATGTGCATTTCTCATAATGCATTGTAACATTGAAATTTTAACTATGTGATTTGGGTATTTGAGTGGTTATGCATGCATTTAAGATCTAAAGATGAGTGTTTCTCATAATGCATCACAAATTTGAAATTCAAACAATGTGATAAGGGAACTTGAGTGCTTTTTAACATGTTTAAGATCTAAAGATTCAAATTTTATCTAAATTTCTCATAATGCATCATAAGTTTGAAATTCAAACAATGTGATAGGGGAACTCGAACAGTTTTGAACACATTTAAGATCCAAATATTAAAATTTTATCTACATTTCTCATAATGCATAACAAATTTGAATTTTAAATAATATGATAGGGGAGATTGAATGGTTTTGAATGCATTTTAGATCTAATGATTTGAACTTTATGCGCATTTCTCATAATGCATTGAAAATTTTAAATTTGAACATTGTGATAGGGGAACTTGAGCATTTTGAACATGTTTAAAATCCAAAAATTCAAACTTAATGTGTCTTTCTCATAATCCTTCACAAATTTGAAATTTGAAGAACTTGATAAGGGAATGTAAGTGGTTTTAAATGTGTTTAAGATCTAAAGATTCAAACTTTATGCACATTTCATGTAATGCATCACAACTTTGAAATTTAAACAATGTGATAGGGGAACTTGAGCAGTTATGAATGTGTTTAAGATCCAAAGATTAAAATTTTATGTGCATTTATCATAATACATCACAACTTTGAAAATGGAACAATGTGATAGGGGAACTTGAATAGTTTTAAATGCATTTAAGATCCAAACATTCAAACTTTATGTGTGTTTCTCATAATGTATCAAAACTTTGAAATTCAAGCAATGTGATAGGAGAAATTTAGTGGTTTTAAACACATTTAAGATCCAAAGATTTGAAATTTATGCATGTTTCTCATAATTCATCACAAATTAAAATTTCAAATAATGTGATAAGGGAACTTGAGCAGTTTTCAATGCATTTAAGATCTAAAAATTGAAACTTTATATGCATTTATAATATCCATTGCAACTTTAAAATTCAAATAATATGATATAGGAACTTGAGTAGTTTTGAATGCATTTAAGATCCAAAGATTCAAACATTATGCACATTTCTCATAATACATCACAAATTTAAAATTCAAACAATGTGATAGGGAAACTTGAGTGGTTTTGAATGCATTTAAGATCCAAAGATTCAGAATTTATGCACATTTTTCATAATGCATCATAACTTCTAATTTCAAACAATGTAGATAGAAAAAATTAAGCAATTTTAAAGATATTTAAGATCCAAAGATTCAGACTTTATGAACATTTCTCATAATGCATTGTAATTTTAAAATTTGAACAATGTGATAGGGAAACTTGAGTGGTTTTAGTTGCATTTAAGATACAAATATTTAAACTTTATACATGTTTCTCATAATGCATCATAACTTTGAAAGTTGAACAATGTGAGACAAGAACTTGAGCAATTTTGAATACATTTAAGATCCAAAAATTTAAAATTTATTCATGTTTCTCATAATGTAATCCAAATTTAAAATTCAAACAATGTGATATAGAAACTTGAGTATTTTTGAACATATTTAAAATCCAAATATTCAAATTTTATGTGCATTTATCATAACACATCGTAAACTTGAAATTTGAATAATGTGATAGGAAAAATTGAGTGATTTTGAACTAATTCAAGATCTAAATATTCAAACTTTATGTACCTTTCTCATAATCTATCATAAATTTCAAATTAAAACAATGTGATACAACACTTGAGAAGTTTTGAATGTGTTCAAGGTTCAAAGATTTAAACTTTATGCATGTTTCTCATAATGCATCATAACTTTAAAATTCAAACATTTTGATATGGGAACTTGAGTGGTTTTGAACGAGTTTAAGATCCAAAGATTTGAACTTTATGTATATTTTTGAAAATGCATCACAACTTTGAAATTAAAACAATATGATAGGGGAACTTGAGTAGTTTTGGTCATGTTTAAGATCCAAAGATTCACACTTTATGCATATTTGTCATAATGCATCATAAATTTGAAATTTGAACAATGTGATAGGGGAAATTGAGTAGTTTTGAATGCATTTAAGATCTAAAGATTTGAAATTTATGGATATTTCTCATAATTCATCACTACTTTGAAAATTGAATAATGTGATATGAGAACTTGGGTGGTTTTGATTCTATTTAACATCTAAAGATTCTAAATTTATATGAATTTCTCATAATGCATCACAAATTTCAAATTAAAATAATATGATAGGATACATTTATTATTTTTGAACATGTTGAAGTTCCAAAGATTCAAACTTTATACGTATTTATCATATTGCATCACAACTTTAAAATTTGTACAATATGATACATCACAACTTTCTCATAATACATCATAAATTTGAAATTTAAAGAGTGTGATATGGGAGCTTGAGTGGTTTTAAATGCATCTAAGATCTAAAGATTTGATTTTTATATGCTCATCAATGCATTACAAATTTTAAATTTGATCAATTTGATAGGGGAATTTGAGTGGTTTTAAAACATTTTAGATCCAAAGATTTGAACTATATACACATTTCTAAAAATGCATCGTAACTTTTAAATTTAAACAATATTATATGAGAACTTGAGTGGTTTTCAATGCATTTAAGATCCAAAAATTCTAACTTTATGCACATTTCTCATAATGCATCACAACTTTAAAATTTGAATAATGTGATACAGGAACTTGAGCAGTTTTGAATATGTTTAAAATCAAAAGATTTGAAATTTATACGCATTTCTCATAATGCATCACAACTTTGAAATTTGAACATTATGATAGGGGAACTTTAGTGATTTTGAAGTCCTTGAAGATCCAAATATTTAAAATTTATGTGCATTTCTCACAATGCATCACAAATTTGAAATTCAAATAATGTGATAGGGGAACTTCAATGGTTTTGAACCCATTTAAGATCCAAATATTTGAAATTTATGTGTATTTATCATAATACATCATAAATTTAAAATTCAAACAATATGATACATAAATTTGAGTGGTTTTGAACGTGTTTAAGATCCAAAGATTCAAACTTTATGCATGTTTCTCACAATGCATCATAAATTTGCAATTTGAAAAATGTGATAGGAGAAATTAAGTGGTTTTGAACCTGTTTAAGATCCAAAGATTTGAAATTTATGTGTGTTTCTCTTAATGCATGGAAAATTTGAAATTCAAACAATGTGATAGGGGAACTTGAGTGGTTTTGAATGCATTTAAGATCCAAAAATTTGAACTTTATGGACTTTTCTCATAACGCATCATAATTTTAAAATTTGAACAATGTGATAGGGGAACTTGAGTGGTTTTTAATGCATTTGAGATCCAAAGATTAAATTTTATGCATGTTTCTCATAATGTATCACAAATTAGAAATTCAAACAACATAATGCATTATAACTTTGAAATTCTAACAATGTAATAGGAGAATTTGAGCAGTTTTTAACACATTTAAGATTCAAAGATTTGAACTTTATATGTGTTTCTCATAATGCATCACAAATTTGAAATTCTAAAAATGTTATAGGGGAACTTGAGAAATTTTTAACAAGTTGAATATCTAAAGATTCAAACTTTATGCATATTAAATTTGACCAATGTAATAGGGTAACTTTAATAGAACATGTTTAAGATCCAAAGATTTAAACTTTATACTCTTTTCTCATAATGCATCACAAATTTAAAATTAAAATAATGTGATAAGGGTACTTGAGTAGTTTTGAACTCATTTAAGATCTAAAGATTTGAACTTTATGTGCATTTCTCATAATGCATTACAACTTTAAAATTTGAACAATGTGATACTAAAACTTGAGTAATTTTAAACGTGTTCAAGATCCAAAGATTCAAACTTTATGCTCATTTCTCATAATGCATCATAAATTTTAAAGTTGAACAATGTTATAGGGGTACTTGAGCGGTTTTAAACTCATTTACGATCTAAATATTTTAACTTTATGTGCATTTCTCATAATCCATCGTAACTTTAAAATTTGAATAATGTGATAGAAGAACTTGAGAAGTTTTGAATGCATTTAAGATCCAAAGATTCAAATTTTATGTTCATTTCTCATAATGCATCACAAATTTAAAATTTAAACAATTTTATAGGGGTACTCGAGTGGTTTTGAACTTGTTTAAGATCCAAAGATTTAAATTTTATGTGTGTTTCTTATAATGCATCACAACTTTGAAATTTGAATAATGTGATATAGGAACTTAAGCAATTTTGAAGAAATTTATGATCCAAAGATTTTAAATTTATACACATTTCTCATAATGCAATGTAAATTTAAAATTTGAATATGATAAGGGAACTTGAGCAGTTTTGAATGAATTTAGGATCCAAATATTTAAAATTTATGTGCATTTTTAATAATGCATCACAACTTTTAGATTCGAACAATGTGATATAGGAAATAGAGTGGTTATGAAAACATTGAAGATAAAAAGATTCAAATTTTATACACATTTCTCATAATGCATCACAACTTTAATATTCAAACAATGTGATAGGAGAACTTTAGTGGTTTTGAAAGTAGTTAAAACCCAAATATTTAAACTTTATGTACATTTCTTCTAATGCATCATAACTTTGAAATTTGAACAATGTGATATGTGAATTTAAGCATATTTAATGCATTTAAGATCCAAAGATTCAAATATTATGCATGTTTATCATAATGCATCACAACTTTGAAATTCAAAGAATATGATAGGGAACTTGAGTGGTTTTGAATGCATTTAAGATCCAAAGATTCAAACTTTATGTGCATTTATTATAATGCATCATAAATTAGAAATTTGAACAATGTGATATGGGAACTTGAGTGGTTTTAAACATTTTTAAGATCTAAAGATTTTAATTTTAAGTGTGTTTCTCGTAATACATCACAAATTTGAAATTTAAACAATGTGATAGGGGAACTTGAGCAGTTTTGAATGTGTTTAAAATCCAAATATCCAAACTTTATGTGTTTATCATAATGCATCACAACTTTGAAATTTGAATAATGTAATACGGAAACTTGAGTGGTGTGGAATGCATTTAAGATAAAAATATTGAAAATTTAAGTGCATTTCTCATAATGCATCACAAATTTAAATTTTGAATAATGTGATAAGGGAACTTGATTGATTTTGAACGTGTTTAAAAAATACAAAGATTTAAACTTTATGCATGTTTCTCATAATGCATTACAACTTTGAAATTTAAATAATGTGATAAGATAACTTCAATTTTGTGCATGTTTCTTATAAAGCATCACAACTTTGAGATTTGAACAACATGATACAAGAACTTGAAGGATTTTGAATGCATTAAAAATCCAAAGATTTAAACTTTATGTGTGTTTCTCATAATGCATTACAACTTTAAAATTTGAAAAATGTGATACGGGAACTTGAGTGGTTTTGAATGCATTTAATATCCAAAGATTCAAACTTTATGCATATTTCTCATAATATATCACAGATTTAAAATTTGAATAATGTGATACAAGAACTTGAGTGGTTTTGAATGCATTTAAGATCCCAAGATTCAAACTTTATGTGCATTTGTCATAATGTATCATAACTTTGAAATTCAAACAATGTGATACAGGAACTTGAGTGGTTTTGAGTGTGTTTAAGATCCAAATATAAAAACTTAATGCACATTTCTCATAATGCATCGTAACTTTGAAATTTGAACAATGCGATAGGGGAACTTGAATAACAGTTTTAAATGCATTTTAGATCCAAAGATTTGAAATTTATGTATGTTGCTCATAATGCATCACAAATTTAAAATTCAAAAAATGTGATAGGAGAATTTTAGTAGTTTTGAATGTGTTTCAGAGCCAAATATTTGATATTTATGTGCATTTCTCATAATGCATTACAAATTTGAAATTTGAACAATTTTATATGAAAACTTGAGTAGTTTTGAACACTTTTAAGATACAAAGATTCAAATTTTATGCACATTTTTCATAATACATCATAACATTGAAATTTGAATAATATGATAGGGGAATTTATGTAGTTTTGAATGTGTATAAGATCCAAAGATTCTAACTTTATGTATATTTCTCATATTGCATCATAAATTTGAAATTCAAACATTATGATAGGGAAACTTGAGTAGTTTTAAATGTGTTTAAGATCCAAATATTCCAATTTTATGCACATTTATCATAATGCATCACAAATTTGAAATTTGAATAATGTGATAGGGGAGATTGAGTGGTTCTAAATGTGTTAAAAATCCAAAATTTATGTGCATTTCTCATAATTCATCATAAATTTGAAATTTAAATAATGTGATTTGGAAATTTGAATAGTTTTAAATGCATTTAAGATCTAAAGATTCAAACAGGATACACATTTCTCATAATGCATCACAACTTTTAAATTCAAACAATGTGATATGAGAATTTGAGTGGTTTTGAATGTGTTTAAAATCTAAAGATTCAAGCTTTACACACGTTTCTCACAATGCATTACAAATTTGAAATTTAAACAATGTAATATCAGAACTTGAGTAGTTTTGAATGAGTTTAAGATATAGAGATTCAAATTTTATGTGCATTTTTTATAATGCATCACAATTTTGAAATTCAAATAATGTGATATGGGAACTTGACTAGTTTTGAACACATTAAGATCCAAAGATTGAAACTTTATGCATGTTTCTCATAGCATCATAACTTTGAAATTTGAATAATGTGATAAGGGAATTTGAGTGGTTTTAAATGCATTTTACATCCAAAGATTTGAAATTTATCTGTGTTTCTCATAACTCATCACAAATTTTAAATTCAAAAAAAGTGATAGGGGAATTTGAGTAGTTTTGAATGTGTTTAAGATGTTAAGATTAGATATGTATGCATGTTTCTCATAATGTATTACAACTTTGAAATTTGAATAATGTTATATACAGGAACTTGAGTGATTTTGAATGCATTGAAGATCCAAAGAATCAAGATTTATGTGTGTTTCTCATAATGCATCACAAGTTTGAAAATTGAATAATGTGATAGGGGAACTTGAGCGATTTTGAACATATTTGAGATCTAAAGATTCTAAATTTATGCGCATTTCTCATAATGCATCTCAAATTTGAAATTTGAATAATTTGATACATGAACTTGAGATGTTTTGAATCTGTTTAAGATCCAAATATTTGAAATTTATCCATATTTCTCATAATGCATCACAACTTTGAAATTCAAACAATGTTATAGGGGAACTTGAGCGGTTTTGAAAGTGTTTTACACTTTCAAAACCGCTCAAGTTCCCATATAACATTGTTTGAATTTCAAATTTGTGATGCATTATGAGAAATATGGATAAATTTCAAATATTTGGATCTTAAACGGGTTCAAAATAGCTCAAGTTCTTTAAGATCCAAAGATTTGAACTTTATCCATATTTCTCATAATGCATCACAACTTTGAAATTTGAATAATGTTATATGATAACTTGAGTGGTTTTGAATGTGGTTAAGATCCAAAGATACAAAATTTATGCATGTTTATCATAATACACCACAAATTTAAAATTTAAACAATGTGATAAGGGAACTCGAGCAGTTTTGAACGTGTTAAAGATCTAAAGATTCAAACTTTATGCAAATTTCTCATTATGCATTGTAACTTTGAAATTCAAACAATGTGATATGGGAATTAGAATAGTTTTAAATGCATTAAAAATCCAAATATTTTAACTTTATGCACATTTCTCATAATGGATCACAACTTTAAAAATTGAACAATGTGATAGGGGAACTTGAGCAGTTTTGAACATGCTTAATATTCAACAATTCAACATTTATATGCATTTCTCATAATGCATTGCAACTTCAAAATTTTAATAATATGATAGAGGAATTTTAGAAATTTTAAATGAATTTAAGATCCAAATATTTCAACTTTATGCATGTTTCTCATAATGCATCGTAACTTTGAAATTCAAAAAATGTGATAACGGAGCTTGAGTGGTTTTGAATGCATTTAAGATCCAAAGATTTGGACTTTATGCATGTTTCTCATAATGCATTGAAAATTTGAAATTTGAACAAAGTTATAGGGGAACTTCAACAATTTTGAATGAGTTTAAGATATAAAGATTGAAACTTTATGTGTGTTTCTCATAATGCATCGCAACTTTGAAATTCAAACAATGTAATAGGGCAACTTGAGCAGTTTTAAATGTATTTAAGATCCAAAGATTCAATATTTATGTGTATTTTTCATAATGCATCATAAATTTGAAATTAAAATAATGTAATAGGAGAATTTTAGTGGATTTGAATGCATTTAATATCTAAATACTTAAACTTTATGTGCGTTTCTTATGCATCACATCTTTGAAATTCAAACAATGTAATAGAAGAACTTTAGCAATTTTGAATGCGTTTAAGATCTAAAGATTCAAACTTTTTGCACATTTCTCATAATAAATCACAAATTTGAAACTTAAATAATGTGATATGGGAACTTGAGCACTTTTGAACACATTTAAGATCCAAAGATTCAAACGTGATGTGTATTTATCATAATGCTTTGCAACTTTAAAATTTGAACAATGTAATAGGGGAACTTTAATAGTTTTAAACGCATTTAAGATCTAAATATTCAAAATTTATATGCATTTCTCATAATTCACCATAATTTTGAAATTTATAGAATGTGATAGGGTAACTTGAGTGGTTTTGAACACATTTAAGGTCCAAAGATTTGAACTTTATGTGGGTTTTATCATAATGCATCACAACTTTAAAATTTAAATAACGTAGGGGAACTTTAGTAGTTTTAAATACATTTAAAATCCAAAGATTTTAACTTTATGCATGTTTCTCATAATGCATCATACCTTTGAAATTTAAATAATGTGATAGGGTAACTTAAGTGGTTTTAAATGCATTTAAGATCTAAAGATTTGAAATTTATGTATGTTTCTCATAATACATCACAACTTTAAAATTTGAACAAAGTAATAGATGAACTTCAATAGTTTTGAATGCATTTAAGATCCAAAGATTTGAAATTTATGTGCATTTATCATAATACATCACAAATAAAAATTCAAACAATGTAATAGGGGAACTTGAGTAGTTTTAACTGCATTTAAGATCTAAAAATTCAATCTTTATGTGTATTTCTTATAATGCATCACAAATTTGAAATTCAAAACATGTAATAGGGGAACTTTAGTAGTTTTGAATGCGTTTAAGATCTAAAGATTTGAGCTTTATATGCATTTCTCATAATGTACCAAAAATTTGAAATTCAAACATGTGATAGGGGAACTTGAGTGGTTTTGAATGCCTTTAAAATCTAAAGATTGAAACTTTATGTGAATTTCTTATAATACACTACAAATTTTAAATTTGAACATGTGATAGGGGAACTTGAGTAGTTTTGAATGCCTTTAAAATCCAAATATTTAAACTTTATGTGTGATTCCCATAAAGCATGTCAACTTTGAAATTTAAACAATATGATAGGGGAACTTGAGTGGTTTTGAATGTGTTTAAGATCTAAAGATTCAAACTTTATCCATGTTTCTCATAATGCATTACAACTTTGAAATTTGAATAATTTGATAGAGGAATTTGTGTGGTTTTGAATGCTTTCAAGATCTAAAGAGATGAACTTTATATAAATTTATCATAATGCATCACAACTTTGAAATTTGAACAATGTGATACATGAACTTGAGTAGTTTTATACATGTTTAAGATCTAAAGATTTAAAATTTATGTGCATTTCTCATAATGAATTACAAATTTGAAATTAAAATAATGTGATACAAGAACTTGAGTAGTTTTTAACATGTTTAAGATCGAATTATTTAAACTTTATGTGCATTTCTCAATGTATCACAAAATTGAAATACAAACAATATGATAAGATAACTTGAGTGGTTTTGAATGCATTTAATACCCAAAGATTTAAATTTATGCATATTTGTTATAATGCACTATAACTTTAAATTTTGAATATTCTAGTATGAGAACTTGAGCTATTTTGAATGCATTTAATACTTAAAGATTCTATCTTTATGTGCATTTCTCGTAATGCATTACAATTAAAATTTTCAAAAAATGTAATAGGATAACATGAGTAGTTTTTAATGTATGTAAGGTCCAAAGATTCAAACTTTATGTGTGTTTCTCATAATGCATCATAACTTTGAAATTCTAACAATTTGAAAGGGGATCTTGAGTGGTTTTGAACATATTTAAGATCCAAATATTAGAACTTTATGCATGTTTATCATAATGCATCACAACTTTAGAATTTGAACAATGTGATACAAGAACTTGAGTAGTTTTGAATGCATTTAAGATTCAAAGATTCAAGCTTTATGCATGTTTCTCATAATGAATCACAACTTTTAAATTTGGATGATGTGATATGCGAACTTGACTAATTTTGAATGCATTTAAGATTAAAAAAATCAAACTTTATGTGCATTTCTCATAATGCATTGCAACTTTGAAATTTGAACAATGTGATACAAAAAATTGAGAATTTTTGAACATATTTATGATCCAAATATTTGAAATTTATGCACCTTTCTCATAATGCATTGTAACTTTGAGATTTAAATAATGTGATATAGGAACTAGAGTGGTTTTTAAAGTGTTGAAGATCAAAATATTTGAATTTTATGCAGATTTCTCATAATTCATCGTAACTTTGAAATTCAAACAATGTAATAGAGGAACTTCAATATTTTTTAATGCATTTAAAACCCAAATATTTGAACTTTATTTGAATTTATTAACTTTTAAATTTGAACAATGTGATATAGTAACTTGAGTAGTTTTGAATGCATTTAATATCCAAAGATTCAAAATTTATGCATGTTTGTCATAATGCAATGTAACTTCAAAATTTGAAGAATAAAAATAAGAGAACTTGAGTAGTTTTCAATGCATTTAAGATCGAAAGATTTGAATTTTATGCACATTTATTATAATGCATCATAACTTTGAAATTATAACAATGTGATAAGGGAACTTGAATGGTTTTAAATGCGTTTAAAATCCAAAGATTCAAGCTTTATGCATGTTTCTCATAATGCATCACAACTTTGAAATTTGAATGATGTGATTCGAGAACTTGACTAGTTTTGAATCCATTTAAAATTAAAAAACTTGAACTTTATGTACATTTATCATAATGCATTGCAACTTTGAAATTGAATAATGTGATACGAGAACTTGAGCAATTTTGAACACATTTATGATCCAAATATTCTAATTTTATGCACCTTTCTCATAATTCATTATAACTTTAAGATTTGAATAATGTGATATAGGAACTAGAGTGGTTTTGAGCATGTTGAAGATCAAAAGATTTGAATTTTATGCATATTTCTTATAATACATCACAACTTTTAAATTTAAATAATGTAATAGGGGAACTTTAGTGATTTTTGTGTATTTAAAATCCAAATATTTGAACTTTATATGCATTTCTTCTAATGCATCATAACTTTGAAATTTGAACAATTTTGAATGCA
The DNA here is from genome assembly GCA_037957365.1 of Torreya grandis. Classification (NCBI taxonomy): domain Eukaryota; kingdom Viridiplantae; phylum Streptophyta; class Pinopsida; order Cupressales; family Taxaceae; genus Torreya; species Torreya grandis. Next base: position 1,320,718 of record JARHVA010004067.1, read on the forward strand.
TTTAAGATCCAAAGATTCAAACTTTATGCATGTTTGTCATAATGCATCACAAATTCAAAATTCAAAGAATGTTATTAGAACTTGAGAGGTTTTTAATGCATTTGAGATCCAAAGATTCAAACTTTATGCACATTTCTTAAAATGCATCATAACTTTGAAATTTAAAAAATGTGATAGGGGAACTTGAGCAGTTTTGAACGTGTTGAAGATCCATATATTCAAATATTATGTGCATTTATCATAATGCATCATAACTTTAAAATTTGAACAATGTGATATGGGAACTTGAGAAATTTTGAATATATTTAAGATCCAAATATTTTAATTTTATGTGCACTTCTCATAATATATTGCAAATTCAAATAATGTGATGTAGGAACTTGAACGGTTTTGAACATGTTTAAGATCTAAATATTTAACTTTTAAACATGTTTCTCATGATAAATCATAAATTTGAAATTTGAATAATGTGATAGGGCAACTTGAGTGGTTTTAAACATGAATAAAATCCAAATATTTGAATTTTATGCATGTTTCTCATAATTCATCACAACTTTGAAATTTGAACAATGTGATACGATAACTTGAGCAGTTTTTAATACATTCAAGATCCAAACATTCAAATTTTAAGTGCATTTTTCATAGTGTAACACAAATTTGAAATTTGAATAATGTGATAGGGGAACTTGAGCTATTTTGAAGGTGTTTAAAATCTAAAGATTCAAACTTTATGCGCATTTCTCATAATGCATCACAAATTTGAAGTTCAAACAATGTGATACGGGAAATTGAGTAATTTTAAATGTGTTTGAAATTCAAACAATATGATACGAGAGCTTGAATAGTTTTGAATGTATTCAAAATTCAAATATTTGAACTTTATGCATGTTTCTCATAATACATCGCAACTTTGAAATTCAAACAATGTGATTTGAGAACTTGAGTGGTTTTGAATGCATTTAAGATTTAAAGATTCAAAGATTTTAAATTTATGCATTTTTCTCATAACACACCAAAAATTTAAAATTTTAACAATGTGATATGGTAATTTGAGCAATTTTGAATGCATTTAAGATCTAAAGATTCAAACTTTATGTGTATTTATCATAATGCATCACATCTTTGAAATTCAAACAATGTGATATGGGAACTTAAGTGGTTTTGAATGTGTTTATGATACAAAGATTCAAACTTAATGTGTATTTCTCATAATGCATCACAAATTTGAAATTTTAACAATGTGATAGAGGAACTTGAGTGGGTTTAAATGCATTTCAGATCTAAAGATTTGAACTTTATGCATGTTTCTCATAATGCATCATAAATTTGAAATTCAAAAAATGTGATATGGGAACTTGAGAAATTTTGAATGAATTTAAGATCCAAATATTCAATCTTTATGCACATTTCTCTTAATGCATCATAAATTTAAAATTTGAACAATGTGATAAGGGAATTTGTGTAGTTTTAAACTTGTATAAAATCTAAATATTCTAACTTTATGTATGTTTTTCAAAATGCATCGTAACTTTGAAATTCAAACAATGTGATAGGGAAACTTGAGTAGTTTTGAACGTGTTTAAGATCTAAAGATTCCAAATTTATGTGCATTTCTCATAATGCATAACAACTTTGAAATTTGAATAATGTGATAGAGGAACTTGAGCAGTTTTGAATGTGTTGAAGATCTAAAGATTCCAAATTTATGCACATTTCTTGTAATGCATCATAACTTTGAAATTTAAATAATGTGATTCACAAACTTGAGTGGTTTTGAATGCATTTAATATCCAAAAATTCAAACATGATGCGTGTTTCTCATAATGCATCACAACTTTGAAATTTAAACAATGTGATATGGGAAATTGAGCAAATTTGAATGAATTTTTGGAGTTTTAAATGTGTATAAGATCCAAAAATTCTAACTTTATGTGCATTTATCATAATGCATCGTAACTTTGAAATTTGAACAATGCGATAGCAAAACTTGAGTTGTTTTGAATGCGTTGAAGATCCAAAGATTTTAACTTTATGTGCATTTATCATAATCCATCACAAATTTGAAATTCAAATAATGTGATATGGGAACTTGAGTTGTTTTAAACATGTTTAACATCCAAAGATTCAAAATTTATGTGAATTTCTCATAGTGCATCATAACTTTAAAATTTGAATAATGTGATAAGGGAACTTGAATGGTTTTAAACATGCTTAGATCCAAATATTTGAACTTTATGCACATTTCTCATAATGCATCACAAATTTGAAATTCAAAAAATATGATAAGAGAATTTGAGTTGTTTTGAATGTGTTTCAGATCTAAAGATTTTATATTTATATGTGTTTCTCATAATGCATTACAACTTTGAAATGTGAACAATGTTATATGGGAACTTGAATAGTTTTAAATGCATTTAAGATTCAAAGATTCTAACTTTACGCATGTTTCTTATAATGCATCGTAACTTTGAAATTTAAATAACATGTTAGGAATTTGAGTGGTTTTGAATGCATTAAAGATCTAAATATTCCAACTTTACACAAATTTCACATAGTGCATCACAACTTTTAAATTTGAACAATATGAAAGGGGAACTTGAGTGGTTTTAAACGTGTTTAAGATCTAAAGATTCTAACTTTATCCCCATCTATCATAATGCATCATAAATTTAAAATTTGAATAATGTGATAAGGGAACTTGAGTGGTTTTTAATATTCTAAAGATCCAAATATTCAAAATTTATGCATATTTATCATAATGCATCGTAACTTTGAAATTCCAACAATGTGATACGAGAACTTGAGCAGTTTTGAACATGTTTAAGATTCAAAGATTAAAATTTTATTTGAATTTCTCATAATGCATCATAACTTTTACATTCAAATAATGTGATATAGGAATTTAAGTAGTTTTTAATGCATTAAAGATCTAAATATTTGAACTCTATGCACATTTCTCATAATGCATCACAAATTTGAAATTTGAACAATGTAATAGGGGAACTTGAGTAGTTTTGAACATGTTAAAGATATAAAGATTTAAATTTTATCCATGTTTCTCATAATACATTACAAATTTAAAATTCAAACAATGTGATATGAGAATTAGAATAATTTTGAATTCATTTAAGATCCAAAGATTCAAACTTTATGCACATTTTTCATAATGCAATGCAACTTTGAAATTTGAACAATGTGATAGGAGAACTTGAGCAATTTTGAATGCACCTAATATCTATATATTCAAACTTTCAGCATGATTCTCATAATGCATTTTAACTTTAAAATTTTAATAATGTTTGTAAAATAACTTAAGCAGTTTTGAATGCGTTTAAGATCTAAAGATTCAAACTTTATGCATGTTTCTGATAATGCATCGTAACTTTGAAATTTAAATAACATGTTAGGAATTTGAGTGGTTTTGAATGCATTTAAGATCTAAAGATTCCAACTTTACACAAATTTCACATAGTGCATCACAACTTTTAAATTTGAACAATATGAAAGGGGAACTTGAGTGGTTTTGAACATGTTTAAGATCTAAAGATTCTAACTTTATCCCCATTTATCATAATGCATCATAACTTTAAAATTTTAATAATGTGATAAGGGAACTTGAGTGGTTTTTAATATGCTGAAGATCCAAAGATTCAAAATTTATGCATATTTATCATAATGCATCATAACTTTGAAATTCCAACAATGTGATACGAGAACTTGAGTAGTTTTGAACATGTTTAAGATTCAAAGATTAAAATTTTATTTGCATTTCTCATAATGCATCGTAACCTTGAAATTCAAATAATGTGATATAGGAACTTAAGTAGTTTTGAATGCATTTAAGATCTAAAGATTTGAACTCTATGCACGTTTCTCATAATGCATCACAAATTTGAAATTTGAACAATGTAATAGGAGAACTTGAGTAGTTTTGAACATGTTAAAGATCTAAAGATTCAAATTTTATACATGTTTCTCATAATACATTACAACTTTAAAATTCAAACAATGTGATATGAGAATTAGAATAATTTTGAATGCATTGAAGATCCAAAGATTCAAACTTTATGCACATTTTTCATAATGCAATGCAACTTTGAAATTTGAACAATGTGATAGGATAACTTGAGAAATTTTGAATGCACCTAATATCCATAGATTCAAACTTTCAACACAATTCTCATAATGCATTTTAACTTTAAAATTTGAATAATGTTTGTAAAATAACTGGAGCAGTTTTGAATGCGTTTAAGATCTAAAGATTCAAACTTTATGCATGTTTCACATAATGCATCACAACTTTGAAATTTGAATAATGTGATATGAGAACTTGAGAGGATTTGAACATGTTTAAGATCTAAATATTTGAACTTTATTTGTGTTTCTCATAATGCATCATAACTTCAAAATACAAATAATTTGATAGGGAAACTTGAGTGGTTTTGAATGCATTTAAGATTCAAATATTCTAACTTTATGCATGTCTCTCATAATGCATTGAGACTTTGAAATTCAAAAAATGTGATAGGGGAACTTGAGTGGTTTTTATCGCATTTAAGATCCAAAGATTTGAACTTTATGCTTATTTCTCATAATGAATCACAACTTTGAAATTCTAAAAATGTGATTTCCCAACATGAGTGGTTTTGAACATGTTTAATATCCAAATATTTGAGCATTATGCACATTTGCCATAATGCATCACAACTTTGAAATTCAAACAATGTGATATGAGAATTTGAGTGGTTTTGAATGCGTTTAAGATCCAAAGATTCAAACTTTATATACATTTCTCATAATGCATCCCAACTTTGAAATTAGAAAAATGTGATATGGGAACTTGAGTAGTTTTTAATGCATTTAAAATCCAAAAATTTGAATTTTATGTGTATATATCATAATGCATTGTAACTCTAAAATTCAAAAAATGTGATATGGGAAATTGAGTAGTTTTGAATGCATTTAAGATCTAAAGATTCAAAATTATGCATGTTTCTCATAATGTATCTCAAATTTGAAATTCAAACAATGTGATACAATAACTTGAGTAGTTTTGAACATGTTTAAGATCAATATTTAAATTTTATGCATATTTGCCATAATGCATTGCAACTTTAAAATTTGAATAATGTGATACATGAATATGAGCTATTTTGAATACATTTAAGATCCAAAGATTCCAAGTCTATGCGCATTTGTCATAATGCATTGAAAATTTGAAATTTAAATAATGTGATAGGGAACTTGAGTGGTTTTGAACTTGTTTAAGATCTAAAGATTTAATATTTATGTGTTTCTCATAATGCATTGAAAATTTAATATTTGAACAATGTGATATAGAAACTTAAGTACTTTTGAATGCATTTAAGATCCAAAAATTTGATCTTTATGTATGTTTCTCATAATGCATCACAACTTTGAAATTTGAATGATGTGAAAGGGGAACTTGAGCAGTTTTGAATGTGTTGAAAATTTAAAATATTCAAACTTTATGCACATTTCTCATAATTCATCATAACTTTGAAATTTAAATAATGTGATACAAGAACTTGAGTGGTTTTGAACATGCTTTAGATCCAAAGATTCAAACTTTATGCATGTTTCTCATAATGCATCATAACTTTAAAATTCAAACAATGTGATATAGGAATATGAGTAGTTTTTAATTTGTTTATGATCAAAAGATTTGAACTTTATGCACATATCTCATAATTCATCATAAATTTAAAATTTAAACAATGTGATAGGGGAACTTAAGTAGTTTTGAATGCATTTAAGATCAAAAGATTCAAATTTTATGTGCATTTCTCATAATGCCTTACAATTTTTAAATTTAACCAAAGTGATAGGGGGACTTGAGTGATTTTGAATACATTTAAGATCTAAAGATTCAAACTTTATTTTTATTTTTCATAATACATTGTAACTTTGAAATTCAAACAATGTGATATGGGAACTTGAGTGGTTTTGAATGCATTTAAGATCCAAAGATTTGAACTTTATGCACATTTATCATAATGCATCATAACTTTAAAATTCAAAAAATGTGATAGGAGAACTTGAGAGGTTTTGAAAGCATTTAAGATCCAAAGATTCAAAATTTATGATCATTTCTCATAATGCATCACAACTTTGAAACTCAAATAATGTGATAGGGGAACTTGAGTTGTTTTGAACACATTTCAGATTTGAAGATTCAAAATTTATGTACATTTCTCATAATGTATTGTAACTTTGAAATTCAAACAATTTGATATGGGAACTTGAGCAATTTTTAACAAGTTTAAGATCCAAAGAATCAAACTTTATGTGTGTTTGTCATAATGCATCATAAATTTGAAATTCAAACAATGTGATACAAGAATTTGAGTAGTTTTGAACACATTGAAGATCCAAAGATTTGAAATTTATGCATGTTTGTCATAATGCATGGCAAATTTTAAAATTTTAATAATGTGATACAAGAACTTGAGTTGTTTTGAATGAGTTTAAGATATAAATAATCAAACTTTATGTGCATTTGTCATAATGAATCACAACTTTGAAATTTAAACAATGTAATAGGGAACTTGATTGATTTTGAATCCATTGAAGATGAAAAGATTTGAAATTTATGTTCATTTGTCATAATGCCTTATAAATTTAAAATTTGAACAATGTCATACGTGAATTTGATCAGTTCTTAACATATTTATGATTTAATGATTCAAACTTTATGCATGTTTCTCATAGTGCATCATAGCTTTGAGATTCAAATAGTGTGATATAGGAACATAAATGGTTTTGAATGTGTTTAAGATCCAAAAATTTAAATTTTATACGCATTTCTCATAATGCATCAAAACTTTAAAATTTGAACATTGTAATAGGGGAACTTCAATAGTTTTAAAAATATTTAAGATCCAAAGATTCAAGCTTTATCTGTATTTCTCATAATTTATTGTATAAAACTTTGAAATTTGAGCAGTGTAATAGGGGAACTTGAGCGGTTTTAAATGTATTTAAGATCCGAAGATTTGAAATTTTTACACATTTCTCTTTATGCATTACAACTTTGAAATTTGAATAATGTGATAAGTGAACTTGAGTAGTTTTGAAATTATTTAAGATTCAAAGATTGAAACTTTATGTGCATTTCTCATGATGTATTGCAACTTTAAATTTGAACAATGTGATAGGTGAAATTGAGTGGTTTTAAATGCATTTAAGATCCAAAGATTTGAATTTTATGCCCCTTTCTCTTTATTCATAGTAACTTTGAAAATATAATAATGTGATAAGGGAACTTGAGTGGTTTTTAATGCGTTTAATAACCAAATATTCAAAATTTATTTACATTTATCACAATGCAATGCAACTTTGAAATTTAAATAATGTGATAGGGAAACTTGTGTGGTTTTGAACACATTGAAGATCCAAAGATTCAAAATTTATGTGTATTTCTAATAATGCATTACAACATTAAAATTTCAATAATGTGATACAAGAACTTGAGTGGTTATGAATGTATTAAAGATTCAAAGATTTAAACTTTATGCACATTTATTATAATGCATCAGAACTTTAAAATTTAAACAATGTAATAGGAGAACTTCAATAGTTTTGAATGTGTTTAAGATCCAAAGAATCAAACTTTATGTGCATTTCTCATAATGCACTGCAACTTTAAAATTTGAAAAATGTGATAGAGGATCTTGAGTGGTTTTGAATGCATTTAGGATCCAAAGAATCAAACTTTATGCACATTTCTCATAATGCATCACAACTTTGAAATTCAAACAATGTCATAGAGGAATTAAGCAATTTTGAATGCATTTAATATCTAAAGATTTTAACTTTATGTGCATTTCTCATAATGCATCGTAACTTTGAAATTAAAATAATGTAATAAGGGAACTTCAGTGGTTTTAAATGCATTCAAGATCCAAATATTTGAACTTTATCCATGTTTGTCATAATTGATCACAACTTTAAAATTCAAACAAAGTAATAGGGGAACTTCAATAGTTTTAAACATGTTTTAAGATTCAAACATTTGAACTTTGCATGCATTTCTAATAATGCATCACAACTTTGAAATTCAAATAAGGTAACATGGGAATTTCAATGGTTTTGAATGTGTTTAATATCCAAAGATTCAAGCTTTATGCACATTTCTCATAATCCATCATGACTTTGAAATTTTAACAATGTGATAGGAGAACTTGGTTGGTTTTGAATGAGTTTAAGGTCAAAAAATTTGAAATTTATGCATAATTCTCATAATGCATCATAACTTTGAAATTTGAATAATGTGATATAGCAACTTGAATAGTTTTGAATGCATTTAAAATCCAAAGATTTGAATTTTATGCACATTTCTCATAATGGATCATAAATTTGAAATTTGAACAATGTGATAGGGGAACTTGATTGATTTTGATCATGTTTGAGATCCAAAGATTCAAAATATATGTGTGTTTCTCATAATGAATTACAAATTTGAAATTTGAACAATGTTTAAGATCTAAAGATTTAAATTTTATGTGTGTTTCTAATAATGCATCATAACTTTGAAATTTGAACAATGTTATAGGGGAACTTGAGCAGCTTTGAATGCATTAAAGATCTAAAGATTTGAAATTTATGCACATTTCTCATAATTCATCACAAATTTGAAATTTTAACAATGTGATAAGGGAACTTGAGTAGTTTTGAAAGTGTTTAAGATCCAAGGATTCCAATTTTGTTTGCATTTCACATAATGCATCTCAATTTTGAAATTTAAACAATGTGATATGGAAACTTGAGTAGTTTTGAATGTGCTGAAGATCCAAGGATTTGAAATTTATGCGTATTTCTCATAATACATCACAACTCTAAAATTTGATCAATGTGATATGAAAACTTGAGTGGTATTGGACGTGTTGAAGATCTAAAGATTTAAAGTTTATGTGCATTTCTCGTAATGCAACACAACTTTCAAATTTAAACTATGTGATAGGGGAACTTGAGTGTTTTTGAATGAGTTTAAGATCTAAAGATTCAAATGTTATGCACGTTTCTCATAATACAACACAAATTTGAAATTCAAAGAATGTGATATAAAATTTTGTGTAGTTTTAAATGCATTTAACTTTCAAAGATTCAAACCTTATGCACATTTCTCATAATGGATTACAAATTTGAAATTAGAACAATGTGATAGGGGAACTTGATTGGTTTTAAACGTATGTGAGATCTAAATATTTAAACTTTATCCACATTTCTCATAATGAATTATAACTTTTAAATTTTAAAAATGTGATACGAGAACTTGAGCAGTTCTAAACACATTTAAGATCCAAAGATTTGAACTTTATGCGTTTGACTTATAATGCATCACAAATTCTAAATTTGAACAATGTAATAGGAGAACTTGAGTGGTTTTGAACATATTTTAAATCTAAATATTTGAAATTTATATGTATTTCTCACAATGCATCACAAATTTGAATTTTGAACAATGTGGATAGGGGAACTTGAGCAGTTTTGAACATGTTTCAGATCCAAAGATTTGAACTTTGTACACATTTCTCATAATGCATCACAACTTTAAATTTCAAACAATGTGATACCAGAGCTTGATTAGTTTTGAACACATTTAAGATCCAAATATTCAAACTTTATGCATGTTTCTTATAATGCATCGTAACTTTGAAATTTAAATAATGTAATAGGGGAACTTGAGCAGTTTTGAATACGTTTAAGATCTAAAGATTCAAACTTTATGACCATTTTTAATAATGCATTACAAATTTGAAATTTAAACAATGAGATTTGAAAAATTGATCGGTTTTGAACACATTTAATTTCCAAAGATTCAAAATTTATGCAAGTTGCTCATATTGCATCACAACATTGAAATTGGAACAATGTTATTAGGAAAACTTTAACAGTTTTAAACTTTTTTAAGATCCAAAGATTTAAACTTTATGCACATTTCTCATAATGCATTGCAACTTTGAGATTTGAATAATATGATAACATAAATTGAATTCTTTTGAATGCATTTAATATCTAAAGATTTGAACTTTATGCATGTTTCTCATAATGCACTGCAACTTTGAAATTTAAACATTCTAATTTGAGAACTTAAGTAGTTTTGAATTCATTTAATATTCAAAGATTTTATTGTTATGTTCATTTCTCATAATTCATTACAAATTTGAAATTCAAGCAATGTAATAGGAAAACTTGAGCTAGTTTTAATACATTTAAGATCCAAAGATTCAAACTTTATGTGTGTTTCTCATAATACATCGTAACTTTTAAATTCTAATAATGTGATAAGGTAACTTGAATGATTTTAAATGAATTAAATATTTAAAATGTATGCATGTTTCTCATAATGCATCACAAATTTGAAATTTGAATAGTGTGATAGGGGAACTTGAGGGGTTTTAAACGTGATTAAGATACAAAGATTTAAACTTTATGCCCGTTTCTCATAACACATCATAACTTTGAAATTTGATCAATGTGATAGAGAAAATTAAGTGGTTTTAAATGCATTAAAGATCTAAATATTTGAACTTTATACACATTTCTCATAATTCATTGCATGCAACTTTTTAATTTGAGCAATGTGATAAGGGAACACCATTGGTTTTGAAATTGTTTAAGATCTAAAGATTTGAAATTTATGCATGTTTCTCATAATGCATCTCAACTTTGAAATTTGAATAATGTGATACAGGAACATGAATAGTTTTGAATGCATTTAAGATACAAATATTTAAAATTTATGTGCATTTCTTATGATGCATCATAAATTTAAAATTTGAACAATGTGATAGGGTAACTTAAGTAATTTTGAATGCATTTAAGATCAAAAGATTTTAAATTTATGGATGTTTATCATAATGCATTACAAATTTTACATTTGAAAAATGTGATACAAGAAATTTTGTGGTTTTGAACACATTTAAAATCTAAAGATTTGAATTTTATACACATTTCTCATAATACATCACAACTTTGAAATTCAAACAATGAAATATGAGAACATGAGTGGTTTTGAATGTGTTTAAGATCCAAATATTCAAACTTGATCTGCATTTCTCATAATGCATCAAAATTTTAAAATTTGAACAATGTGATAGGGCAATTTAAGTGGTTTTAAATGCGTTTAAGATCCAAAGATTCAAAATTAATATGCATTTCTTATAATGCATAAAAAATTTGAAATTTAAATAATGTGATAGGGGAACTTGAGTAGTTTTGAACACATTTAAGATCCAAACATTTGAACTTTATGCACATTTTTCATAATACATCACAACTTTGAGATTTGAATAATGTGATATGTGAACTTGAGTAGTTTTGAATGCATTTAAGATCAAAATATTCCTAATTTATGCACATTTCTCATAATGCATCATAAATATTTAAACTTTATGCATATTTCTCCTAATGCATTACAACATTATAATTTCAACAATGTGATATGAGAAGTTGAGTGGTTTTGAACACATTTAATATTTAAAGATTTTAAATTTATGTATGTTTTTCATAATGCATCACAACTTTCAAATTTAAACAATATGATATTGGAACTTGAGTGATTTTGAACACATTTCAAATCCAAAGATTTGAAATTTATGTGCATTTCTCATAATACATCATAAATTTGAAATTTGAACAATGTGATATGGGAACTTGAGTGGTTTTTAATGCATTTAAGATCCAAAGATTCAAAATTTATGCACATTTTTCATAATGAATCACAACTTCAAAATTTAAATAATATGATATGTGAACTCGACCAATTTTGAACACATTTAAGATCCAAATATTTGAACTTTATACACATTTCTCATAATGCATTATATCATTGAAATTCGAACAATGTGATAGGGGAAATTAAGTAGTTTTCAACACGTTGAAGATCTAAAGATTTGAATTTTATGCACATTTCCCCTAATGCATCACAACTTTTAAATTCAAATAATGTGATCAGGGAACTTGGGTAGTTTTCAACGTGTTTAAGATCTAAATATTTAAACTTTATGCATGTCATAATGTATCACAAATTTGAAACTAAACAATGTGATAGGGAAAATTGAGTGGTTTTGAATGTATTTAAGATCCAAAGAATTGAACTTATGCACATTTCTTATAAAGTATCACAACTTTGAAATTAAAATAATGTGATATGGGAAATTGAATAGTTTTTAATACATTTAAAACCTAAATATTTAAAATTTATGTGCATTTATCATAATGCATCATAACTTTGAAATTGAAACAATGTGACATGAGAACTTAAGTGGTTTTGAATGCATTTAAGATCAAAAAAATTGAACTTTATGGGCATTTATCATAATGCATCACAAATTTGAAATTTGAACAATGTGATAGAGAAACTTGAATGGTTTTGAATGCATTGAATATCCAAAGATTTGAACTTTATGTACATTTATCATAATACATCACAAATTTTAAATTTGAATAATCTGATATAAGAACTTGAGTAGTTTTAAATGCATTTAAGATCCAAAGATTTGAACTTTATGCACATTCCTCATAACACATCACAACTTTAAAATTTGAATAATGTGATAGGGGAGCTTGAGTCTTTTTAAACAGGTTTAAGATCCAACTATTTAAATTTTATTTACATTTCTCATAATGCATCATAAATTTAAAATTTAAATAATGTGAGATGGGAACTTGAGTGGTTTTGAATGCATTTAAGATTAAAAGATTTTAACTTTACGCACATTTATCATAATGAATCGCAAGTTTGAAATTCAAACAATGTGATATGGGAAATTGAGCAATTTAGAACATATTTAAGATCCAAAGATTCAAAATTTATATATATTTCTCATAATGCATCACAAATTTTAAATTTAAATAATTGGATATGGGAACTAGAATGGTTTTGAACATGTTTAAGATCCAAAGATTTGAATTTTATGCATATTTCTCATAAGGCATCAAAAATTTGAAATTCAAATAATGTGATAGGGGAAATTGAGTGGTTTTAAACATATTTAAGATCCAAACATTCAAAATTTATGCACATTTCTCATAATGCATCGCATCTTTAAGATTAAAACAATGTGATAAGGGAACTTGAGCAGTTTAGAGTACATTAAAATCCAAATATTTGAAGCGCATTTCTTATAATGCATCACAACTTTGAAATTAGACCAATGTAATAGGGGAAATTCAATAGTTTTGAATGTGTTTCAAATCCAATGATTCAAAATTTATGCACATTTCTCTTAATGCATTGTAACTTTGAAATTCAAACAATGTGATATGTGAACTTGAGTAGTTTTGAATGCATTTAAGATCCAAAGATTTGATCTTTGTGAAAATTTCCCCTAATGCATCATAAATTCAAAATTTTAACAATGTGATATAGGAACTTGACCAGTTTTGAACACATTTAAGATCTAAATATTCAATCTTTATGCATGTTTTTAATAACGCATCACAACTTTGAAATTTGAACAATGTGATACATAAACTTGAGTGATTTTGAATACATTAAAGATCCAAAGATTTAAACTTTATGTGCATTTCTCATAATGCATCAGAACTTTAAAATTCAAACAATGTGATATAGGAACTTGAGTGGTTTTGTATGCATTTAAGATCCAAATATTCAACTTTTATGTGAATTTTTCATAATGAATCATATCTTTGAAATTTGAACAATGTGATATAGGAACTTGAGAAATTTTGAACGAGTTTAAGATCTAAAGATTCAAACATTATTTGCATTTGTCATAATACATCACAACTTTGAAATTTAAACAATGTGATATGGTAACTTGAGTAGTTTTGAACACATTTAAGATTGAAAAATTCAAACTTTATGCATGTTTCTCATAATGCATTACAATTTTAAAATTAGAAAAATGTGATAGATGAACTTGAGTATTTTTTAATGCATTTAAGATCTAAATATTCCAATTTTATGTGCATTTATGATAGATAATGCATTGTAACTTTGAAATTCAAATAATCTGATAGGGAATTTGAGTAGTTTTGAAAGCATTTAATTTCTAAATATTTACTTTATGTGTGTTTCTCATAATGCATCCTAACTTAAAAACATGAACAATGTGATAGGGGAACTTGAGTGGTTTTGAATGTATTTAAGATCCAAAGATTTGAACTTTATGCACATTTCTCATAATGCATCATAAATTTGAAATTTGAACAATGTGAATTAGAAACTTGAGCACTTTGGACATGCATTTAATATATAAAGATTTGATCTTTATACATGTTTCTCATAATGCATCATAAATTTGAAATTTGAGTGATGTGATAGGGGAACTTGAGCAGTTTTGAATGCATTGAAGATCCATAGATTTGAATTTTATGTGCATTTCTCATAATGTATCACAACTTTAAAATTTGAACAATGTGATACATGAACTTGAGTGATTTTGAATGAATTTAATACCTAAATATTCAAAATTAATGTGCATTTCTCATAATGCATATTAAATTTAAAAATTTTAATTTTGAATAATGTGATACAATAACATGAGAAGTTTTGAATGCATTTAAGATCTAAAGATTTGAAATTTATGTGCATTTATCGTAATGCATCACAAATTTGAAATTCAAATAATGTGATAGGGGAATTTAAGTGGTTTTGAAATCATTTAAGATCTAAAGATTCAAATTTTATGTGAATTTCTCATAATACCTCACAACTTTTAAATTTGAATAATTTGATAAAGGAACTTGAGCAGTTTTGAACACATTTAAAATCCAAATATTCAAACTTTATGTGCATTTTTCATAACGTATTGCAAATTTGAAATTCAAATAATGTGATAGGGGAACTTGATTATTTTTAAATGCATTTAAGATCTAAAGATTCAAGTTTTATGCATGTTTCTCATAATCCATCACAACTTTGAAATTTAAGCAATGTGATGCAGGAACTTGAGTGTTTTTGAACGTGTTTAAGATCCAAAATTTATGTACATTTATCATAATGCATCACAACTTTGAAATTCAAAAAATGTGATAGAGGAACTTGAATGATTTTAAACATGAATTAAATCTTTAGATTTAAACTTTATACAAATTTATCATAATGCATCACAACTTTGAAATTTAAGCAATGTGATACAAGAACTTGAGAGGTTTTAAATATGTTTAAGATCCAAAGATTCAAACTTTATACAAAATTCTCATAATGCATCACAACTTTGAAATTAAAACAATGTGATATGGGAACTTGAGTAGTTTTGAATGCATTTAAGATTCAAATATTTAAACTTTATGTGTGTTTCTCATAATGCATTACAACTTTGAAATTTGAACAATGTGATATGGGAACTTAACCGGTTTTAAATGCATTTAAGATCTAAAGATTTTAACTTTATGCATATTTTTCATAATGAATCATAAATTTAAAATTTGAATAATGTGATATGATAACTTGAATAGTTTTGAATGCATTTAAGATCCAAAGATTCAAACTTTTTGTGCATTCTCATAATGCAACACAACTTTGAAATTAAAAAAAATGTGATAACGAAACTTGAGAGGTTTTGAACATAATTAAGATGTAAACATTTAAACTTTATTCACATTTCTCATAATGCATTACAACTTTGAGATTGGAACAATGTGATACAGGAACTTGAGTGGTTTTGAATGTGTTTAAGATCTAAAGATTCAAACATTATGTGCATTTATCATAATGCATCACAGATTTGAAATTTAAACAATGTGATAGGGTAACTTGAGTGGTTTTGAATGCATTTAAGATCCAAAGATTTGAAATTTATGCACATTTAAAAAAAAGTGAGAGAGGAACTTGAATAGTTTTAAATGCATTTAAGATCTAAAGATTTCAAATTTATGCACATTTATCTTAATGCATCATAAATTTGAAATTTAGACAATGTTATTTGAGAACTTGAGTGGTTTTTAACATGTTTAATATCCAAAGATTCAAACTTTATGCACGTTTCTCATAATGCATCATAACTTTAAAATTTGGACAATGTTGTTAGGAAAATTTTAGTAGTTTTGAACACATTTAAGATTCATGCATTTTTCATAATGCATCACAACTTTGAAATTTGAATAATATAATAGGGGAACTTCAGTGGTTTTGAATAAGTTTAAGATCTAAAAATTTGAGATTTATGCACATTTCTCATAATGTATGATGACTTACAAATTTTACAAATGTGATAGGAGAATTTGTGTAGTTTTGAATGTGTTTAAGATCCAAAGATTCAAACTTTATGTGTATTTTTAATAATGTAATAAAACTTTGAAATTTGAATAATGTGATAGGGGAATTTAAATAGTTTTAAACATGTTTAAGATTCAAAGATTAAAACTTTATGCACATTTTTCATAATGCATCATAAATTTGAAATTCAAACAATGTGATACAAGAATATGAGTGATTTAGATCATGTTTGAGATCTAAGGATTCAAACTTAATGCGTGTTTCTCATAAAGCATCACAAATTTTAAATTCCATAAATGTGATAGGGGAACTTGAGGTGTTTTGAATGCATTAAGATCCAATGATTTAAACTTTAAGCACATTTATCATAGGACATTATAAATTTAAAATGTAAAAAATGTGATAACGGAACTTGAGTGGTTTTAAATGCATTATAGATCTAAAGATTTAAACTTTCTGCATATTTTTCATAATGCATCACAAATTTGAAATTTGAACAATGTGATAGGGGAACTTGATCATTTTTGAAAGCATTTAAGATTCAAAGATCCAAAAATTCAAACTTTATATGCATTTCTCATAATGCATCTCAACTTTAAAATTTAAACAATGTGATATGGGAACCTAAGCAGTTTTGTATGTGTAGAAGATCCAAAGATTCAAACTTTATGTGCATTTCTCATAATTCATCTCAACTTTGAAATTTTAAAAATGTGATAGGGGAACTTGAGCAATTTTAAAGGCATTTAAGATCTAAAGATTTCATCTTTATGTGAATTTCTCATAATACACATGTGATAGGGGTACTTCAGTGGTTTTGAATGTCTTTAAAATCCAAAGATTCAAACTTTATGTGTATTTATCATAATGCACTAAAAATTTGAAATTCAAACATGTGATAGGGGAATTTGATTGGTTTTGAATGCCTTTAAAATCCAAAGATTCAAAATTTATTTGCATTTCTCATAATGCATCTCAAATTTGAAATTTGAATAATATGGTATGGGAACTTTAATGGTTTTGAACATGTTGAAGATCTAAAGATATAAACTTTATGCACGTTTCTTATAATGCATCACAACTTTGAAATTTAAACAATGTGATACGAGAAATTGAGCAATTTTGAATTCATTTCAAATATAAATATTCAAACTTTATGTGTGTTTCTCATACTGCATCATAATTTTGAAATTCAAACAATGTGATACAAGAACTTGAGTGGTTTTGAATCCATTTAAGATCCAAAAATTTGAAATTTATGCACATTTCTCATAATGCATCAGAAATTTGAAATTTAAATAATGTGTAGAGGAACTTGAGTGGTTTTGAATGTGTTTAAAATCTAAATATTTCAACTTTATGTGAATTTCTCATAATTATTCACAAATTTGAAATTTGAAAAATGTGATAGATGAACTTGAGTTGTTTTGAACATGTTTAAATATAAAGATTCAAACTTTTGTGCCTTTCCATAATGAATCACAAATTTGTAATTCAAACAATGTGATACGAGAACTTGAGTAATTTTGAATGCATTTAAGATTAAAATATTTAAACCTTATGCTTATCTCTCATAATGATTCATAAATTTGAAATTTGAATAATGTGATAGGGTAACTTGAGTAGTTTTAAATGCGTTTAAGATCCAAAGATTTCAAATTTATGCACCTTTCTCATAATGAATCACAAATTTGAAATTCTTCAAATGTGATATGGGAACTTGAATGGTTTTCAATGCATTAAAGATACAAGGATTTGAACCTTATGTATGTTTCTCATAATGCATCACAACTTTGAAATTTGAACAATGTGATATGAAAAATTGAGTGGTTTTAAACACGTTAAAGATCCAAAGATTTTAAATTTATGTGTATTCCTCATAATGCATTGAAAATTTGAAATTCAAATAATGTGATACGGGAAATTGAGTGGTTTTAAACATATTTAAGAGTCAAATATTCCAACTTTATGTGTGTATCTCGTAATGCTTCACAAATTTAAAATTCAAATAATGTAATAAGGGAACTTAAGCGGTTTTGAATGCGTTTAAGATCTAAAGATTCAAACTTTATGCATGTTTCTCATAATGCATTGCAACTTTGAAATTTGAAAAATGTGATACGAAAACTTGAGTGGTTTTGAATGTGTTTAAAATCTAAATATTTGAACTTTATGCACATTTTTTATAATGCATCATAGTTTTGAAATTTGAACAATGTGATAGGGGAACTTGAGTGGTTTTGAAAGTATTTAAGATCCAAAGATTTAAACTTTATTTGTGTTTCTCATAATGCATTACAACTTTGAAATTGGAACAATTTCATACAAGAACTTGAGAAGTTTTAAATGCATTTAAGATCCAAATATTAAAACTTTGTGTGTTTTTGATAGTGCATCTCAACTTTGAAATTTAAACAATGTAAGAGGTGAAATTAAGCAGTTTTGAAGGCATTTAAGATCCAAAAATTTAAACTTTATGCATGTTTATTATAATGCATCGTAACTTTGAACTTTGAACAATGTGATATGGGAATTTGAGTGGTTTTGAACATGTTTAGGATCCAAAGATTTGAAATTTATGCTCATTTATCATAATGTATTTCAACTTTAAAATTCAAATAATGTGATATAGGAACTTGAGTGGTTTGGAATGCATTTAAGATTCAAAGATTTAAACTTTATGTCCATTTGTCATAAAGCATTAAAATTTTGAAAATTAAATAATGTGATAAATAACTTGATTGGTTTTGAATGTGTTTAAGATCCAAAGATTCTAAATTTATGCATGTTTCTCAAAATGCATCACAACTTTCAAATTCAAACAATGTGATACAGGAACTTGAGCTATTTTAAACATATTTAAAATCAAAAGATTTAAAATTTTTGTGCATTATCTCATAATGCATCATAACTTTTAAATTTAAACAATACCAGAACTTAAGTGGTTATAAATGCATTTAAGATCCAAATATTTGAACTTTAAGGGTGTTTCTCATAATGCATTTCAAATTTAAAATTCAAACAATTTGATATGGAAACTTGATCAGGTTTGAACATGTTTAAGACTAAAATATTTGAACATTATAGCCATTTTTCATAATTCATCACAACTTTTAAAATAAAATATTATGATATGGGAACTTAAATGGTTTTAAACACATTTAAGATCCAAAGATTCAAACTTTATGTGCATTTAATGTTTTAATGTGATATGGAAACTTGAGCGGTTTTGAATGCGTTTAAGAAAAAAATATTAGAATTCTATGTTCATTTATCATAATGCATCATAATTTTGAAATTGGAAAAATGTGATAGGGGAACTTGAGTGGTTTTAAATGCATTTAAGATCCAAACATTTAAACTTTATATGCATTTTTTATAATGCATCAGAACTTTGAAATTCAAATTATGTGATAGAGGAAATTGATTAGTTTTGAACACATTAAGATCCAAAGATTTGAAATTTATACATGTTTCTCATAAATGCATCACAAAATTGAAATTTAAATAATGTGATATGCATTAAAGATCCAAAGATTTGAACTTTATGCATATTTATCGTAATGCATTGCAAATTTGAATTTTGAACAATGTGATATGAGAATTTGAGTGGTTTTGAACATGTTGAAGATCTAAAGATTAAAACTTTATGCACATTTTTCATAGTGCATCACAGCCTTAAAATTCATCAAAACTTTAAAATTTAAACAATGTGATAGGGGAACTTGAGTGGTTTTGAAAGCATATAAGATCTAAAGATTTGAACTTTATACACATTTCTCATAATGCATCTCGACTTTGAAATTTAAATAATGTGATACGAGAACTTGAGTAGTTTTGAACATGTAGAAGATCTAAAGATTCAAACTTTATGTGCATTTATCATAATGCATCTCAACTTTGAAATTTGAAAAATGTGAGAGGGGAACTTGAGTAGTTTTAAATGCATTTAAGATCCAAAGATTCAAACATTATGCATTTTTCTCATAATGCATCCCAACTTTAAAATTCAAACAAATTGATAGGGGAACTTGAGTGGTTTTGAATTCATTTAAGATCCAAAGATTTGAAATTTATGAACATTTCTCATAATGCTCACAACTTTGAAATTTGAATAATGTGATACAAGAACTTGAGTGGTTTTGAATGCTTTTAAGATCTAAAGATTTGAACTTTATTTACATTTTATTGGAGCATTTTCAATGATATCATGATGATGTCATGAAAGTATCCTGGTGAGTGGATGAAGAGCCTTGATAGTCTAAGTGATAATAACAAAGTGTGCAATGTGTTTATCCTAGTATGCTTAAAGTA
Organism: Torreya grandis; assembly: GCA_037957365.1. NCBI lineage: Eukaryota > Viridiplantae > Streptophyta > Pinopsida > Cupressales > Taxaceae > Torreya > Torreya grandis. The sequence continues at coordinate 1,341,242 of JARHVA010004067.1, forward strand.
TGTTTGGTTGATCTTCTATTTTGGTAGGGTTAGATATGTTCAGGGATAAATATGGAGTATTAAGCATGTACAAAATATCCTTAAAATTTTTTCTAAGCTTTGATTGCTTGTGTGTATGAGTGGATATCATCTGGTTGATCATTATTATTATATAAATATTTTGAGTTTAGTAGTAGAAAAATTGAGAAGGTAGTTTGATGATATCACCATTATCACATGTTGATGAGTCAAGGGGAATTAGTTATATGGTTGTGATCATATTAGTTCCTATTTGCTATGCACTAAATCTTAGGTCATGCACCTAAATGTAGTCAAAGATATGTGGGTGCAAAGTTGGGCTCTCAAGCATTTTGATAGTGTTTTCTATGCTCAAATAGAGCTGAGTAAACATGTTAATGATGTCAGTATTTGCATGCATGGAGGTTTTAATAGGAAATGGTCATATGTATTTGTTTAGTATTTTTCCTAGTTCTTATACACTAAATCCTAGGTCATGCAACTAAGCACATGAAAATATATGTAAGTATGACAATGATTTCCCATACTTAGCCAAATTTGCATGAGGCAAGAAAGAGCCAAGTAAATAGTTTGATGGTGTCAAATCTCATATGGGTTTATTCAGTTTTATGTCTAGTTGATTTGTGTTAATTTTTAGGTGAGGCCCCAAAATGTGATAAAAAATATGCATGTTCAAAGTTGGCCTCCCAGATAAGTTTTTGACATAGTTGGGTCTATGACAGAAAAATTTGAGTGAGAATTTTAATGTCATTATATCTCACATGTGTGAGAGTTATAGGAGCATATTTTTATATGATTGGATTCTCTTATATGAGGAGATCATATGGTCCAAATTTGAGAACATGTGAGGTAAAAAATATTACTATGCAAAGTTGGCCTTCCAAGTAGATAAGTAAGGTTCCCATACTTAGTCATTTTTGCACAAGTTAAAGTTTGAGAAACATTGATGAAGCGTGTTACTTCAAGAAGTTAGGAAGTAGAAAGATGGTGCCAAGTGTTCAATGTTTAACACTGGGCAAAGATAAAGATCGAGCTTTTTCCAAGGATCAATGGTGAGTGGGTGATCATACAAATATAAATCAATGGTACATATTAAATTCAAGAGGTCAAAGTGACAATTTTTTAGCTTTGTTAAAGATTGAGCTTTGTACAAGAGATTGATTGAGTTTGTGAGGTCAATGTTGCTAGATTACATGAGATGAGGTCAACATGTTCAAGGTTTAATATTTGAGCATTGATGCCTATGAATTATAGTTTAGAGAAGATAAATGGTGTGTGTTTAATCTAAGTAGTAAGGACATGAAATGTGAGTATGGTGTTCAAGGTTTAACTGTGATAGTTTTCATTTGAATATTTAAATTTGCAAAGGAAAAACTAGTGTTTTGTATTTTGGCCATATCTTTCAATCTAGATGGAATTTTCTCATGGTGTAAAAATAAAAGTGGTAGAGGATTCTAAGGTTCATCTATAAATATAGATTTAAAGATTTGAAAGTAAGTATATTCATAGTTATGAAGGTTTAAAGTTGATTATATGTTCGTGTGTATTCTACAAGTGACATGAGAAGAGTAATTGAGATTATATAGATATTGTTTTGGTATCTCTTGAATAATTAGCTATTGGGGAGTGTTTTAGACTCCATGAAAACCATCTATATGCATTATAAAGGTTTTACCATTCATATAAAATATGAAAAAAACTTAAGATGGTGACTGTGTGTTTCGTTCATGGTGATTGTGTACACAAAATGTTGTTTGAGAAAATTATGCTTTAGCAAAAGAGTGTTTTGGTGACTATGATCATTTGAGGATGTCAAAGGGACATGTGGAATGGGTTCATGCTTTTGTAAGTGGTCATATGTTCTTAATTTATTTGATGATGTGCTAAATAGGTGAATAGGTTTCCATGAGACCTATAAGAGCTACAAGGGCCTTATTAAAAGGTGTAACTACTTAAAGGTGACCCATAAATGTTATGGCTAACCTGTGAAGTTTATTTTTGAGTCATGTCTTGATGTGAGATATGCCTTAAGGATTAAGGCATGCCTAATGACTGACCAAGGTAGTTATTATCATGTTTGTTCTATAAATAGTGAAACAAAATGTGTTGGTTTCTAGACTTGAGTGAAAGACTTCAGAGAGATTTGAGAGAGGATTGTGTGTGTGAATTATGGAGTGAAGGAGGGGTAGAGTGAATTATGTTGGCATATGAGTGAAAGTAAAGAGTGATAATCAGAGGTCCATCATCAAATATTGAAGATATCAATTCAAAGGTGGATATGTTCATAGGTGTTGTTTAGATATCTCAACATCTAAGAAGGTTACAGCTTCCTTACAAGGTAAAACTTGCTAAAGGTCTAGTTGTTATGGTAGTTTAACTAGACAGGTGTGGTATCACCTTATCAAATTTTAATCTCACTAAATAGGGATTGTAGTTCTTTCTCAATTGTAACTAATCTAAATTAGTTCTTATTATTATATGATAGTGGTCCAATTGTAGGTTCTAGTGAATTTTCTCCCCCAAGAGGGTTTCCCATATATATTATGTGTTATGTGATTGATTTTACATTATCCATCTTACTCATTACTATGAATAATGTGTATGATTCATGAATGTTTGTGATAAATGATTAAGTATTTTTAAAGATTTGAAATTGAAGTTTGATTATTTAGGCTCATTGAATCAACTCCCCTCTCAATGATTGTACTTTTAATAATTGGTATCAGAGTAGGTTTTTTGTTAAAAGCTTAATAACTTGAAGGTGATCTAAGATACAATATGGGTAATCATCAAGGAGGTTTATCTACTAAGCAAGTATCAATGTTTAATGGATCTAATTATTTATTTTGAAGTGTAAGGATGATGACATAAATTATGTTCTTAGAATTTTATTTATGGTAATCTATTCTAGATGGTTATGTTGCTCCTATTACTCCTCCATCTAGTGTTGTAGATAAAAAGTTGTTTGAGAACAATTCCAAGGCAATGAATGCTATAACTTGTGGTTTTTTAGAGATTGAATACACCAAGGATTACTAAAGAGATATGGGACAAAATGCAGATCATTTTTGAAGGAGATTCAAAGGTCAAGCTTGCTAAATTGTAGACTCACATAAGGCAATTTGAAAGTCTCAAGATGAAGGAAGAAGATTATGTGGCATTCTTTTTTTAGAGAGTTGATGAGACTACGAACATCATCAGAGGTCTTGGAGAGAACCTTGAAGAGGCTATGATGGTTCAAAAGGTGTGAAGGTCTCTATCTCAATTTTGATCCAAAATTATTTACTATAAAAGAGAGTCATGTTCTTACTTAGTTGAATATGGATAAATTACATGGCACCTTTATTACATATGAGATAAGAGTAAATGATGTCATACCACCAAAGAAGAAAGCAACATTCAAGATAGAGATGAAGCTTAAGAATAAATTCCAAGGTAAGAAACTCAAAGAGGATGACATATCGGATATTGATGAGGATGAACTAATTGCTTTGAATGCATAATGCATTTCTCATGATGCATCACAACTTTAAAATTTAGATGATGTGATAGGGGAACTTGAGTCATTTTAAACATGTTTAAGATTCAAAGATTTGAACTTTATGCATGTTTCTCATAATGCATCACAAATTTAAAATTTGTTAAATGTGATAGTATAGCTTGAGTGGTTTTGAACACATTTAAGATATAAAGATTAAAAATTTATGCGCATTTCTCATAATTCATCATAACTTTAAAATTTGAACGATGTGATAGGGGAACTTGAGTAGTTTTGAATGCATTTAATATCTAAAGATTTGAACTTTATGAACATTTCTCATAATGCATTTCAATTTTGAAATTTGAACAATGTAATCAAGGAACTTGAGTGTGGTTTGAATGCATTTAAGATTTGAAGATATAAACTTTATCCATATTTATCATAATAAATTACAAATTTAAAATTTGAACAATGTGATATGGTAAATTGAGTGGTGAATGTGTTTATGATCTAAAGATTCAAGCTTAATGCACATTTATCATAATGCATCATAACTTTCAAATTCAAGAAATGTGATACATGAACTTGAATGGTTTTGAATGCATTTAAGATCCAAAGATTTAAACTTTATCTACATTTCTCATAATGCATCACAACTTTGAAATTTGAATAATGTGATATGGAAACTTGAGTGGTTTTGAACATGTTTAAGATCTAAAGATTTGAAATTTATGTGCATTTCTTATAATGCATTACAAATTTGAAATTTGAATGGAAACCTAAGCAGTTTTGAATGATTTTAATATCCAAACATTCAAACTTTATGCATGTTTCTCATAATAAATCATAACTTTGAGATTTACATAATGTGATATAATAACTTGAGTAATTTTGAATGTGTTTAAGATCAAAATATTTGAAATTTATGCACATTTTTCATAATGCATCACAAATTTGAAATTCAAATAATGTGATAGAGGAACTTGAGTGGTTTTGAATTCTTTTAAGACCCAAATATTTTAACTTTATGCATGTTTCTCCTAATGCATCATAACATTGAAATTTGAACAATGTAATATAGGAACTTGAGCGGTTTTGAATGTATTTAATAACTAAAGATTCAAACTTTATGCATGTTTTGAATAATGTATCATAAATTTGAAATTCAAACAATGTGATATGGGAACTTGAGTGATTTTGAATGTAGTTAAGATCCAAAGATTTAAACTTTATGCATAATTTTTATACTGGATTACAACTTTGAAATTTAAATAATGTGATAGGGAAACTTGAGTGGTTTTAGCTAAATTTTAGATCAAAAGATTTGAACTTTAAGAACATTTCTCATAATGCATCACAAATTTGAAATTTGAATAATTTAATGAGGGAACTTGAATAATTTTGAACATGTTTAAGATATAAAGATTTAAAATTTATGTGCATTTCTAATAATGCATCAAAACACTAAAATTCAAACAATGTGATACAGGAACTTGAGTAGTTTTGAATGCATTTAAGATCTAAAGATTTGAAATTTATGTGCATTTCTCATAATGAATTGTAACTTTGAAATTCAAATAATGTGATAGGGGAACTTGAGTGATTTTTAATGCATTTAAGATCCAAAGATTCAAACTTTATACACATTTCTCAAAATGCATCATAAATTTTAAATTTGAAAAATGTGATATGGGAACTTGAGCAGTTTTGAACACATTTAAGATCCAAAGATTTAAAATTTATGTGTGTTTCTCATAATGCATCACAATTTTGAAATTTGAATAATGCATCACAACTTGAGTGGTTTTAAACTCATTTAAGATCCAAAGATTCAAACTTTATGCATGTTTCTCATAATGCATTGCAACTTTGAAAATTGAATAATGTGATAAGGGAACTTGAGTAGTTTTGAATGCATTTAATATCCAAAGTTTTAAACTATATGCACATTTATCATAATGCATTGCAACTTTGAACTTTTAAAAATGTGATAGAGTAACTTGAGTGGTTTTGAATGCATGTTTCTCATAATGCATGACAAATTTGAAATTTGAACAATGTGATAGTGGGTGGTTTTGAACAAGTTTAAGATCCAAAATTCAAACTTAATGCACATTTATTATAATTCATTATAAATTTTAAATTTAAACAATGTGATAGGGGAAATTGAATGGTTTTTTACACATTTAAGATCCAAAGATTTGAACTTTATGTGATTTTTTCATAATGCATCGTAACTTTGAAATTTGAACAATGGAATATAGGAACTTGAGTGGTTTTGAATGCGTTAAGATCCAAAGATTCAAATTTTATGAACATTTCTCATAATACATTGTAACTTTGAAATTTGAACAATGTGGTAGGGAAAATTTAGTAGTTTTTAATGCATCAAATATCCAAGGATTTAAACTTTATGCACGTCTTTCATAATGTATCACAACTTTGAAATTCAAACAATGTGATATGGGAACATGATATTGAAACTTGAGTGGTTTTTTAAAATTTTAAAATTGTGATGAATTAAAAGAAACATGCATAAATTTAAAATATTTGGATCTTAAATGCATTCAAAACTTCTCAAGTTCCCCTATCACATTGTTTGAATTTCAATGTTGCAATGCATTATGAGAAACATGCATAAAGTTCAAATCTTTAGATCCTAAATGCATTCAAAACTATTCAAATTCCTATATCAAATTTTTTGAATCTCAAAGTTGTTATGCATAATGATAAATATAGATAAAGTTCAAATCTTTAGATCTTAAACACTTTCAAAACTGCTCAAGTTCCCATATCATATTGCTCAAATTTTAAAGTAGCGATGCATTATAATAAATGCACATAAATTTTGAATATTTTGATTTTAAATGCATTCAAAATGACTCAAGTTCCCCTATCACATTATTCAAATTCTAAAGTTGTGATTTATTATGAGAATTAGATATAAAGGTTAAATTGACAGATCTTAAACGTGCTCAAAACCACTCAAGTTCCTTTATCACAATGTTTTAATTTGAAAGTGATGATGCATTATGAGAAAAATTAAAAAAGTTTGAATCTTTGGATTTTAAATGCATTCAAAACGACTCAAGTTTCCCTATCACATTCTTTAAATTTCAAAGTTGTGATGCCTTATGAGAAACACACATAAAGTTTGAATCTTTGTATCTTAAATGTGTTCAAAACCGCTCAAGTTCCCCTATTACATTGTTTGAATTTCAAATTTGTTATGCATTATGAGAATTCACATAAAGTTCAAACCTTTGGGTTTTAAATGCATTCAAAACTTCTTAAGTGCCTATACAGGATTGTTCAAATCTCAATGTTGTGATGCATTATGTAAATTCCCATAAAGTTTGAATCTTTGGATCTTCAACACATTCAAAACTACTCAAGTTCTCATATCACATTGTTTAAATTTCAAATTTGTGATGCATTATGAGAAATACCCATAAACTACAAAATTTTGAATCTCAAATCCATTCAAAACCACTCAAGTTCCCATATCACATTGTTTTAATTTCAAAGTTATGATCCATTATGATAAATGCACATAAAGTTCAAATCATTGGATTTTAAATGCATATAAAATTGCTTATGTTCCCTTATCACATTGTTCAAATTTAAAAGTTGTGATGCATTATGAGAAAGATGCATAAAATTGGATTTTTTGGATCTTAAATTAATTTTAAATTACTCAAGTTATCATATCATATTGTTCAAATTTCAAAGTTATGATGTGTTATGAGAAACACACATAAAATTTGAATCTTTAGATTTTAAATGTGTTTAAAACTGATCAAGATCCCTATTGCATTTTTCAAAGTTTAATGTTTAAATACATAATGAAAAATGCACATAAATTTTAAATCATTGGATCTTAACTACATTCAAAACCACTCAAGTTATTGTATCACATTATTCAAATTTTAAAGTTATGATGCATTATGACAAACGTGCATAAAATTTGAATAGTTTAATCTTAAATGCATTTAAAACCACTCAAATTCTTCTATCACATTGTTTGAATTTAAAATTTGTGATGCATTATGACAAATATACATAAATTTTGAATCTTTGGATCTGAAATGTGTTCAAACCTGCTCAAGTTCATGTATCACATTGTTCAAATTTTGAAGTTGTGATGCATTAAGAGAAACATGAATAAATTTCTAATATTTGGATAGTAAATACATTCAAACCCACTCAAATTCCCCTATCTCATTATTCTAATTTCAAATTTATGATGCATTATGAGAAACGTGCATAAATTTCAAATCTTTGGATCTTAAATGCGTTCAAAACTGTTGAACTTTTCCTAGCACATTGTTCAAATTTCAAAGTTGTGATGAATTTTAATAAATGAATATAAAGTTAGAATCCTTAGATATTAAATACATTCAAAACCTCTCAAGTTCCTCTATCACATTATTTGAATTGCAAAGTTGTGATGCATTATGATAAATGCACATAGAGTGAATTCAAATCATTAGTTCTTAAATACGTTCAAAACCACTCAAGTTCCTGTATCACATTATTTTAATTTAAAATTTAAGATGAATTATGATAAACACACATAAATTTTGGATCTTTAATGCATTCAAAATCACTTAAGTTCTGATATCACATTGTTTAAATTTAAAAGTTACAATGCATTATGAGAAACATGCATAAAGTTTAAATCTTTGGATATTAAATGCATTCAAACCCCCTCAAGTTTATCTATCACATTGTTTAAATTTTAAATTTATGATTCATTATAATAAACATGCATAATTTTTGAATCTTTGGATCTCAAACATAATCAAAACCGCTCAAGTTCCTGTATCACATTGTTTAAATTTCAAATTTGTGATGCATTATGATATATGTGCATAAAGTTCGCATCTTTAGATGTTAAACACATTCAAAATCGATCAAGTTACTATATCACATTGTTTTAATTTCAAATTTGTGATTCATTATGAGAATTATGCATAAATTTCAAATCTTTTGATCTTACATGTATTCAAAACCACTCAAGTTCCCATATCACATTGTTTGAATTTCAAAGTTGTAATGCATTATGAGAAATGTTTATGAAGTTCAAATATTTGGATCTTAAATGCATTCAAAATAACTCAAGTTCCCATATTACATTTTTTGAATTTCAAAGTTGTAACACATTATGAGAAACACACATAAAGTACAAATATTTTAATATTAAATGTGTTCAAAACCACTCAAGTTCTCAAAACACATTATTCAAATTTCAAATTTGTTAAGCATTATGAGAAATATGCATAAATTTTGAATCTTTGGATCTTAAATGTGTTCAAAACCACTCAAGTTACCCTATCATATTATTTGAATTTCAAAGTTGTGATGCATTATAAGACACATGTATAAAATTTGAATCTTTGGATCTTAAATGCATTAAAAAACACTCAAGTTTCCCTAACACATTTTTCAAATTTCAATGTTGTGTTGCATTATGAGAAACATGCATAAAGTTCAAAAATTTGGATCTTAAACTCATTCAAAACTATTCAAGTTTTATGTATCACATTGTTCAAATTTTAATGTTACAATGCATTATGAGAAATGCATATAAAGTTCAAATGTTTAGATCTTAAATACATTCAAAGATGCTCAAGTTCTCATAACATATTGTTTGAATTTCAAAGTTATGACAAATTATTACAAATGTGCATAAATTTAAAATATTTGGATCTTAAATGCATTCAAAACCACTCAAGTTCCCCATATCACATTATCCAAATTTCAAATTGTGATATATTGGGAGAAACATGCATAAATTTTGAATCCTTGGATCTCAAAAACAATCAAAACCACTCAAGTTCCACCATCACATTGTTCAAATTTAAAATTTGTGATGCATTATTAGAAATTCACATATATTTGAATCTTTCGATCTTAAACATGTTCAAAACCATTCAAGTTCCTATATCACATTATTTATATTTCAAAATTATGATGCATTATGAGAAACACACATAAAGTTTGAATCTTTGGATCTTACACATGTTTATAACCGCTCAAGTTCCCCAATCACATTGTTCAAATTTTAAAATTTCAATGCATTACGAGAAACACACATAAAGTTCAAATCTTTAGATCTTAAACATGTTTAAAACTACTCAAGTTCCCTTGTGACATTGTTTAAATTTCAAATTTGTGATGCATTATGATAAATGCACATAATTTTTGAATCTTTAGATATTAAATGCATTCAAAACCACTCAAGTTCTTGAATCACATTATTTAAATTTCAATGTTGTGATGCATTATGAGAAACATGCATAAAGTTTGAATCTTTGGATCTTACACACATTCAAAACTACTCAAGTTCCCCTATCACATTGTTTGAATTTCAAAATTTTGATGCATATGTGCATATAGCTAAAATATTTTAATCTTAAACACGTTTAAAATCACCCAAGTTCTCATATCACATTATTTGAATAAAGCTACGATGCATTATGAGAAACACATAGAAAGTTCAAATGTTTGGATCTTATATGCATTCAAAACCACTCAAATTCCCCTATCACATTATTCAAATTTCAAAATTACGATGCATTATGAGAAACACATATAAATTTTAAATCTTTGGATCTTAAATGCATTAAAAAATGCTTAAGTTCCCCTATCACATTATTTAAATTTCAAATTTATGATGAATTATGAGAAATGCACATAAAGTTTAAACCTTTAGATTTTAAACATGTTCAAAACCACTCAAGTTCTCGTATCACATTATTTAAATTTAAAAGTTATGATGTATTATTAGAAATGCCCATAAATTTCAAATATTTGGATCTTAAATGTGTAAAAAACTACTCAAGTTCTTGTATCATGTTAATCAAATTTAAAATTTACAATACATTATGATAAATGTGCATAAATTTCAAATCTTTGGATTTTAAATATGTTCAAAACCACTCAAGTTCCCCTATCACATTTTTTGAATTTCAAATTTGGAATGCATTTTGAGAAACACGCATAAAGTTTAAATCTTTAGATCTTAAATGAATTTAAAACCACTCAAGATCCACTATCAGATTGTTTGAATTTCAAAGTTATAATGCATTACAATAAATGTGTATAAAGTTCAAATATTTAAATATTAAACACATTCAAAATCACTCAAGTAACTGTATCACATTGTTTGAATTTTAAAGTTACGATGCATTATGATAAATGCACATAAAGTTTGAATATTTGGATCTTAAATGCATTCAAAACCACTCAAGTTCCTGTATCACATTATTTCAATTTCAAAGTTATGATCCATTATGATAAATGTGTATAAAGTTTGAATCTTTGGATATTAAATGCATTCAAAGCCATTCAAGTTCTCATATCATATTGTTTGAATTTCAAAATTGTAATGCATTAGGAAAAATATGCATAAACTTCAAATATTTAGATCTTAAATTCATTCAAACCACTCAAGTTCCCCTATCATATTATTCAACTTTCAAAGTTGTAATTCATAATGAGAAATGTTCCAAAAATTCAAGTTCACATATCACATTGTTCAAATTTCAAAGTTGCATTGCATTAGGAGAAATGTGCATAAATTTAAAATCTTAGGTCTTAAATGCATTCAAAACCACTCAAGTTCCCATATCACATGATTCAAATTTTAAATTTGCAATGCATTATTAGAAATGTGCATCAATTTCAAATCTTTGGATCTTAAACACCTTCAAAACCGCTCAAGTTTTCATATCACATTATTTTAATCTCAAAATTGTGATGCATTATGAGAAATGGACATAAATTTTGAATGTTTGGATGCTAAATTAATTCAAAACCACTTAAGTTTCCCTATCACATTGTTTAATTTCTAAAGTTTTGGTGTATTATGATAAATGCACATAAAGTTTGAATCTTTAGATCTTAAATGGGTTCAAAAGCACTCAAGTTCTTGTATCACATTATTCAAATTTTAAATTTGTGATGTATTATGAAAAATGTAGATAAAATTAAAAATTTTGGATCTTAGACATGTACAAAACTACTTAAGTTCCTATCTAACATGTTTGAATTTCAATGTTATGATGTATTACGGTAAACCTACATAAAACTACTCAAGTTCCCTTATCACATTGTTCAAATTTCAAAGTTGTGTTGTATTGTGACAAACATGCATAAATTTTAAATCTTTATATTTTAAACATGTTTAAAACCACTCAATTTCCCCTATCATATTGTTCTAATTTCAAAATTATCATGCATTATAAAAAATATGCATAACGTTCAAATATTTAGATCTTAAACACATTTAAAACCACTCAATTTCCCCTATAACATTATTTTAATTTCAAATTTGTGATGCATTATGATAAATGTATATAAAATTTAAATTTTTTAATTTTAAATGCATTCAAAACTACTTAAGTTCATGTATCAAATTGTTTGAATTTCAAAGTCGTGATACATTATGAAAAATGTGCATAAAGTTTGAATCTTTAGATCTTAAATGAATTTAAAACAACTCAAGTTATTGTACCACATTTCTTTAATTTAAATGTTATTTTGCATTATGATAAATTTGCATAAAGTTTGAATCCTTTTATCTTAAATGCCTTTAAAATCGCTCAAGTTCTCATATCACATTGTTCAAATTTCAAAGTTCATGTATCACATTATTTGAATCTCAAAGCTGTGATACATTATGAGAAATGTTAATAAAGTTTGAATGCTTTCAAAACCACTCAATTTCCCTTATCACATTGTTATATTTTAAAGTTGTGATGCATTATAAGATACACAGATAAAGTTTGAATCTTTGGATCTTAAACACATTTAAACTACTCAAGTTCCCATATCACATTCTTTGAATTTTAAAGATGTGATGCATTATGAGAAACACACATAAAGTTGTAATATTTGGATCTTAAATTCATTCAAAACCACTAAATTTACCCTATCACATTGTTCAAATTTCAAAGTTACAATGCATTATGACAAACACACATAAAATTTGAATCTTAAGATCTTAAACATGTTCAAAATGATTCAAGTTCCCTTATCACATTGTTTGAATTTCAAAGTTGTGATGCATTATGAGAAACATGCATAAAATTTGAATATTTAGATATTAAATGCATTAAAAACCACTCAAGTTCCTTATCACATTGTTTAAATTTCAACATTGTGATGTATTATGAGAAATGCCCATAAATTATGAATCTTTGGATCTTAAATGCATTCAAAACCACTCAAGTTCACATATCACATTGTTTAAATTTTAAATTTGTGATGTATTATGAGAAAAACTCATAAATTATGAATCTAAGATCTTAAGTGCATTCAAAACTACTCAAGTTCTTGTATCACATTATTCAAATTTCAAAGTTGTGAATTATGAGAAATGTGCATAAAGCTCAAATCTTTGGATTTTAAATGCGTTAAAAACCATTCAAGTTTTTTTATCACATTTTTAAAATTTCAAATTTGATAAGTATTATGAGAAATGTGCATAAATTTAGAATCTTTGGATCTTAAACACATTCAAAATTTCTCAAGTTCCCATATCACATTGTTTAAATTTCAAAGTTACGATGCATTTTACAAATGCACATAAATTTTGAATCTTTGGGTCTTAAATATGTTCAAAACCTATCAAGTTCATTATCACATTTGTCAAATTTCAAAGTTGAAATACATAATGACAAATATTTGGATCTTAAATGCATTCAAAATCGCTCAATTTCTTGTATCACATTATTCAAATTTTAAAATTGTGATGCATTATGATAAATATGCTTATAATTTTGAATCTTTAGATCTTAAATGCAATCAAAACCATTCAAGTTCTCCTATCACATTGTTTTAATTTCGAAGTTGTAATGAATTATGAAAAATGTGCATAAAGGTAGAATCTTTGGATCTTAAAGGCATCAAAAACTGATTAAGTTCCCCTATCACATTGTTTGAATTTCAAAGTTATGATGCATTATATGAAACACATATAAATTTCAAAGTTTTTAATCTTAAATGCCTTCCAAACCACTCATGTTCTAGTATCACATTGTTTAAATTTCAAAGTTATGATGCATTATGAAAAACATGCCTAAAGTTTGAATCTTTAGATATTAAATGGATTTAAAACCACTCAAGTTCCTGTATTACATTGTTCAAATTTCAAATTTATAATGCATTATGAGAAACACACATAAAGTTCAAATCATTGGATCTTAAATGCATTAAAAACCAACCAAGTTTCCCTATCACAATATTCAAATTTTAAAGTTGTGATGCATTATGAGAAATGTGCATCATGTTCAAATCTTTAGATCTTAAATGTGTTCAAAACTGCTCAAGTTCCTGAATCACATTATTTGAATCTCAAAGTTGTGATGAGTTATGAAAAACATGTATAAAGTTTGAATGTTTGGATCTTAAATTCATTCAAAACCACTCATGTTCTTCTATCACATTATTTGATTTTTAAATTTGTGATATATTATAAGAAACATGCTTAAAATTTGAATCTTTGGATCTTAAATGTAGTTAAAACCACTCAAGTTCCTATATCACATTATTCAAATTCTAAAGTTTTGATGCATTATGAGAATGCAAATAAAGTTTGAATCTTAAACGCATTCAAAACTGATTAAGTTCCCATATCATATTGTTTGAATTTCAAAGTTGAGATGCAATATGATAAGCGTGCATAAAGTTTGAATCTTTAGATCTTAAACACATTCAAAATTGCTCAAGTTCCACTATCACATTGTTCAAATTTAAAAGTTGTAATGCATTCTAAAAAATATGCATAAAATTCAAATCTTTGGATCTTAAATTTATTCAAAACCACTCAAGTTCCCTTTCACATTCTTTAAATTTCAAAGCTATGATTCATTATGAGAAATGTGCATAAAGTTTGAATCTTTGGATCTCAAATGCATTAGAAACCACTCAAGTTTCCCTATGACATTGTTAGAATTTTAAATTTACAATGCATTATGAGAAACATGCATAAAATTTGAATATTTGGATCTTATATGCATTCAAAACCCCTCAAGTTCCCCTACCACATTATTTGAATTTCAAAGTTATGTTGCATTATGAGAAACATGCATAAATTTCAAATTTTTATATTTTACATTCATTCAAAACCACTCAAGTTCTCGTATCACATTGTTCAAATTTTGAAGTTTTGATGCATTATGAGAAACAAGCATAAAGTTTGAGTCTCTAAATCTTAAACACATTCAAAATTATTCATGTTCCCATATCACATTATTCAAATTTTAAAGTTGTGATGCATTATGATAAATTTGTATTAAGTTTAAATCTTTGGATCTTAAATGCATTCAAAACATCTCAAGTTCCTGTATCAAATTGATTCAAAATTCAAAGTTGCAATGCATTAGAGGAAACGCGCATAAATTTTAAATCTTTATATCTTAAATACATTCAAAACTGCTCAAGTTCCCCTATCACATTATTTCAATTTCAAATTTTTGATGCATTATGAGAAATGTGCATAAAGTTCAAATCCTTAGATCTTAAACTTGTTCAAAACCACTTAAGTTCCCCTTTCACATTGTTTAATTTTTAAAGTTGCAATGCATAATGACAAACGTGCATAAAGTTTTAATCTTTCAATCTTGAATATATTTAAAACCACTCAAGTTCCTATATCACATTGTTTGAATTATAAAGTTGTGATACATTATGAGAAATGCAAATAAAATTCAAATATTTTGATCTTAAACTCATTCAAAACTTCTCAAGTTCTCATATCACATTGTTCAAATTTCAAAGTTATGATGCATTATGATAAACATGCATAAAGTTTGAATCTTTGGATCTTAAATGCATTAAAAACCACTTAATTTTCCCTATCACATTTTTCAAATGTCAAATTTATTATGCATATAAGAAATGCACATAAAGTTCAAATCTTTATATGCTAAATGTGTTGAAAACTACTAAACTTCTACTATCACATTGGTTGAAGTTCAAAGTTATGATGTATTATGAGAAACACACAAATTTTGAATATTTGTATATTAAATGCATTCAAAACCACTCAAGTTCCCCTATCATATTGTTTTAATTTCAATGTTGTGATGCCTTACGAAAAAAGCACATAAATTTTGAATCTTTGTATCTTAAATGCATTTGAAACCACTCAAGTTACCTTATCACATTGTTTGAATTTTAAATTTGGGATGCATTATGTGAAATGCACATAAAATTAAAATCTTTGGATCTTAAATGTGTTTAAAACCACTCAATTTCTCCTATCACATTGTTTGAATTTCAAAGTTGCAATGCATTATAAGAAATGCCCATAAAGTTTGAATCTTTAGATCTTAAATGCATTCAAAATGGCTCAAGTTCTCATATCACATTGTTTGAATTTAAAAGTTGTAATTCATTATGAGAAATGCACATAAAGTTCAAATCTTTGGATTTTAAATGTACTCATAGTCACTAAAATTCTGATATTACATTGTTTAAATTTAAAATTTGTGATTTACTATGAAAAACATGAATAAGTATAGAATCTTTGTATCTTAAATGCATTCAAAACTACTCAAGTTCTTGTATCACATTATTAAAATTTCAAAGTTGTAATGCATTATGAGAAATGTGCATAAATTTTGAATCTTTCAATATTAAATTCATTCAAAACCTATCAAATTCCCTATCACATTATTTGAATTTTAAAGTTGTAATGCATAATAACAAATGTGCATAAAGTTTGAATCTTTTAATCTTAAATGCATTTAAAACTGCTCAAGTTCCTATATCACATTATTCAAATTTTAAATTTGTGATGAATTATGATAAATGTGCATAAAGTTTGAATCTTCAAATCTTAAACATGATCAAAATCCCTCAAGTTTCCTTATCACATTATTCAAATTTCAAATTTGCAATGCATTATGACAAATGTGCATAAAGTTTGAATATTTGGATCTTAAATGGATTCAAAACCGCTCAAGTTCACATATCACATTGTTAAAATTTTGAATTTGTGATGCATCATCAAATCCTGAATAATAACCATCAAATCAACCTCAATACAATTATGTGGATACCACACTAGTCGACCAAATCAATTCCCAACACTAGGTCTTAAGGCTCTACTTCATTATTAGTTTTGTCCACTAGGTTTTTAGTGAGGTTTCTCTAATTAGTGAGCCAACACAATCATATGTGACACATCATATCCCATAAGACCCTGGGTTTCCCCATGAAACACCATCAAAGTTTAATTTGAACATCCCCAGAGGAAAAGGCATCTAATCCATCTTCCCTACTAGTTTCATTGCTTTTGATAACACAACCAACCCATTAATGGGGAAACTTTCAACCAACACCAAAAGGAGATTATCTAATAATCCTAATTGAAAGTGTGCCTCTATACATGGGTAGAACCTACCTCAAACATATCCATTTTCAATTTGTTAATTACCACCTCAAAGGAATTGTAGTGATCTTTAAGAGACATGCATAAAGTTTGTGTCTTTTGATATTAAATGTGTTTAAAACCACTCAAGTTCACCTATCACATTATTTAAATTTCAAATTTGTGATGAATTATAATAAATATGCATAAAGTTTGAATCTTTGGATCTTAAATGCATTTAAAATAGTTGAAGTTCCCCTAGTACATTATTCAAATTTTAAATTTATGATGCATTATGAGAAATGTGCATAAATTTGGAATCTTTAGATCTCAAATGCATTGAAAAATGCTAAAGTTTCCCTATCACATTATTCAAATTTCAAAGTTATGATGCATTATGAGAAACACACATAAAGTTTGAAACTTTGGATCTCAAATACATTCAAAACCACTAAAAGTTCTATATCACATTGTTTAAATTTCAAATTTGTGATGCATTATGAGAAACATGTATAAAGTTCAAATCTTTGAATCTTAAACATGTTCAAAACCACTCAAGTTCCCTTATCACATTGTTCAAATTTCAAATTTATGATGCATTATGAGAAACACACATAAATTTCAAATTTTTTGATCTTAAATATGTTCAAAACTACTTAAGTTCCCTTATCATAATGTTTAAATTTCAAAGTTATGATGCATTATGAGAAATGTGCATAAAGTTTAAATCTTTGTATCTTAAATGTGTTCAAAATTACTCAATTTATCATATCACATTATTTGAATTTCAAAGTTGTGATACATTATAAGAAACATGGATTAAATTTGAATCTTTGGATCTTAAACGCATTCAAAACTGCTCAAGTTCCCTTATCACATTTTTTGAATTTTAAATTTACAATGCATTATGAGAAACATGCATAAAATTCAAATCTTTGGATCTTAAACGTGTTCAAAACTACTTATGTTCCCCCTATCAAATTATTCAAATTTCAAATTTGTGATGCTATTTTATTCTTTTTAGGAATTAAGTGTTTAATTCTTGAGCAAATAAAGGTCTGAGTAAATGTAAATCAGTAAATAAATTTGTCTCAATTGGCCTACTAATTTATGTAAATAGATATATATTTTAAATTTTTTTTAAAATAATAATAAGTACAAAGAAATCAAATTTAGCTTATTCTAGGCTGAAACAGATGATATAGGGTTTGGAAATGGTTGTGTAAAGATGGAAGACTATCATAAATAGGACCTAAAACTCTATTTATAGATTGGATAGGAATGCCAAACTCAAGACACCCTATAACTTAGCATTTTAGTCCACTTTCTAACACTATTGTCCACTTTTGGTGTTGTTGTCCACTTTTGACACTATTGTCCTTATGGTCTGGCTTTTTTAGGTTTTATTCGATAGGCTTGTGACACCTTGGTAGTATAATATTGAAGCTTGAGTCTATACAGAGCTCAATATGTATTTGATTAAATATTTAAAACCCTTAGTAGCTACTAGTACTTGAAATTGAGTAACAAACTTGAGAAAGAGAGGAGGGGTTAGTGTGTAAAAGATATGTTGGATACATTTCACACCCAGTGTGTGGCCACGTTGCCTACACACCAATACTCCAAAGAAGGATCAAGGTAATGTTGTTCTTCCATTTAAAGTGTTTGGTACAATTATGTGATGTATTCAACTATATGTGAAACTAAAATGTACTTTAGATGACTAGAGATTTATATGAATGCTTCAATAGATTTTAATTGGTCTTGAAAAGTTGTATATAGAGAATAGGAAAGAGTGCTTGAGTGTGCTTTCTTGTATTCTTATTTTTTCCTATGAATGAGTGTCAACCCTTATAAATGGACTTTTATATGGAAACTGATGCTCATGGATTAGGTCAACAAGAAAAAAAATAAGGAATCAAAAAAATCTGACCATTTGAAGCTAAAGTGAACTTGGAAAACAAAATAAAAAATAAGACACCCCTAAGGTTTAGTGATCCTATCTAAGTTAGGAAATATTATCCTAGAAGGATGATACATTTTGGGGATGGATTTGGGTTCGAGAGTGTTTCTTATGTCTCAAAATTTTAAGTTTGAGAAGCTACAGGTGATTGGGAATCAGTGAAAGTCTAGCCGAGAAGGGTTGAGTGAGTAAGAAAGAAGACCTATAGGTTGGATGCTATTAACCATGCCTAAGTCATCCAATTTCATATTTTTATATTATTACATTTACCTCCCATTTATTTTAATTAAGTTTCAAAATGAAATACTAGTATAAAGGAAAAATAGAAAGCATACTTGAACTTACCTATAAGGGAAAAGCTCATAAAGCTATATGATGCTAGATGTGCATAGAGAGTACGCTATGATGTATGAATCTAAAAATAAAAATATGAATTAGATAAGTTCTTATTAGATACATTATATCTAAAATGATAACATACAAAAGTTTAGTAAAGGAAGAGAGAGGAACAAATACACCTCATTGGGTACATGAACCAATATAAAAATTGTTATGACATTGATTATGTTGAGTATGTGATGAATCAAAAGTGATATTGTGAATATATTTGATCATTCAATTCCATATAAATGTGGCTCAAGAGTGCAAACACTAACCTTTTAGCTCCATCGATGCTAGATAAGTGAATTTATTAAATGATGCATGTGTTAATCGATGTCTGGACTGTGTGTCCAATCCCTCTGATAGGTGGCTTAAAAATACAAAGGCCGACCCTTTAGCTCCATCATTGACCCATGAACTGAAACTATGAAGTGATACCAATATAGAATATATGTCATATTATATGGCTCATGGAGCCCATAAATGTGCTAAAAATCAGATACTGTGGCATGGATAGCTAAATGTGTACTAGAAACTACGCCACTCTTGACCATTTCAAAAGATGGAGATTAGAATTGTATAAAAGCCACTTCAAAACTAATGTACTAAGCTTATATGAAATCCAAATTGGGAACTCAAGTACTCAAAAAACTAAACTTTTATAAAATTTTAACTTGAATTTGATACCAACCACCTACAGATGGAGTAAGACACATAACTACTAAGAATGCCTAGAATAAACTAACTCAAAAATAAAAGAAGTTCAATGTGTTATGCACATTACCCCCAATCATTGATATCTATAACATGGATTTTTATCTAGAAGTTATGCCAACGACCCAATCTAAATTTAAAGTGAGAACCATCATGCCATGCATGATAACCCTTTGTATCTAAGAAAACTATGCCAAAACTACTGAATCTGGAAGTGCAAAAACTATCCCTAAACTAAAATTTTTACCTATTTTTGGGAAACCCTAAGTGTTTTTCTACTTGAATAGGAGTGCCAAATTATGTACACCCTTATTTTTTGTGGTAATATCCATTTTTGGTGCTACTATCCATTTTTAGTATTGTTTTTCATTGTGAAAACTGACTGTTGATCTAAAACTATTTATGTATCTACTTTGATTTGACCAATTTGACCTCTAGATTCTATGCTGACTATTTTTAATGTTATTATTTTTATTTCGAGGAGGTTTTATCTCTATGATAAAGCCCCTATTTTATGCCCCCTCTTCTAAAATCAGGAATGATGAACCTATAATGACTTCCTTCAGAAGAAAAAAGTTTTGTAAGTGTGTTAATCTGAATATATATATATATATATATATATATATATATATATATATATATATATATATATATGATATATCATTTCATATTTGATAATATATTTCAAGATATATCAAATATTTGTACCAAAATATTATTAGATCAACAGGGGTATGCCTAGATAGATATAACAATGTGAAAGCATGTGTAATGTACTGAACTAGAACTAAAAATGTTAATTGTTAGTTGTTAATTGGAGGGATGGATCATGATGTCCATCATGACATCCAAGAAAGCAAAGAAAATGCATGATATGGATCATGGAATTGTACACATTTAACAAGAAAAAAGAAAACAAATAAAAATCAAGAAGCATACTAGATTGGCCAAGGGGCCATGCAAATAAGGGACATGGGAACATATCACTCAAATTGGAAATAAGCATGGAAGGCATGTTTAAATCCATGTACATATACAAGTGAAAATAAGCAAAGTTGGCACACAGGCCATAGGCACATAGACGAGTAAAAATAAAGGACATTGGAAAATGTCCTAAGGCATGCACATGATAAAGAAGCAAATAACATTGGTAAATGTTTTAAGGCACAAGAAAGAGACAATCTGGAATTGAAAATGCAATCATAAAAACTATGCTAAGCAAGCAGAGAAAGCATTTAATAACTGGAAAGAGAGAAGCAAATCTAACTGATCAAAGTAAATGTGAAAGTATATAAAACATTTATAGTACAAGACAAGGTATTTTCTAAAAAATATACAAGTGTTAGATACTAGTGAGATGTCGATATAATATCCTATGTAAGCTATAAAGTAATGTACATCAACATGATAACTCAGAGTTGTGGTTAGAAATGACATAACCTAGATGGTGTAGTCATGTAGAAGATGCCCCCAATGGGTGTGTATAACAATGTATGTCTTGAATGTAGAAGTAGGAATGCCCCCTCTATGGGTAGAATGAAGCAATCAAATAGCTAGATTCACTGCACACACTCAAAGAAGATCAAGTGAAGCATGGTAATGTATAAAATTGACATACAATAGCATGAAATAGCAAATATAAGTCCTAGCATGATAGTAGTGATGTAAACCATGGATGATGCAGACAATCAAAATATTTTTGGCATTTTTAAAATTTTTTGAATGTTTTTGTATTTTTTTAAAATATTTGAACTATCTACAAATAGAACTAAGAATAAAAGATATTAACCAATGAGTCTCAGGTAAGACTCCCTATCTTGGTGTCCTGTGTCGACCAACTAAATCATGCGTGATCATGAGGCATGGGTGTATGACTGAGATTTTGAAGTTGTAATGTGTATACAATATAATTTTTATAAAATATTTAAAGTGGAGACTAAA
Organism: Torreya grandis; assembly: GCA_037957365.1. NCBI lineage: Eukaryota > Viridiplantae > Streptophyta > Pinopsida > Cupressales > Taxaceae > Torreya > Torreya grandis. Next base: position 1,363,124 of record JARHVA010004067.1, read on the forward strand.
TGTGGGGTTGCCCAATAACTATAATAAGTAGATGTAACTATATGACTCTTAGGGACCCATCTAAAAGTAGGAGAAGAAGAAGCTCTATGAACAGGTGCTCTCTGTGTAGATATATGAGATCTCAATATAACTACTCGAGGTGTGAATACTATCATTGAAATATATCTAGAATCCTAAATTTTTAGGGGTGTATGAACCCTTTGTACTAGTGATAGATGTTGTAACTATGGTTGAACCTAAAGTGGAACTAAAATAGAAGTTAGAAGAGAAGCTAAAAGTAGTGGAAGAGTTGGATATGGTGACTAGAAGCTAGTAGATGGCTATGAAGTGGGGAGTGGTGACTCATAAGGAACTCCACCAACTATAATAACCTAATTATCATGAATGAACTTCATGCATCTATGAACTATAGAAGGTACTACCTTAAGTTTTTAAATCCATAGTCGACCAAGTAGTATGTCAAAAAATCTTACGCTGGGAACTATAGTGAATGGTGTGGCCACATGTGTAGGACCAACCTATAGTGAAAGTATTATCTCTCTCAATGAACTCTGAATATGCCCATTAAAACCATTGATAACTATATCGATCAGAGTGATATTTTGCTCTGAATAACCCAAATGTTGTACACATATTAAGATTGGAACCGTTATCAATGAGTACACTATGAATAGGTTGATTATGGATATGTGCTCTGATAAAAAGTGCATTTTAATCTATATCATCCTCCAAAATATTTTAATCTAAAAAAGATATCAAAGGCTTGGCTAGAACTTTGGACTCATACACACCTATCATACCTCTCAAAGGATGTGCCTCAATTAAAGGTGCCTAGTATGTAATTCATGGAGGATGTGTATGGTATGTATGATGAACCCCTGATTTTTCCTCTTTCTCTTATTTTAATGCTATGGAAATGAATTGAAAATATTTTCAAAGCTTTATATTATGTTGGCTTTGTCTTTGGATGCTCAATTGAAGTTCCTAAATCAAGTAGATTATCAAGTCCTATATCTTATGTCACAAATTAATGCATCTATTTGTGGTATGGTATGGTGCCCTATGAAAATTGCAAAATACATGTTGATCATATCCTCGTAGAAGAGGATTTTATAGATCTACTTCTTGAATAAGTGAGAGAGTGATGATGTTGCATTCCAATAACTACTATAGAATTCTAGCTAGGGAAACTAGTAAATTGGTAAATGCACATCGAGGATGTGTTGATAAAACCACATGTTGAGGGGGATCTAAACTTACATTGACTATTGGTTGATTCTGATTCTTATTGTCACTGATTTTGACCTTATATGGGACTTTTTTATTACTCTTATTTGTTTTGTTTGGAGTATTTAAATACTTAAGTTTGTCCATTGAGATTAACTTGACTTCTATTTCCTTAAGTGTATGACACAATTTCATAAAGGAAGAGAATCTTTTAAACATAATGGATTCATCAGTGCTAGTAAAAGGATTCGTTTGAATATGTCTTGTATCTCTTGATTAGTCATGGGGCTAGTTAACTTAGCCATAATATTCTTGTATCTAAGAACATAATCTATGAGAGGTTACTTTGACCTTTGTTTTTGTTATGAAATCTATGCATATGAGACCTTATCACCAATGTTGATACTAAAATGTGCTAGGAACATGTTGGTTAAAAGATTGAATGTTGTGACTGATTGATTTGATAGACTATAAAACTTTTGTAAAGCATAATACTTTAGGCTCCATGGAAAGAGTTTGGTAATTAACCAACCACTACGTACATAATCCAAACATTCTACATGAAAAGCTCTCAAATGTGTCTATAGATCACCCTTGCCATCATAAAGAGTAAGCTTGGGTTGAACAAATCCTTGTGAATAGAGTGTAGAAGCAATGTGACATGCCAATGGTGTATGCAAAAGAACAAAAAAATCCAAATCCTATATAAGTCTATTGGTACCTTGCTCAAGATGTTGCACTTAGATTGAAGAGATCTTATCTCTTGCACAAGGGTTGTGACATCAAGAGATAGGGATGGACTAACTATAGCTAGTGGCATAAAAGAAGGCTGGGTTTCTATAGGGGTGGTTGAGACATATTTGAAATTGGCTACTCTAAATGATTAGAATACTCAACTTATTTAACCTTTTTTATTTCTTTGATAAATTTTAAAATTAGTATATGATATTTAGGTTCTTCCTTAAGTCTTTCTCTGAAAAATTGTAAAACCAAATCTTTGTTGAGTATGACTTCATTATCGACAATGGGGGGAAGTAGATCAGTAGTTCAATGTGGTGGAGCATGAGCATCGATGTGTACATCATCATTGTTATTTTTATACTGCTCTTTATCAAAATTATCCTCATTAAAATTGGTGTAATCTGGATGTGTAGAATCTATGACTAATACCTAAAGTGGTTTTTATCTATGGTATATGGTCAAATTACAAGAAACTAGATGAACTCAAGAGGATTGCCACTAAGTATTTCACTTCATCATGAAGGAAAAGATTTAAAAAATTTAGGTGGCATAAGGAAAACAACTTGGATAATAGTAGAAAAATTTAAGGTAATATAATCTAAATAAATAATTGGAATATCAATGAAAAAGATACAGGACTCTGAAACATGTAAGGTGATACCTTAACAAGTAAAAAGGAGCTAGTATATACTACTAAGGATTTTTCAAAAATATTATTTGTAAAATACTATAAACTTTTGAATTTGAAATTGATTTTTCTAAGTTAGATATGTGACTAAATGTTTAGAAAATGATGCAAAAAGTACTAAAAATAATTGAGAATGTATTTAATACAACTAGGGTTTTGAATAATTTTTTCCAAAATTAGTGTAGTAATTTGAAAAATTTATAGAAAATTTGTAGTTTCAATTTTGAAAAATTGAGATAAAATATGAAAATATTTTTAAAGTTAGCAGTATATTTTTCCTAGTGGTTTGAAAGTGTTTATATGCAAATATGATAGAGTATGTGTAAACTAGGGTTTGGGTGAATTTATTGAAAAATATTTCAATTAATTTATAGTTTTCTAATTTTTAAATTAGAAAAAAATTAGAAAAAATTTGTAAAAAAATATAAATAATTAGCCCTAGGGTTTCTAGGGTTTTTGTACAAAAATTCGAAGTAAGTTGAGTTCACCAAATTTTTATTCTTTTTAGGAATTAAGTGTTTAATTCCTAAGTAAATAAAGGTCTGATTAAATGTAAATCAGTAAATAAATGTGTCTTAATGGGCCTACTATTTTTTTATAAATAGATATGTATTTTACCTTTTCTAAGCATAATAAGTATAAATAAATCAAACTTAGCTTATTTTAGGCTGAAATATATGATGTAGGGTCTAAAAATGGCTATGAAAGGATGGAAGACTATCATAAATAAGACTTAAAACTCTATTTTTGGATTAGAAAGGGGTGTCAAATTTAGGACACCCTACAACTTGGTGTTGTAGTCCACTTTATAGCACTGTTGTCTACTTCCAATGTTGTTATCCACTTCTGGCACTATGGTCTTGGTGTTCTATTTTTTTTAGGTTTTGTTTGGTAGGCCTGTGACACCCTAGAATTGAAATATCAAAGTCTAGGTTTATGCAGATCTCATTGTGGGAATGTTAAATATCAAAGTAAATGATATGCTAGACATACTGCATACTCCATGTGTGGGCATGCTACCTACATACCAATACTCTAAAGAGGGATCAAGCTAATGTAGTTCTCCCATTTGAAGTGTTTGGTGAAATTTTGTGATGTATGCAATTAGATATGAAATTAGAATGTAGTTTGGATGACTAGAGACTAGTATGAATGTTTCAATAGGATTGAATTGGTCTTGGAAGGTTATATGCAAAGAATAGGGAAGAGTGATTGAGTGTGCTTGCTTGTATTCTTGCTTATTTCCTGTGAATGAGTGCCAACCTTTTAAATAGACATTTAATGGTATTTTATAGGGAAATTGATGATCGTGGGTTAGATGAGCTTGTATTAAGCTAATAGGGGAAAAGATAAGGAATTAGGAAAATTTGACCATTTGAGACTAAAGTGAACTTGGACAATAGCCCCAAAAATAGGACACCCCTAAATTTTGGTGCTCTTGTTCAATTTGGGCACTATTTTCTTAGGAGGATGAGACCCAAGGGGATGTATCTAAGTCTAAGAGTGTTGTTTGGGTCTTAAAAAGCTAAGTTTAAGAAGTTACGGGTGATTTGGAATCAATGAAAGTCTAGATGAGAAGGGTTGAGAGAGCAAAAAAGAGGACCTATAGATTGGGTGTTATTAGCCATGTCTAAGTCATCAAATTTTGAATTTTTTTATGATTATAGATGCATTATGAAAAATACACATAAAGTTTGAATCTTTGGGTTTTAAATGCATTCAAAACTTCTCAAGTTCCCTTATCACATTGTTTAAATTTCAAAGTTATGATGCATTATGAGAAATGTGAATAAATTATAAATTGTTGGATCTTTAATGCATTTAAAGCTACTCAAATTATTGTATCACATTATTTGAATTTCAAATTTGTGATGCATTATGATAAATATGCATAAAATTTGAATAATTGGATCTTAAATGCATTAAAAACTGATCATGTTCTCCTATCACATTGTTAAAATTTCAAATTTGTGATGTATTATGATAAATGTGCATAAAATTTGAATCTTTGGATCCTAAATGCATTCAAAACTACTCAAGTTCTTGTATCACATTTTTTGAATTTCAAGGTTATGATGCATTATGACGAAATTTGAATCTTCTTATCTTAAACACATTCAAAACCACTCAATTTTTCATATCACATTATTTAAATTTCAAAGTTGCAATGAATTATGAGAAACATGCATAAATTTTGAATCTTTGGATCTTAAATGTGTTCAAAATTGCTTAAGTTCCCCTATCAAATTATTCAAATTTCAAATTTGTGATGTATTATGAGAAATGCACATAAAATTTGAATCTTTGGATTTTAAATGAATTAAAAACCACTAAATTTACCTTATAACATTGTTTGAATTTAAAATTTATGATGCATTATGAGAAATGTGAATAAATTTCAAATCTTTGGATCTTTAATGCATTCAAAATTGCTCAAGTTCTGTTATCACATTGTTTGAATTTCAAAGTTGCCATGCCTTATAAAAAATTCACATAAAGTTTGAATCTTTGTATCTTAAATGAATTTTATAGTAAACAAGCTACACTATCACATTGTTTGAATTTCAAAGTTATGATGCATTATGAGAAATGCACATAAAATTCAAGTTTCCCTATCACATTGTTTGAATTTCAAAGTTACGATGAATTATGAGAAATATGCATAAAGTTCAAATATTTGGATCTTAAACGCTATTAAAATTTCAAATTTGTGATGCATTATGAAAAATGTGCATAAATTTTGAATCTTTGGGTTTTACATGCATTCAAAACCACTCAAGTTCCCCTATCACATTATTTGAATTTCAAAGTTATGATGCATTATAAGAAATGTGAATAAAGTAGAAAATTTTAGATATTTAACATGTTTAAATCTACTCAAATTCCCATATCACATTATTTGAATTTTAAATTTATGATGCATTATGATAAATATGCATAAAATTTGAATAGTAGATCTTAAATACATTGAAAACCAATCAAGTTCCTCTATCACATTGTTCAATTTTCAAAGTTGTGATGTATTATGAAAAATTCACATAAATTTTGAATCTTTGGATCTTAAATTCATTAAAAACTACTCAAGTTCTTGTATCACATCATTCAAATTTCAAAGTTGTGATGCATTATGACAAACATGTATAAAATTTAAATATTTTGATCTAAAACACATTCAAAACCACTCAAGTTTGCATATCACATTGTTTGAATTTCAAATTTGCAATGAATTATGAGAAACATGCATAAAGTTTGAATCTTTGGAACTTAAACATGTTCAAAACTACTTAAGTTTTATCAAATTATTCAAATTTCAAATTTGTGATGCATTATGAGAAATACACATAAAGATGGAATATTTGGATTTTAAATGCATTCAAAACCACTCAATTTCCCCTATCACATTGTTTTAATTTCAAATTTATGATGCATTATGATAAATATGAATAAATTTTGAATCTTTAGATATTTAACGTGTTCAAAACTGCTCAAGTTTTACTATCACATTATTTGAATTTAGAAGTTGCCATGCCTTACAGAAAATACACCTAAATTTTGAACCTTTGTATCTTAAATGAATTTTAAACCACTCAAGTTACCCTATCACATTGTTTTAATTTCAAATTTATGATACATTATGAGAAATGCACATAAAATTCAAGTTTTCCTATCACATTGTTTGAATTTCAAAATTATGATGCATTATGAGAAACGTGCATAAAGTTCAAATCTTAGGATCTTAAATGGGTTCAAAACCACTCAAGTTCCCCTATCACATTATTTTAATTTCAAATTTGTGATGCATTATGAAAAATGTGTATAAAGTTTGAATCTTAGGATCTTAAACGCATTCAAAATTGCTCATGTTCCAGTATCACATTGTTTAAATTTCAAAGATGCGATGCATTATGATAAACATGTATAACATTCATATTTTTAGATATTATATGCCTTCAAAAAAAGTCAATTTACCATATCACATTGTTCTAATTTCAAAGTTATGATGCATTATGATATATTTACATAAAGTTCAAATCTTTGGATCTTAAAAGCATTCAAAACTACTCAAAATCCTATATCACATTGTTCAAATCTAAATTTTATGATGTATTATGATAAACATGCATAAATTTTGAATGTTTGTATCTTAAATGCATTCAAAACCACTCAAATTCCCCTATCACATTGTTTAATTTTTAAAGTTGTGATGTATTATGAGAAATGTACATAAAGTTCAAATCTTTGGATCTGAAATGTGTTCAAAACTGCTCAAGTTCTCATATCATAATGTTCATGTTTTAAATTTTTGATGCATTATAATAAATGTGCATAATTTTGAATATTTGGATCTTAAACACATTCAAAACCACTCAATTTCCCCTATCACATTGTTCAAATTTCAAAGTTGTGATGCATTATGAGAAATGTGCATAAAGTTTGAACCTTTGGATTTTAAATGCATTTCAAACTATTCAAGTTCTCCTATTATATTGTTAAAATTTTAAAATTGTGATTCATTATGATAAATTCTCATAAATTTCAAATCTATGGATCTTAAACATGTTCAAAACCACTCAAGTTCTCATATCACATTGTTCAATTTTCAAAGTTACAATGCATTAGAAAAAATTCTCATAAAGTATGAATTTTTGGATCATAAACACATTTAAAACCACTCAAGTTCTCATATCACATTGTTCAAATTTCAAAGTTGTGATGCATTATGAAAAATGTGCATAAAGTTTAAATATTTTGATCTTAAATGCATTCAAAACCACTCAATTTTATGTATCACATTGTACAAATTTCAAAGCTATGATGCATTATGAGAAACATGCATAAATTTGATTCTTTAGATCTTTAATGCATTAAAAACCACTCAATTTCCCCTATAATATTGTTTAAATTTCAAAGTTACAATGCATATGAGAAACATGCATAAATTTTAAATCTTTAGATCTTGAAAACATTTAAAACCCCTTAAGTTCCCCTATCACATTTTTTGAATTTTAAATTTATGATGCATTATGAGAAACATGCATAAATTTTGAATCTTTGGATATCAAACATGATCAAAAACACTCAAGTTCCCCTATCACACTGTTCAAATTTTAAATTTTCAATGCATTATGAGAAATACATCTTTGGATCTTAAATGAATTCAAAACTACTCAAGTTTTTGTATCACATTGTTCAAATTTCAAAGTTGTGATGCATTATGAGAAATGTGCATAAAGTTCAAATCTTTAAATCTTACATGCATTAAAAACCGTTCAATTTCCCCTATCACACTATTGAAATTTTAAATTTATGATCCATTTTGAGAAACATGTAAAAATTTCAAATCTTTGGATCTTAAGTACGTTCAAAACCATTCAAGTTCCCCTATTACATTGTTTGAATTACAAAGTTTTGATGCATTAAGAAAAATGTGCATAAATTTCAAATCTTTAAATATTAAATACATTTAAAACTATTGAAGTTCTCTAATAATATTGTTCAAATTTTAAATTTGTGATGCATTATGAGAAATATGCATAAAGTTTCAATGTTTGGATCTTAAATGCATTCAAAACCATTCAAGTTCTTGTCTCACATTGTTCAAATTTCAAATTTGTGATGAATTATGAGAAATGTGCATAAAGTTTAAATCTTTGGATCTTAAACACATTCAAAATCACTCAAGTTACCCTATTACATTATTTTAATTTCAAAGTTGCGATACATTATGAGAAACGTGCATAAAGTTCAAATCTTTGGATCTTAAATGCATTCAAAACCGCTCAAGTTCTTGTATCGCATTATTTGAATTTCAAAGTTATGTATTATGAAAAAATTTATAAATTTTGAATCTTTGGATCTTAAACATGTTCAAAATCCCTCAAGTTCCCCATATCACATTGTTTGAAATTAAAAATTATGATGCGTTATGATAAATGTGCATAAAATTAGAATCTTTGGATCTTAAACATGTTTAAAACTACTCAAGTTCCCTATCACATTTCTCAAATTTTAAAGTTGTAATGCATTATGACAAATGTGTATAAATTTAAAATATTAGATCTTAAATTCAATCAAAACTACTCAAGTTCCCATATCACACATATTGTTCAATTTTTAAAGTTGTGATACATTATGGCAAATGCACATAAAATTTGCATCTTTGGATCTTAAACTTGTTCAAAACTGATCAAAGTTTGAGTATCACATTGTTTGAATTTCAAATTTATGATTCATTATGAGAAATATTCATAAATTTTAAATCTTTGGATCTTAAATTCATTCAAAACCACTCAAGTTCCACTATCACATTGTTCAAATTTCAAAGTTGTGATGTATTATGAGAAACATGCATAAAGTTTAAATATTTGGATCTTAAACGCATTCAAAACCACTCATGTTTTCCTATCACATTATTTGAATTTCAAATTTTCATTGAATTATGATAAATGCACATAAATTTGAATCTTTGGATTTTAAATGCTTTCAAAACCACTCAAGTTCCCCTATTACATTGTTCAAATTTCAATGTTGTGATGCATTATGAGAAATGTGCATAAAATTAAAATATTTAGATATTAAATGTATTCAAAACCTCTCAAGTTCTCAAATCAAATTATTTGAATTTCAAAGTTGTGATGAATTATGAGAAACTTACATAAAGTTTGAATCTCTAGATTTTAAATGCATTCAAAACCACTGACATTCCCCTATGACATTATTTAAATTTTAAATTTATGATGCATTATGAGAAACATGCATAAATTTTAAATAGTTGGATCTCAAATGCATTCAAAATTTCTCAAGTTACCCTATCACATTGTTTGAATTTAAAAGTTGTGATTCATAATGAAAAATGTCCATAAAGTTCAAATTTTTGGATCTTAGATGTGTTCAAAACTGCACAAGTTCCCTTATCACATTATTTGAATTTCAAAGTTGTGATGCATTATGGTAAACATTCATAAAGTTCAATTATTTGGATTTTAAACGCATTCAAATCCACTCAAATTATTATATCGCATTGTTAGAATTTCAAAGTTGTGATGCATTATTAGAAATGTGTATAACTTTAAAATCTTTGGATATTCAATGTGTTCAAAACTGCTCAAGTTCCCATATCACATTGTTTAAATTTCAAATTTATGATGCATTATTATAAATTTTGTATATTTGGATCTTAAATGAGTTGAAAACCACCGAATTTCCCTTAACACATTTTTTGAATTTAAATTTTCTAATGCATTATGATAAACACACATAAATTTCAAATATCTGGATCTTAAATCTATTCAAAACTATTCAATTTATTCTATCTCATTGTTTAAATTTTAAATTTTCACTACATTATGAGAAATATGCATAAATTTCAAATCTTTGTATCTTAAATGTGTTTAAAACTACTCAAGTTCCCCTCACATTGTTCGAATTTCAAAGTTGTGATGCATTATGAGAAATGCACACAAATTTTGAATCTTTAGATCTTGAATGCATTCAAAACCACTCAAGTTCCCATATCACATTGTTTAAATTTCAAAATTTTAATGCATTATGAGAAACTTCATAAATTTCAAATCTTTGGATCTTAAACGCATTGAAAACTGCTCAAGTTCCTGATCACATTGTTTAAATTTCAAAGTTGTAATGCATTATGACAAATGCACATAAAGTTTAAATATTTGGATCTTAAATGCATTAAAAACCACTCATGTTCCCATATCACATTATTTTATTTTCAAAATTATGATGCATTATTTCAAATATGCATAAAATTTGAATCTTTGGATCTTAAATGCATTGAAAATTGCTCAATGCATTATTACAAATATGCATAAAGTTTGAATCTTTGGATCTTAAACACATTAAAAATTGATCAAGTTCTCGTATCATATTTTTAAAATTTCAAAATTTTAATTCGTTAGGAGAAACATGTATAAATTTCAAATCTTTGGATATTAAACACATTCAAAACTGTTCCTGTTCTTCTATCACAATGTTCAAATTTCAAAGTTGTGATGCATTATGACAAACACACATAATGTTTGAATCTATAAATAATAAACCCATACAAAACCACTCAGGTTCTCATATCACATTTTTCATATTAAAAAGTTGTGATGCATTATGATAAATGTGCATAAAGTTTAAATCTTTAGATCTTAAATACATTTAGAACCATTCAAGTTCCCCTATCACTTTGTTCAAATTTCGATCTTAAATGTGTTAAAAACTACTCAAGTTTCCCTATCACATTATTTTAATTTCAAATTTTCTATTCATTATGAGAAATGTATAAAAATTTCAAATCTTTGGATCTTAAATGCATTTAAAACTACTCAAGTTCTCGTATCACATTGCTAGAATTTCAAAGTTGTGATGCTTTATGAGAAATTTGCATAAAGTTCAAATCTTTGGATTTTAAACACATAAAAATTTACTCAATTTCTTCTATCAAATTATTCAAATTTTAAATTTGTGATTCATTATGATAAATTCTCATAAATTTTGAATCTATAGATCTTAAACACGTTCAAAACTGCTCAAGTTCCCATATCACATTGTTCAAATTTCAAAGTTGTGAAGCATTTATTACTCATAAAGTATGAATTTTTGGATCTTAAATTCATTTAAAACCATTCAATTTACCCTATCACATTGTTCAAATTTCAAATTTGTGATGCATTATGAAAAATGTGCATAAAATTTGAATATTTTGATCTTAAATGTGTACAAAACCATTCAAGTTTTTATATGACATTTTTCAAATTTTAAAGCTACGATGCATTATGAGAAACATGAATAAATTTTGATTATTTGGATCTTTAATGTGTTAAGATCACTCAAGTTCCCATATAATATTTTTAAATTTCAAATTTGAAATGCATATGAGAAACATGCATAAATTTTAAATATTTGGATCTTAAATTCATTCAAAACCCCTCAAGTTCCATTATAACATTATTTGAAATTTAACTTTATGATGCATTATGAGAAAAAATCATAAATTTTGAATCTTTGGATCTCAAACACAATCAAAACCACTCAAGTTCCCCTATCACATTGTTCAAATTTCAAATTTGTGATGCATTACAAGAAATTCACATAAAGTTTGAATCTTTGGATCTTAAACACATTCAAAATTGTTCAAATTTACATATCACACTATTTGAATTTTAAAGTTGTGATTTATTATGAGAAATGCACAAAAATTTCAAATCTTTGGATCTTACATGCATTCAAAACCACTCAACTTTTCTTATCACATCATTCAATTTCAAAGTTGTGATGGATTTTGAGAAACACGTATAAAGTTCAAATATTTAGATCTTAAATGCATTTAAAATCACTCAAGTTCCCCTATTACATTTTTTGAATTTCAAAGTTGTGATGCATCATGATAAATGTACATAAAGTTTGAATCTTTGGATATTAAACACGTTCAAAACCATTGAAGTTCTCAAATCACATTGTTTGAATTTCAAAGTGATAATGCATTATGAGAAACGTGCATAAAGCTCAAATGTTTGGATCATAAATTCATTCAAAACCATTCGAGTTCTTGTATCACATTGTTCAAATTTCAAATTTATGATACATTATGAGAAATGTGCATAAAGTTTAAATCTTTAGATCTTAAATGCATTCAAAATCACTCAAGTTCCCCTATCACATTGTTTAAATTTCAAAGTTGTGATGTATTATGAAAAATGTGCATAAAGTTTAAATCTTTGGATCTTAAATGCATTCAAAATTGATCAAGTTCCCACATCACCTTATTTAAATTTTAAAGTTATGCATTATGAGAAATGTGCATAAAGTTTGAATCTTTAGATCTTAAACATGTTCAAAACCATTCAAATTTTTGTATCACATTGTTTTAATTTAATACATATGATGTATTATGATAAACGTGCATAAAGTTCAAATATTTAGATCTTAAACATGTTCAAAACTACTCAAGTTTCCTATCACATTGTTTGAATTTTAAAGTGTAGAATACATTATGATAAATGTGTATAAATTTCAAATCTTTGGATCTTAAATTCATTCAAAATTGCTCAAGTTCCCATTTCACATTATTCAAATTTCAAAGTTGCAATACATTATGACAAAATCACATTAATTTTGAATATTTATGTCTTAAACTCATTCAAAATTGATTAAAGTTCATGTATCACATTGTTTGAATTTTTAAGTTGTGATTCATTATGAGAAATGTGCATAAATCTTAAATCTTTGGATCTTAAATAAGTTCAAAACTGCATAAGTTCTACTATCACATTGTTCAAATTTCAAAGTTGTGATGAATTATGAGAAATGTGCATAAAGTTTAAATCTTTGGATCTTAAACACATTTTAAAACCATTCAATTTCCCATATCACATTGTTTGAATTTCAAATTTACAATGCATTATGAGAAACACAAATAATGTTTGAATCTTTAGATCTTAAACACTTTCAAAACTACTCAAATTTCCTTATTACATCATTCAAATTTCAAATTTATGATGTATTATGAGAAACACACATAAAATTAGAATCTTTAGATACTAAATACATTCAAAACCTCTCAAGTTCTCAAATCACATTGTTTGAATTTCAAAGTTGTGATACATTATGAGAAACTTGCATAAAGTTTGAGTCTTTGGATCTTAAATACATTCAAAACCATTGAAGTTCCCCTATCACATTGTTTAAATTTTAAATTTATGATGCATTATGAGAAACATGCTTAAATTTCAAATCTTTGGATCTTAAATGTATTCAAAACCACTAAAGTTCCCCTATCACATTGTTCAAATTTCAAATTTATGATACATCATGAAAAATGTGTATAAATTTCAAATATTTGGATCTTAAATGCATTTGAAACTACAAAAGTTCCCTTATCACATTGTTTGAGTTTCAAATTTGTGATGCATTATGGTAGATATTCATAAAGTTTGAATCTTTCGATCTTAACACATTGAAAATTGCTCAAGTTCTCGTATCACAGTATTTAAATTTCAAAGTTACAATGCATTATGAGAAACATGTATAGTTTTCAAATATTTGGATCTTCAATGTGTTCAAAACTACTCAAGTTCTTATATCACATTGTTCAAATTTCAAATCTATGACGCATTATTAAAAATTTACATAAATTTTGAATATTTTGATCTTAAATGAGTTCAAAATACCTCAAATTCCCCTATCACATTGTTTGAATAATAAAGTTCTAATGAATTATGACAAACACACATAAAGTTTGAATCTTTTTATCTTAAATGAGTTCAAAATATCTCAAATTCTCATATCACATGTTTGAATTTCAAATTTGTGATGCATTATAAGAAATGCACATAAAGTTTAAATCTTTGGATCTTAAATGCATTCAAAATCACTCAAGTTCACATATCACATTGTTCAAATTTTAAAGTTGTGATGCATTATTGCAAATGTGCATAAATTTTAAATATTTGTATTTTAAATACACTCAAAACTACTCAAATTCTTGAATCACATTGTTCAAATTTCAAAGTTGCAATGCATTACAAGAAATGTGCTTAAAATTTAAATATTTTGATCTTAAACACATTCAAAATTGCTCAAGTTCTCTATCACATTATTTGAATCATAAGTTGAAATGCATTATGACAAATGCACATAAATTTTAAATATTTGGATCTTAAATTATTTCAAAACCACTCATGTTCCCATATCACATTGTTTGATTTTTAAAATTATGATGCATTATTAAAAATATGCATAAAGTTTGAATCTTTGGATCTTAAATGCACTAGAAATTGCTCAAGTTCTTGTATCGCATTGTTAGAATTTAAAAATTGTGATGAATTAGGAGAAACATGTATAAAGTTCAAATCTTTGGATATTAAACACATGTAAAACCGCTAATGTTTTAGTATCACAATGTTTGAATTTTAAAGTTGTGATGCATTGTGACAAACACACATAATGTTTGAATCTATGGATCTTAAACTTGTTCAAAACCACTCAAGTTCTTGTATCACAATTTTGAAATTATAAAGTTGTAATGCATTATGATAAATATACGTAAATTTCAAATCTTTAGATCTTAATAGCATTTAAAACCGTTCAAGTTGCCTTATCACATTGTTCGAATTTCAATGTTGTGATGCATTATGAAAAACATGCATAAAATTTAAATATTTGGATCTTAAATATATTCAAAACTACTCAAGTTCCCCTATCACACTATTCAAATTTCAAAGTTTCTATGAATTATGAAAAATGCACATAAAGTTCAAGTCTTTAGATCTTAAATGCATTAAAAATGCTTAAGTTCTCATATCACACTGTTTAGATTTTAAATATGTGATGTATTATCATAAATGTCTCTAAAGTTTAAAGATTTAGATCTTAAACACATTATAAATTCCTCAAGTTCCCATATCATATTTTTTGAATTTTAAAGTTATGATGCATTATGACAAACATGCATAAAGTTTGAATCTTAAATGCATTTAAAACAACTCAATTTCCTATATCACATTATTTGAATTTTAAAGTTGTGATGCATTACTAAAATTCACATAAAATTAAAATATTTAGATCTTAAATGCATTTAAAATTTCTCATGTTCTCATATCACACTTTTCAAATTTCAAAGTTGTGATGCACTATGAGAAATGTGCATAAAGTTTAGATCTTTTAATCACATACTTCAAAACTCAAAGTTGTAATATATTATGAGAAATACATGTAAATTTAAATTTTTTATATCTTAAATGCATTCAAAATCACTCAAGTACCCCTATCACATTACTCGAATGTCAAATTTATGATGCATTATGAGAAATTCACATAAAGTTCAAATTTTTAGATATTAAATGAATTCAAAACAACTCAAGTTCTTGTATCACATTGTTCAAATTTCAAATTTAGAATGCATTGATCATGGATAAAATTTGAATATTTGGATTTTAAATTCATTCAAAACCACTCAATTTCTCATATCGCATTATTTGAATTTCAAGGTTATGATGCATTATGAGAAACATGCATAAAGTTCAAATCTTAGGAACTTAAATGCATTCAAAACCATTCAAGTCCCTGTATCAGATTATTTGAATTTCAAAGTTGTGATACATTATGAGAAACATGTATAAAGTTTGAATATTTAGATCTTAAATTCATTCAAAATAGTTGAAGTTCCCCTATCACATTATTCAAATTTCAAATTTGCATTGCATTATGAAAAATGCACATAAAGCTCAAATCTTTGGATCTTAAATAATTCAAAACCACTCAGGTTCTTATATCACATTGTTTTAATTTCAAAGTTGTGATGTATTATGAGAAACATGCATAAAATTCAAATCTTTAGATCTTAAATGCATTCAAAACCCCTCAAGTTATAGTATCACATTGTGTAAATTTTAAATTTATGATGCATTATGAAAAATGCATATAAAGTTTGAATCTTTGGATCTTAAACATGTTCAAAACCATTAATGTTCCCTTATCACATTTTTTTAATTTCAAATTTGTGATACATTATGAGAAATGCACATAAAATTTAAATCTTTGGATCTTAAATGCATTCAAAACTACTCAAGTTCTCGTATCACATTGTTCAAATTTCAAAGTTGCCATACATTATGAGAAACATGTATAAAGTTTAAATATTTGGATCTTCAATGCATTAAAAACCACTCATGTTCCTATATCACTTTTTTAAAATTTAAAAGTTGAGATGCATTATGAGAAATGCACATAAAGTTCAAATCTTTGCATCTTAAATGCTTTCAAAACTGCTCAAATTACCCTATCACATTGTTCTAATTTCAAAGTTGTGATGCATTATAATAAATGCACATAAAGTTTAAATATTTGGATCTTAAATGCATTCAAAACCACTAAAGTTCCCATAGCACATTTTTTGAATTTCAAAGTTGCAATGCATTATGAGAAATACAAATAAAGTTTGAATTTTTGGATCTTAAATGTCTTCAAAACTACTCAAGTTCCCCTATCACATTGTTTGAATTTCAAATTTGTAATGCATTATGAGAAAATCACTTAAAGTTTGAATCTTTGTATATTAAATTCATTCAAAACCATTCAAGTTCCTGTATCACATTCTTCAATTTCAAATTTATGATGCATTATGAGAAACATGCATAAGGTTTGAATCTTTAGACCTTAAACATGTTCAAAACCACTCAAATTCTTGTATCACATTGTTCGAATTTTAAAGTTCTAATGCATTATGACAAATATGCATAAAGTTCAAATATTTGGATCTTAAACTTATTTAAAACCACTCAAGTTCCTGTATCACATTATTTTAATTTTAATGTTGCAATGCATTATGAGAAACACAAATAAATATCATATCTTTGGATCTTAAACTTTTTAAAAATCATTCAAGTTCCCCTATCACATTATTTTAATTTCAAAGTCATGATGCATTATGAGAAATGTGCATAAAGTTTGAATATTTAGATCTTCAAAATGTTCAAATCCACTCAAGTTCCCCTATCACATTGTTCAAATTTCAAAGTTGTGATGCATTATGAGAAAAATACATAAATTTCAAATCTTTGAATCTTAAATGTGTTCAAAATCACTCAAGTTCCCCTATCACATTATTCAAATTTTAAAGTTACAATGTATTATGAGAAACACACATAAAGTTTGAATCTTTGGGTCTTAAACATGTTTAAAACTGCTCAAGTTCTTGTATCACATTGTTCAAATTTCAAAATTATAATGCATTATGACAAATGTGTATAAAGTTTGAATCTTTAGATCTTAAATGCGTTCAAAACATCTCAAGTTCATGTATCAAATTGTTTGAATTTTAAAGTTGTGAGGCACTATGAGAAACGTGCATAAAGTTCCGTAAAAACATTGTTTGAATTCAAAGTTGTAATGCATTATGATAAATGTACATAAAGTTCAAATATTTGGATCTTAAACACATTCAAAATTTCTCAAGTTCCCTATCACATTGTTCAAGTTTTAAATTTATCATGCATCATGACAAACACGTATAAAGTTTGAATCTTTATATCTTAAATGTTTTTAAAACCAATCAAGTTCCCATATCACATTTTTCTATTTTAAAATTTATGATGTATTATGAGAAACATGCATAATGTTTGAATCTTTAGATATTAAATGCAATAAAAACTACTCAAGTTTCCGTATCACATTATTTGAATTTCAAAGTTGTGATGCATTATGAGAAAGACACATAAAGTTTGAATCTTTGAGTCTGAAGTGCATTCAAAACCACTCAAATTCTCATATCACATCATTCAAATTTTAATGTTACAATACATTATGAGAAAGGCGCATCAATTTTGAATCTTTGGATCTTAAACACATTCAAAAACACTCAAGTTCTTGTATCACATTGTTTGAATTTCAAAGTTGTGATACATTATGACAATCATGGATAAAGTATGAATATTTGGATCTTAAACAGGTTCAAAACCACTCAAGTTCCCGTATCACATTGTTATAATTTCAAAGTTGTAATTCATTATGAAAAATTCACATAAAGTTTAAATCTTTGGATCTTAAATGCATTCAAAACTTCTCAAGTCCCCCTAGTGCATTGTTTGAATTTCAAATTTGTGATGCATTATGAGAAATGAGAATAAAGTCCAAATCTTTAGATCATAAACATGTTCAAAACTACTTAAGTTCCCCTATCATATAAATATAATTTCAAATTTGAGATGCATTATGAAAAATGTGCATAAAGTTTAAATCTTTGGATTTTAAATGCATTCAAAACTACTCAAGTTCCCCTATCACATTGTTTGAATTTCAAAGCTACAATGCAATATGATACGATAACTTAACAATTTTTTAATGAATTTAAGATCTAAATATTTGAACTTTATGTGCATTTCTCATAATGCATCACAACATTGAAATATTAACAATGTGATAGAAGAACTTAAGTAGTTTTAAACGTGCTTAAGATCTAAAGATTTGAATTTTAAGAGTGTTTCTCATAATGCATCACAAATTTGAAATTTGAACAATGTGATAGGGGAACTTGTTTGGTTTTGAATGAATTTAAGATCCAAATATTTTAACTTTATGTCTATTTCTCATAATGCATCAAAACTTTGAAATTCAAACAATGTTATTTGAGAACTCAAGTGGTTTTAAATGTGTTTATTTTCTAAATATTCTAACTTTATGCACATTTCTCATAATGCATCAGAACTTTGAAATTCAAACAATGTGATGGGGGAACATGAGTGGTTTTGAATGCATTAAATATCTAAAAATTCTAACTTTATGTACCTTTCTCATAATGCATTATAACTTTGAAATTTCAAAAATGTGATAGGGGAACTTTAGCAATTTTGAACTTCAACAATGTGATACAGAAACTTGAACAGTTTTGAATGTGTTGAAGATTAAAAGATTCAAACTTTATGCACGTTTCTCATAATGCATCACAATTTTAAAATTTGAACAATGTGATACGGGAACCTGAGTGGTTTTGAACACATTTAAGAACCAAAGATTTGAACTTTATGTGCATTTCTCATAATGTATCACAAATTTGAAATTAAAAAAATGTGATAGCAAAACTTGAGTGGTTTTAAATGTGTTTAAGATATAAAGATTCAAATTTTAATTGTATTTCTCATAATGCATCACAGCGTTTAAATTTGAATAATGTGATACCCCCTTAAATAATTTTGAATGCATTTAATATCCAAAGATTCAAACTTTATGAACATTTCTCATAATGCATTCCAATTTTGAAATTCAAACAATGTGATAGGGGAACTTGAGTGGTTTTGAATTTATTTAAGATTTGAAGATTCAAACTTTATCCACATTTGTCATAGTAAATTACAACTTTAGAATTAAAATCATATGATATGAAAAATTGATTGGTGAAAGTGTTTTAAATATAAAGATTTGAGCTTTATGCACATTTAATATAATGCATCGTAATTTTAAAATTCAAACAATATGACACATGAACGCGAGTAGTTTTGAATGTGTTTAAGATCAAAAGATTCAAATTCTATCCCCATTTCTCATAATGAATCTCAAATTTGAAATTTGAATAATGTGATATAGGAACTTGAGTGGTTTTGAATGTGTTTTAAATCCAAAAATTCAAACATTATGCACATTTCTTATAATACATCATAAATTTAAAATTTAAATAATGTTATAGGGGAACTTGAGTGGTTTTGAATGCCTTTAAGATCCAAACATTCAAACTTTATGCACATTTCTCATAATGCATCACAACTTTGAGATTTTGAATAATGTGATATAGGAACTTGAGTGGTTTTGAATACTTTTAAGATTTTTCAAAAGATTCAAACTTTATATACATTTCTCATAATGCATCACAACTTTGAAATTCAAGAAATGTGATAAGGGAACTTGAGAAGTTTTGAATTCTTTTAAGATCCAAAGATTTGAACTTTATGCACGTTTCTCATAATGCATCTTAAATTTAAAATTCAAACAATGTGATCAGGGAACTTGAGTAGTTTTGAATATGTTTAAGATCCAAGGATTCAAATTTTATGCACATTTCTCATAGTGAAGCACAATATTGAAATTTAAACAATGTGATATAGGAACTTGAGCTATTTTGAAAGCATTTAAGATCCAAAGATTTGAACTTTATATGTATTTCTCATAATGCATCACAACTTTGAAATTCAAACAATGTGATAGGAGAACTTTAGTAGTTTTGAATGCATTTAAGATCTAAAGTTTTGAACTTTATGCACATTTCTCATAATGCATATCAAATTTGAAATTAGAATAATGTGATAGGGAAAATTGAGTAGTTTTAAACAAATTTAAGATGCAAATATTAAAACTTTATGAGTGTTTATCATAATGCATCACAACTATGAGATTCAAACAATGTGATAGGGGAAATTACATGGTTTTGAATGCATTTAATATCCAAATATTCAAACTTTATGTAAATTTCTCATAATGCATCACTACTTTGAAATTTGACCAACGTAATTGGAAAAATTTAGTGGTTTTAAATGCATTTAGGATTCAAAGATTTAAAATTTATGCGCATTTATCATAATGCACCATAATATTTGAAATTTGAATAATGTAATAAGGGAACTTTAGCAGTTTTGAATGCATTTAAGATCTAGAATTTGAGCTATGAATTTGAAATTTGAACAATGTGATAGGTGAACTTGAGTAGTTTTGAATGCATTTAAGATCTAAAGATTTGAAATTTATGTGTATTTCTCATAATGCATCATAACTTTGAAATTTGAACAATGTGATATAGGAACTTAAGTGGTTTTGAATGCATTTAAGATCCAAAAATTCAAACTTTATGTGTGTTTCTCATAATGCATCATAAATTTAAAATTTGAAGAATGTCATAGGGGAATTTGAGTGATTTTAATCACATTTGAGATCCAAATATTTAAACTTTATGTTTGTTTCTTATAACGCATCAAAAAATTGAAATTCCAACAATGTGATAAGGAAACTTGAGGTGTTTTGAACACGTTAAGATCTAAATATTTAAACTTTATGCACATTTATCATAATACATCACAACCTTGAAATTTGAACAATGTGATAGGGGAACTTGAGTGGTTTTGAATGTATTAAAGATCCAAATATTCAAATTTTATACACATTTATCATAATGCATCACAACTTAGAAATTCAAATAATGTGATGGGGGAACTTGAGTTATTTTGAAAGCATTTAAGATCCAAAGAGTTAAAATTTATGTGCATTTCTCATAATGCATCTCAACTTTGAAATTTTAACAATGTATATGGGGAACTTGAATATTTTTAAATTCATTGAAGCTTCAAAGATTCAAACTTTATGCATATTTCTCATAATCCATCACAACATTGACATTTGAATAATGTGATATGAGAACTTGAGCAGTTTTGAATGCATTTAGGATCCAAAGAGAACTTTATGCTCATTTTTCATAATGACTCACAAATTTGAAATTTGAGAAATGTGATAGAGGAATTTGAGTGGTTTTGAATGCATTTAAGAACTAAAGATTCAAACTTTATATGTGTTTCTCATAATATATTGTAAATTTGAAATTAAAACAATGTGATAGGGGAACTTGATTGGTTTTGAATGCATTTAAGATCTAAATATTTGAAATTTATACTATTTTCTCATAATAAATTGTAACTTTAAAATTCAAATAATGTGATACGAGAATTTGAGTGGTTTTGAATGCGTTTATGATCTAAAGATTTGAACTTTATGCACATTTCTTGTAATGCATCAAAACTTTGAAATTCAAATAATATGATAAGGTAAATTGAATGGCTTTGAATGCATTTAATATCCAAAGATTTGAATTTTTTGTGTGTTTTTCATAATGCATCACATCTTTGAAGTTCAAACAATGTTATAGGGTAACTTGAGTGGTTTTGAATGTGTTTAAGATCTAAATACTGAACTTTATACATGTTTCTCATAATGCATCACAATTTTGAAATTCAAATAATGTGATAGAGGAACTTGAGTGGTTTTGAATGCATTTAAAATCCAAAGATTTAAACTTTATCTATGTTTCTCATAATGCATCACAAATTTGAAATTTGAACAATGTGATAAGGGGACTTGAATGGTTTTGAATGCATTTAAGATCCAAATATTTGAATTTTATGCATATTTATCATAATCTATTGTAACTCTAAAATTTAAATAATGTGATATGAGAACTTGAGCAATTTTTAATGATTTTAAGGATCTAAAGATTTGAACTTTATGTACATTTCTCATAATGCATCGTATCTTTGAAATTCAAACAATGTGATAGGATAACTTGAGTGGTTTTGAATGCATGTAAGATCCAAACATTCAAACTTTATGTACATTTATCAAAATGCATCACAACTTTGAAATTCAAATAGTGTTATTGGGAACTTGAGTGGTTCTAAATACATGAAGATCCAAAGATTTGAACTTTATGTGTGTTTTTAATAATGCATCACAACTTTAAAATTCAAACAATGTGATACTAGAACTTGAATAGTTTTAAATGCATTTAAGATCTAAAGATTTGAACTTATGCATGTTTCTCATAATGCATCATAACCTTGAAATTTGAATAATGTGATATGGGAATTAGAGTAGTTTTAAATTCATTTAAGATATAAACATTTGAACTTTATGCACATTTTTCATAATCCATCATAACTTTGAAATTCAAATAATGTGATAGGAGAACTTGAGCAGTTTTGAGCATGTTTAAGATCCAAAGATTCAAACTTTATGCATGTTTTTGATTAAACCTCTCATATTTAAAATTTAAAAAATGTGATAGGGGAACTTGAGTGGTTTTGAATGCATTTAAGATTTAGAGATTGGAATGCATGTTTCTCATAATGCATTGTAAATTTAAAATTCAAACAATGTGATAGGAGAATTTAAGTAGTTTTGAATGCATTTAGCATCCAAAGATTCAAACTTTATGCATTTTTATCATAATGCATTAAAAATTTCATATTTCAATAATGTGATATGTGAACTTAAGCCATTTTGACTGTATTTACATTCCAAAGATTCAGACTTTATGTGCATTTCTCATAATGCATCAAAATTTTGAAATTCAAACAATGTGATAGGGTAAATTGAATGGTTTTGAATGTAATTAAGATCCAAATATTTGAATTTTATGTGTATTTCTCATAATCCATCACATCTTTGAAATTAAAATAATGTTATATGGAAAATTAAGTGGTCTTGAACATGTTTAAGATCTAAAGATTTGAACTTTATGCATGTTTCTCATAATGCATAGCAACTTTGAAATTCAAATAATGTGATAAGGGAACTTGAGTTGTTTTGAATGCGTTGAAGATCCAAATATTTGAACTTTATGCATGTTTCTCATAATGCATCATAAATTTGAAATTCAAACAATGTGAAAGGGGAACTTGAGCAGTTTTGAATGCATTTAAGATCTAAAGATTTGAACTTTATGAATGTTTTTCATAATCCATTAAAATTTTGAAATTTGAATAATTTGATACAAGAACTTAAGTGGTTTTGAATGATTTTAAGTTCCAAAGATTCAAATTTTATGTATATTTTTCATAATGCATTACAAATTTGAGATTTAAATAATTTGATAGAGGAACTTGATCAATTTTGAATGTGATACGAGAACTTGAGTGGTTTTGAACACATTTATGATCCAAAGATTCAAACTTTGTATACATTTCTCATAATGCATTGTAGCTTTAAAATTCAAACAATGTGATAGGATAACTTGAGTAGTTTTAAATGCATTTAAGATCTAAAGATTCAAACTTTATATGCATTTCTCATAATGCATCGCAACTTTAAAATTCAAACAATGTGATATGGGAACTTGAGTGGTTTTGATTGTGTTTAAGATCCGAAGATTTGAACTTTATGCATGTTTATCATAATCCATCACATCTTTGAAATTCAAAAAATGTGATAGGGGAATTAGAGCAATTTTAAATGTGTTTAAGATTTAAAGATTTGAACTTTATGCACATTACTCATAATGCATCAAAACTTTAAAATTTGAACAATATGATACAAAAAATTAAAGAATTTTAAACATGTTTAAGACCCAAAGATTCAAACTTTATGCATTTTTTTCATAATGCATCGTAACTTTAAAATTCAAACAATGTAATACAGGAACATGAGTAGTTTTGAACACTTTTAGG
The DNA here is from genome assembly GCA_037957365.1 of Torreya grandis. NCBI lineage: Eukaryota > Viridiplantae > Streptophyta > Pinopsida > Cupressales > Taxaceae > Torreya > Torreya grandis. The sequence continues at coordinate 1,387,481 of JARHVA010004067.1, forward strand.
ATCAAAGGATTCAAACTTTATCTTCATTTATCATAATGCATCACAACTTTAAAATTTGAACAATGTGATATGGGAACTTGAGTGGTTTTGAATGTTTTTAAGATCCAAATATTTGAACTTTATGTGCATTTCTCATAATGCATCACAACTTTGAAATTTAAACAATGTTATATGGGAAATTGAGTGGTTTTAAATGTGTTTAAGATCTAAAAATTTGAACTTTATGCACATTTATTATAATGAATCACAACTTTAAAATTCAAACAATGTGATAGGTCAAATTTAGTGGTTTTGAATGAATTTAAGATTCAAATATTGGATCTTTATGCATGTTTATCCTAATGCATCACAACTTTGAAATTTGAATAATGTGATATGGGAAATTGAGTAGTATTAAAAGCTTTTAAGATCCAAAGATTCAAAATTTAAGCATGTTTGTCATAATGCATTGCAACTTTGAAATTCAAACAATGTGATATGAGAACTTGAGCAGTTTTTAAGATGTTAAGATCCAAATATTTGAACTTTCTACATATTTCTCATAATGCATCACAATTTTGAAATTTAAACAATGTGATAGGGGAACTTGAGAGGTTTTGAATGCATTTAAGATCCAAAATTTGAACTTTATACATGTTTCTCATAATGTATCACAAATTTGAAATTTAAACAATGTGGTAGGGGAACTTGAGTGGTTTTAAACACATTTAAGATATAAACGTATGAACTTTATACGTGTTTCTCATAATGCATCACAATTTTAAAATTTGAATAATGTGATATAGGAACTTGAGGATTTTTGAATGAGTTTAAGATCCAAAGAATTAAAATTTATGTGCATTTATCATAATGCATCACAACTTTGAAATTTGAAGAATGTGATATGGGAATTTGAGTGGTTTTGAACATTTTTAATATCCAAATATTAAAACATTGTGCATGTTTCTCATAATGCATTGTAACTTTAAAATTCAAACAATGTGATATGAGAACTTGAGAAATTTTTAATGTATTTAAGATCCAAAGATTTAAACTTTATGCACATTTGTCATAATACATTGCAACTTTGAAATCCAAATAATGTGATAAGGAACTTAAGTGGGTTGAAACACACATAACATCCAAACATTTGAACTTTATATACATTTATCATAATGCATTACAACTTTGAAATTTTAATAATGTGATATAGAACTTGAGTGGTTTTGAATGTATTTAAGATCCAAAGATTTGAGCTTTATGCACATTTCTCATAACGCATCATAAATTTGAAATTTAAACAATGTGATATGAGAACTTAAATAGTTTTGAATATATTTAAGATCTAAATATTTGAACTTTATGTACGTTTGTCATAATGATCACAACATTGAAATTTGAACAATGTCATACTGGAACTTGAGTAGTTGTGAATATGTTTAAGATCCAAAAATTCAAACTTTATGCATATTTATTGTAATGCAATACAAATTTAAAATTCAAACAATGTGATAGGTGAAATTAAGTGGTTTTGAACACATTTATGATTCAAATATTTTAACTTATGTGTATTTCACATAATGCATCTCAATTTTGAAATTTGAAAAATGTGATAGGGGAACTTGAGCAGTTTTGAAAACATTTAAAATCCAAAGATTTGAAATTTATGTGACTTTCTCATAATGCATCACAAATTTGAAATTCAAGCAATGTGATATGGGAACTTGAGTGGTTTTGAATGCTTTAAAGATCCAAAGTTTGAATCTTTATGCATGTTTCTCATAATACATCATAACTTTGAACTTTGAATAATGTGATACAAGAACTTGAGTAGTTTTGAATGCATTAAAAATCCAAATATTCAAAATTTACACATGTTTCTCATAATGTATCGCAACTTTAAAATTCAAACAATGTGATACGAAAACTTGAACAATTATGAGTGGATTTGATATCCAAAGATTTGAAATTTATGTGTGTTTCTCATAATGCATCATAACTTTGAAATTTGAACAATGTGATAGGGAAACTTGAGTGGTTTTAATCATATTTCAAATCCAAAGATTTGAGCTCTATGTACATTTTTCATAATGCATCACATTTTTGAAATTTGAACAATGTGATTGGGGAACTTGAGCGGTTATGAATGTGTTTAAGATCCAAAGATTCAAACATTATGCATGTTTTCATAATGCATCATAACTTTGAAATTCAAACAATGTAATAGGGGAACTTGAGTAGTTTTGAATGAATTTAAGATCCAAAGATTCAAACTTTTGTTTCCCATAATGCATCACAACTTTGAAATTCAAACAATATGATAAGAGAATTTGAGTGGTTTTGAATGCATTTTAGATACAAAGATTTGAACTTTATATGAATTTATCATAATACATCATAAATTTGAAATTAGAACAATGTGATACAGGAATTTGAGAAATCTTGAATGAGCTTAAAATATAAAGAGATGAACTTTATCCATGTTTCTCATAATGCATCACAACTTTGAAATTCAAATAATGTGATATGGTAACTTGAGTGGTTTTAATATCCAAAGATTCAAATTTTATGTGCATTTATCATAATGCATCATAAATTTGAAGAATGTGATAGGAGGAACATTACTAGTTTTGAACATGTTAAAGATCTAAATATTTGAACTTTATGTACATTTCTCATAATGGATCACAACTTTGAAATTTGAACAAAGTTATAGGGTAACTTGAGTAATTTTGAATTTGTTTAAGATCTAAAGATTTAAACTTTATACTTGGAAATTTTAACAACATGATAGGGGAATTGAGTGGTTTTGAACATGTTGAAGATCCAAATATTAGAACTTTATGCACATTTCTCATAATGCATGACAACTTTAAAATTTGAATAATGTGATATGGGAATTTGAGTAGTTTTGAATGCATTTAAGATGTAAAGATTCAAATTTTATGTGCATTTCTCATAATGATTCATAACATTGAAATTTGAAAAATGTGATAGGGGAACTTAAGTGATTTTGAATGCGTTTAAGATCTAAATATTTGAACTTTATACATGTTTTTCATAATGCATTACAACTTTGAAATTAAAATAATGTAATATGACAACTTCAGTAGTTTTGATCACATTTAAGATCCAAAGATTTAATATATAGTGCATTTCTTATAATACATCGTAACTTTGAAATTTAAAAAATGTGATAAGGGAAACTGAGTGATTTTGAACACATTTAAGATCTAAAGATTCAAACTTTATGCATGTTTCTCATAATGTAGCATAACTTTTAAATGCAAACAATGCGATAAGGGAACTTGAGTGGTATTGAACACATTTAAATCAAAATATTTGAACATTATGTGCATCTCTCGTAATGCATCATAACTTTGAAATTTGAATAATGTGAAATGGGAACCTGAGCAATTTTGAAGGCATTTAAGATCCAAAGATTTAAAATTTATGCAAGTTTTTCATAATGCATCACGAATTTGAAATTTGAACAATGTGATAAGGGAACTTGAGAAATTTTGAACACATTGAAAATCAAAACATTTGATATTATGTGCATTTCTCATAATGCATCACAACTTTGACATTTAAACAATGTGATATATGAACTTAAGTGGTTTTGAAAAATGTTGTAAGGGAATTTGAGTGGTTTTGAAAGTGATTAAGATTCAAAATTTATTTTCATTTACGATCGTGAATATCAACTTTGAAATTCAAACAATATGATACATAAACTTGAGGAATTTTGAATGCATTAAAGATCCAAGGAACTTTGAAATTCAAATAATTTGATATGGGAACTTGAGTGGTTTGAATGTGTTTAAGATCCAAAAATTCAAAATTTATGCATGTTTATCATAATGCATCACAAATTTGAAATTCCAATAATGTGATACAAGAACTTAATTGGTTTTGAATGTATTTAATATCCAAAGATTTAAACTTTATGCACATTTCTCATATGCATCACAAATTTGAAATTTGAACAGTGTCATATAGGAATTTGAGCAATTTTGAATGTGTTAAATATCCAAATATTCATACTTTATGTGCATTTATAGTGTATCACAACTTTGAAATTCAAATAATTTTATATGAGAACTTGACCAATTTTAAACATGTTTAAGATCTAAAGGTTTGAATTTTTTGCACATTTCTCATATTGTATCACAAATTTTAAATTTAAAAAATGTGATATGGAAACTTGAGTGGTTTTTAATATATTTAAGATCCAAATATTCAAACTTTATGCACATTTCTAATAACGCATCACAACATTGAAATTCAAACAATGTGATAGGATAACTTAAGTAATTTTAAATATGTTTAAGATCTAAATATTCAAAATTTATGTACATTTTTCATAATTCATCAAAAAATTTAAATTTAAACAATGTGATATGAGAAATTGAGTAGTTTTGAACATTTAAGATCCAAAAATTTGAAATTTATTTGTGTTTCTCATAATGCATTGAAACTTTGAAATTTAAACAATGTGATACAAGAACTTGAATGGTTTTGATCGTGTTTAGGATCCAAATATTTTAAATTTATGCATGTTTCTCATAATTAATCATAACTTTAAAATTTGAACAATTTTATAGGGGAACTTGAGTATTTTTAAATGCATTTAAGATCTGAAGATTCAAACTTTACGCACATTTCTCATAATGCATCAAAACTTTGAAATTCAATCAATGTGTTAGGGTAACTTGAGTTATTTTTAATGCATTTAAGATCCAAAGATTTTAAATTTACACACATTTCTCATAATGCATTGTAACTTTGAAATTTGAACAATGTGATAAGGGAACTTAACCAGTTTGAACACATTTAAGATCCAACAATTAGAACTTTATGCATGTTTTTAATAATGCATTGCAAATCTAAAATTTAAAAAATTTGATATGGGAAATTGAATGGTTTTAAATGTGTTTAGGATCCAAAGATTCAAACTTTATGCATCTTTCTCATAATGCATCGTAACTTTAAAATTCAAATAATGTGATACAAGAATATAAAGACATTCAAAACCACTAAAGTTCCCCTATCACATTGTTTGAATTTAAAATTTGTGATGCATTATGAGAAACATGGATAAAGTTCAAATCTTTGGATCTTAATTGCTTTCAAAACTACTAAACATTATGAGAAACATGCATAAAATATGATTCTTTTAATCTTAAACGTGTTCAAAACCACTCAAGTTCTCATATCAAATTGTTCAAATTTCAAAGATACAATACATCATGAGAAACATAAATAAATTTTGAATCTTTGGATCTTAAATACCTTCAAAACTACTCATGTTCCCATATCACATTGTTCAAATTTTAAAGTTATGATGCATTAAGAGAAATATGCATAAAGTTAAAATCTTTAGATCTTAAATGCTTTTAAAACTGCTAAACTTCCCCTATTACATTATTTAAATTTTAAAGTTGTGATACGTTATGATAAATGCACATAAATTTTGAATCTTTCTATCTTACATGCATTTAAAATTGCTCAAGTTACCCTATCACATTATTCAAATTTCAAAGTTTAGATGCATTATGAGAAAAGCACATAAAGTGTGAATCTTTAGATTTTAAATGCATTCAAAATTTCTCAAGTTCTCATATCATATTGTTTCAATTTCAAAGTTGAAATGCATTATGAGAAATGCCTATAAAGTTTGAATCTTTGGATCTTAAATCCATTCAAAATTGCTCAAGTTATCATATCACATTGTTTGAATTTTAAAGCTATGATTCATTATGAGAAACACCCATAAAGTATGAATTTTTGGATCTTAAATGCATTCAAAACCACACAATTTCTCATATCACAATGTTTAAATTTCAAAGTTGTGATGTATTATGAGAAATGTGCATAAAGTTCAAATATTTGAATTTTAAATGCACTCAAAATAGCTAAAGTTATCATATCACATTATTCAAACTTAAAATTTATGATACAATATGAGAATCATGCATAAAGTTAGAATATTTAGATCTTAAACACAATCAAAATCACTCAATTTTTTGTATCACATTGTTCGAATTTCAAAGTTGCAATGCATTATGAGAAATTCACATAAATTTTGAATCTTTAGATCTTAAATGCATTCAAAACCTATCAAGTTACCTATCACATTGTTCAAATTTCAAAGTTGCAATGACAATGATAAATGCAATAAAGTTCAAATACTTGGATTTTAAACACATTCAAAATTACTCAAGTTCTCATATCACATTACTCAAATTTTAATTTTATGATGCATTATGACAAAAGTGCATAAAATTTGAATCTTTGGATCTTAAATTCATTCAAAACCACTCAAGTTCACCTATCACATTGTTTAAATTTCAAATTTGTGATGCATTATAACAAATGTGCATAGAGTTTTAATCTTTGGATCTTAAATGCATTTAAAAACACTCAATTTCATGTATTACATTGTTTGATATTTGAAGTTATGATGCATTATGAGAAACATGTATAAAGTTTGAATATTTGAATATTAAATGCATTCAAAACTGCTCAAGTTCCTCTATCACATTGCTTGAATTTCAAAGTTGTGATGCATTATGAGAAACATGCATAAATTTTAAATCATTGGAGCTTAATTAATTTCAAAACCATTCAACATTATGAGAAAGAAACATAAAATATGAATCTTTTAATCTTAAACATGTTCAGAACCTCTCAAGTTCTCATAACAAATTATTGAAATTTCAAAGATATAATACATTATGAGAAACATGCATAAAGTTTGAATCTTTGGATCTTAAATGCTTTCAAAACTTCTCATGTTCTCGTATCACATTGTTTAAATTTTAAATTTATGATGCATTAAGATAAACATGCATAAATTTAAAAGCATTGGATCTTAAATGCATCAAAACTACTAAATTTCCCCTATTACATTATTTGAATTTCAAAGTTGCGATACATTATGAGAAATGTGCATAAAGTTCAAACCTTTGGATCTTAAAGTTGTTCAAAACCACTCAAGTTCCCTATCACATTGTTCAAATTTTAAAGTTGTGATTCATAATGAGAAATATGCATAAAGTTCAAATATTTGGATCTTAAATGTATTTAAAACCATTTAAGTTCCCCTATCACATTATTTGATTTTTAAAGTTGCAATGCATAATGATAAACATGCATAATGTTCAAATATTTCAATCTTAAATGCATTTAAAACCGCCCAAGTTCTCATATCACATTATTCAATTTTAAATTTATGATGCATTATGAGAAATGTAGATAAAATTAGAGTCTTTAGATCTTAAATGCATTTAAAATATCTCAAGTTCCTATATCACATTATTAAAATTTCAAAGTTGCAATGCATTATGAGAAATGTGCATAAAGTTTGAATCTTTGTATCTTAAATGTAATTAAAACCACTCAAGTTCCCCTATCACATTGTTTGAATGAAAAGTTATGATGTATTATGAAAAACATGCATAAAGTTCAAATCTTTGGATCTTAAACTTGTTCGTAACCACTCAAGTTCATCTATCACTTTGTTTGAATTAGAAAGTTGTGATGCATTATGAGAAATACACATAAATTTTGAATCTTTGGATATTAAACACATTCAAAACCACTCAGGTTCTCCTATCACATTGTTTAAATTTCAAATTTTTGATGCCTTATGAGAAATGCATGTAAATTTTGTATCTTTCTATCTTACATGAATTTGAAACCGCTCAAGTTACCTTATCACATTGTTTAAATTTCAAAGTTAAGATGTATTATGAGAAAAACACGTAAATTTTGAATCTTTGGATTTTAAATGCATTCAAAAATACTCAAGTTCTCATATCATATTGTTCAAATTTCAAAGTTGCAATGAATTATGAGAAATGCCTATAAAGTTTGAATTTTTGGATTTTAAATGCATTAAAAATTACTCAAGTTCTCATATCACATTTTTCAAATTTTAAAGTTGTGATGCATTATGAGAAACACCCATAAAGTATGAATTTTTGGATCTTAAATTCAATCAAAACCACACAAGTTCTCGTATCACAATGTTTGAATTTCAAAGTTGTGATGTATTATGATAAATGTGCATAAAGTTCAAATATTTCAATTTTAAATACACTCAAAACAAATTAAGTTCTCGTATCACATTATTCAAACTTAAAAATTGTGATGTAATATGAGAATCATGTATAAAGTTAGAATATTTGGATCTTAAACACATTCAAAATCACTCAAGTTCCTATATCACATTGTTTGAATTTCAAATTTACAATGCATTATGAGAAATGCACATAAATTTTAAATCTTTAGATCTTAAATGCATTCAAAACCTATCATGTTACCTATCACATTATTCAAACTTCAAATTTGAAATGATAATGATAAATACAATAAATTTCAAATATTTGGATCTTAAACGCATTCAAAATTGATCGAGTTCCCGTATCACATTATTCAAATTTTAATTTTATGATGCATTATGACAAATGTGCATAAATTTTGAATCTTTGGATCTTGAATGCATTCAAAACCACTCAAGTTCACCTATGACATTATTCAAATTTCAAATTTGTGATGCATTATGACAAATGTGCACAGAGTTTTAATCTTTGGATCTTAAATGGGTTCAAAACCACTCAATTTCACGTATCACATTGTTTGAATTTTAAAGTTGTGATGCATTATAAGAAATATGTATAAAGTTTGAATATTTGGATATTAAATGTGTTTAAAACTGCTCAAGTTTCCCTATCACATTGTTTGAATTTTAAAGTTGTGGTGCACTATGAGAAACATGTATAAAGTTTAAATCTTTGGATCTTAATTGCTTTCAAAACTACTCAACATTATGAGAAATGTGCATAAAATATGAATCTTTTAATCTTAAACATTGCCAAAACTACTCAAGTTCTCATATCAAAATTTTCAAATTTCAAAGATACAATACATTATGAGAAACATGCATAAAGGTTGAATCTTTAGATCTTAAATGCATTCAAAACTACTCATGTTCCCGTATCACATTGTTCAAATTTTAAATTTATGATGCATTAAGAAAAACATGTATAAATTTAAAATATTTAGATCTTAAATGCATTCAAAACTTCTAAAGTTCCCCTATTCCATTATTTGAATTGTAAAGTTGTGATAAATTATGAGAAATGTGCATAAAGTTTAAACCTTTGGATCTTAAAGTTGTTCAAAACCACTCAAGTTCCCTATCACATTGTTCAAATTTCAAAATTGTGATTCATAATGAAAAATATGCATAAATTTCAAATATTTAGATCTTAAATGTATTTAAAACCACTTAAGTTTCCCTATCACATTATTTGATTTTTAAAGTTGTGATGCATAATGATAAACGTGCATAATGTTCAAATATTGCAATCTTAAATGCATTCAAAACTGCCCAAGTTCCCATATCACATTGTTCAATTTCAAAGTTATGATGTATTATGAGAAATGTAGATAAAATTGGAATCTTTGGATCTTAAATGCATTCAAAATATCTCAAGTTCTTGTATCACATTATTCAAATTTCAAATTTGTAATGCATTATGAGAAATGTGCATAAAGTTTATATCTTTGTATCTTAAATGCATTTAAAACCGCTCAAGTTCCCTTATCACAATATTTGAAAGAAAATTGATGATGTATTATGAGAAACATGCATAAAGTTCAAATTTTCGGATCTTAAACTTGTTTGTAACCACTCAAATTCCCCTATTACTTTATTTGAATTTGAAAGTTATGATGTGTTATGAGAAATGCACATAAATTTTGAATATTTAGATATGAAACACGTTTAAAACCACTCAAGTTCTCCTATCACATTATTTGAATTTTAAATTTGTGATGCCTTATGATAAATGCACATAAATTTTTAATCTTTCTATCTTACATGCATTTGAAACCACTCAAGTTACCTTATCACATTGTTCAAATTTCAAAGTTGAGTTGCATTATGAGAAAAGCACGTAAAGTTTGAATCTTTAGATTTTAAATGCATTCAAAATTGCTCAAGTTCTCATATCATATTGTTTCAATTTCAAAGTTGAAATGCATTATGATAAATGCCTATAAAGTTTGAATCTTTGGATCTTAAATCCATTCAAAATTGCTCAAGTTATCATATCACATTGTTTGAATTTTAAAGCTATGATGTATTATGAGTAACACCCATAAAGTATGAATTTTTGGATCTTAAATGCATTCAAAACCACACAAGTTCTCATATCACAATGTTTAAATTTCAAAGTTGTGATGTATTATGAGAAATGTGCATAAAGTTCAAATATTTGAATTTTAAATGCACTCAAAATAGCTAAAGTTCTTGTATAACATTATTCAAACTTAAAAATTATAATGAAATATGAGAATCATGCATAAAGTTAGAATATTTGGATCTTAAACACATTCAAAATCACTCAAGTTCATGTATCACATTATTTTAATTTCAAAGTTGCAATGCATTATGAAAAATGCACATAAATTTTGAATCTTTAGATCTTAAATGCATTCAAAACCTATCATGTTACCTATCACATTGTTTGAATTTCAAAGTTGTAATGATAATGATAAATGCAATAAATTTCAAATATTTGGATCTTAAATGCAATAAAAATTGCTCAAGTTACCATATCACAGTATTCAAATTATAATTTTATGATGCATTATGAAAAATGTGCATAAAGTTTGAATCTTTGGATCTTAAATGCATTCAAAACCACTCAAGTTCACCTATCATAGTTTTCAAATTTCAAATTTGTGATGCATTATGACAAATGTGCGTAGAGTTTTAATCTTTGGATCTTAAATGGGTTCAAAACCACTCAATTTCATGTATCACATTGTTTGAATTTTGAAGTTGTGATGCATTATGAGAAACATGTATAAAGTTTGAATATTTGGATATTAAATGCATTAAAAATCACTCAAGCTCCCCTATCACATTTCTTGAATTTCAAAGTTGTGATGCATTATGGGAAATATGCATAAAGTTTAAATCTTTAGATCTTAATTATTTTCAAAACCTCTCAACATTATGAGAAACATGAATAAAATATGAATCTTTTAATCTTAAATATGTTCAAAACCACTCAAGTTCTTGTTTGAAATTGTTTAAATTTCAAAGATACAATACATTATGAGAAACATGCATAAAGTTTAAATCTTTGGATCTTAAATACGTTCAAAACTGCTCATGTTCATGTATCACATTACTCAGATTTTAAATTTATGATGCATTAAGAGAAAATTGCATAAAGTTAAAATATTTGGATCTTAAATGCATTCAAAACTATTAAATTTCCCCGATTACATTATTTGAATTTTAAAGTTGTGATACATTATGAGAAATGTGCATAAATTTCAAACCTTTGGATCTTAAACTTGTTCAAAACCACTCAAGTTCCCTATCACATTATTCAAATTTCAAAGATGTAATTCATTATAAGAAATATGCATAAAGTTCAAAAAATTGGATCTTAAATGTGTTTAAAACCACTTAAGTTCCCCTATCACATTATTTGATTTTTAAAGTTGCGATGCATAATGATAAATGTGCATAATGTTCAAATCTTTCAATCTTAAATGCATTTAAAACTGGTCAAGTTCCCATATCACATTATTCAATTTTAAAGATATGATGCATTATGAGAAATGTAGATAAAATTGGAATCTTTGGATCTTAAATGCATTCAAAAATTATCAAGTTCCTTTATCACATTATTCAAATTTCAAAGTTACAATGCATTATGAGAAACGTGCATAAAGTTTGAATCTTTGTATCTTAAATTCATTTAAAACCACTCAAGTTCCCCTATCACATTGTTTGAATGAAAATTTATGATGTATAATGAGAAACATGCATAAAATTCAAATATTTGGATCTTAAACTTGTTCGTAACCACTCAAGTTCCCCTATCACTTTGTTTGAATTTGAAATTTGTGATGCGTTATGAGAAATTCACATAAATTTTGAATCTTTGGATATTAACAACGTTCAAAACCACTCAGGTTCTCCTATCACATTGTTTAAATTTCAAAGTTGTGATGCCTTATGATAAATGCACATAAATTTTCAATATTTCTATCTTACATGGATTTGAAACTACTCAAGTTACCCTATCACATTGTTCAAATTTTAAAGTTAAGATGCATTATGAGAAAAGCACATAAAGTTTGAATCTTTGGAATTTAAATGCATTCAAAAATGATCAAGTTCTCATATCATATTATTCAAATTTTAAATTTGTAATGGATTATGAGAAATGCCTATAAATTTTAAATCTTTGGATCCTAAATGCATTCAAAATTGCTCGAGTTCTCATATCACATTGTTCGAATTTTAAAGCTATGATGCATTATGAGAAACACCCATAAATTATGAATTTTTAGATCTTAAATGCATTTTAAAACCACACAAGTTCTCATATCATAATGTTTGAATTTCAAAGTTGTTATGTATTATGAGAACTATGCATAAAGTTCAAATATTTGAATTTTAAATGCACTCAAAATAGCTAAAATTCTTGTATCACATTATTAAAACTTAAAAATTGTGATGCAATATTATAATCATACATAAAATTAGAATATTTGGATCTTAAACACATTCAAAATCACTCAAGTTCCTTTATCACATTGTTTGAATTTCAAAGTTGCAATGCATTATAAGAAATGCACATAAATTTTGAATCTTTAGATCTTAAATGCATTCAAAACCTATCAAGTTACCTGTCACATTATTCAAATTTCAAAGTTGTAATAATAATGATAAATGTAATAAAGTTCAAATATTTAGATTTTAAACGCATTCAAAATTGCTTAAGTTCATGTATCACATTATTCAAATATTAATTTTACAATGCATTATAACAAATGTACATAAAGTTTGAATCTTCGGATCTTAAATGCATTCAAAACCACTCAATTTCACCTATCACATTGTTCAAATTTCAAATTTTCAATGCATTATGACAAATGTGCATGGAGTTTTAATCTTTGGATCTTAAATGCATTCAAAACCACTCAATTTTATGTATCACATTATTTGAATTTTGAAGTTGTGATGCATTATGATAAAAATGTATAAAGTTTGAATATTTGTATATTAAATGCATTCAAAACCACTCAAGTTCCCCTATCACATTGTTTTAATTTAAAAGTTGCAATGCATTATGAGAAACATGCATAAATTTAAAATATTTGGATCTTAATTGCTTTCAAAATTGCTCAACATTATGAGAAACGTGCATAAAATATGAATCTTTTAATCTTTGAATTTCAAAGTTGTGATGCATTATGAGAAACATGCATAAAGTTTGAATCTTTAGATCTTAAATGTATTTAAATTAGCTAAATTTTGTCTAATACATTGTTTGAATTTTAAAGTTGTGATGTATTATGAAAAATGCATATAAATTTAGAATCTTTGGATCTTAAATGCATTCAAAACCACTAAAGTTTTTCTATCACATTGTTCAAATTTCAAATCTACAATGCATTATGAGAAATGCACATAAAGTTTGAATCTTTAGATCTTAAATGAATTTAAAACCACTAAATTTTTTGTATCACATTGTTTAAATTTCAAATTATTGATGCATTATGAGAAACATACATAAAGTTCAAATCTTTGGATCTTAAACGTGTTCAAAACCACTCAAGTTACCTTATCACATTGTTCAAATTTTAAAGTTATAATGCATTATGAGAAACACACATAAAGTTCAAATCCTTGGATCTTAAATGTGTTCAAAACTACTCAAGTTTTATTATCACATTCTTTGAATTTCAAAGTTGTGATGAATTATGAGAAATGTGCATAAAGTTTGAATCTTAAATGCGTTCAAAACTACTCAAGTTCCCATATCACATTGTTTAAATTTCAAATTTACAATGCAGTATAAGAAATGTGGATAAGTTTGAATCTTTGGATCTTAAATGTGTTAGAAAATACTCAAATTATCCTATCATATTATTCAAATTTAAAATTTATGATGCATTATGAGAAGAAACATGCATAAAGATTAAATTTCAAAATTATGATCTTTTATGAGAAATACACATAAATTTCAAATCATTAGATCTTAAATGCATTTATTTAAATTTCAAATTTGTAATGCATTATGAGAAATGATAATAAATTTTTAATTTTTTGATCTTAAATGTGTTCAAAACCACTCAAGTTCTTGTATTACATTGTTTGAATCTCAAAATTACGATGTATTGTGAGAAACATGCACAAAACTTGAATATTTGGATCTTAAATGCATTCAAAACCATTCAAGTTTCCCTATCACATTGTTTGAATTTCAAAGTTGTGTTTCATAATGAGAAATGCATATAAATTTTTAATATCCAGATCTTAAACACATTCAAGATGCTCAAGTTATTGTATCATATTCTTTGAATTTCAAATTTGTGATGAATTATTAGAAATGTACATAAAGTTTGAATCTTTGGATATTAAAATTGTTCAAAACTACTCAAGTTTCCTATCACATTGTTTGAATTTAAAATTTGTGATGCATTATAAAAAATAGGTATAAATTTCAAATATTTGGATCTTAAACAAATTCAAAACTACTCAAGTTCCCTATCACATTTATTGAATTTGAATTTTGTGATGCATTATGAAAAATGTGCATAAAGTTAGAAAATTTAGATCTTAAATGCATTAAAAATTGCTCAAGTTCCAATATCACATTGTTTGAATTTTAAATTTATGATGAATTATTAAAAATGTGCATAAAGTTTTAATCTTTGTATCTTAAATGCATTAAAAAATGCTCAAGTTCATGTATCACATTGTTTGAATTTCAAAGTTGTGATGCATTATGACAAATGTGCATAAGGTTTGAATCTCTAAATCTTAAATGCATTCAAAACCACTCAAGTTTCCCTACCACATTATTTAAATTTCAAAGTTATGATGTATTATGAGAAATGTGCATAAAGTTCAAATCTTTTGATCTTAAATGCATTCAAAATTGCTCAAGTTATCATATCACATTGTTCGAATCTCAAAGTTGTAATGCATTATAAGAAATTAAAATAAATTTCAAATATTTGGATCTTAAATTCATTCAAAACCACTTAAGTTTCCTTATCAAATTATTTGAATTTCAAATTTGTGATGCATTATGAGAAATGTGCATAAAGTTCAAATCTTTGGATTTTAAATGCATTCAAAACTGCTCAAGTTTCCCTATCACATTATTTGAATTTCAAAGTTACGATGCATTATGAGAAATTCAAATAAAGTTCAAATATTTGGATCTTAAACACATTCAAAACTACTCAAGTTCCCGTATCATATTATTTGAATTTCAATGTTGCGATGCATTATAATAAATGCACATAAAGTTTGAATCTTTAGATCTTGAACACATTGAAAAACACTCAAGATCCCTTATCACATTTTTTGAGTTTTAAAGTTGCAATTCATTATGAGAAATGTGTATAAAGTTTGAATCTATAGATATTATATGCATTCAAAATAGCTCAAGTTCCCCAATCACATTATTCAAATTTCAAAGTTGCGATGCCTTATGAGAAATGCAAATAAAGTTTGAATTTTTGTTTCTTAAATGAATTCAAAACTACTCAAGTTCCCCTATCACATTTTTTGAATTTAAAAGTTGCAATGAATTATTTTAAACATGTATAAAGATTGAATCTTTTGATCTTAAACACGTTCAAAACTGCTCAAGTTTCACATTGTTTAAATTTCAAACTTGTGATGCATTTATTTCTCAAACATAAATTTATACATGTTTAATTTTAAATCTTTAGATCTCAAACATGATCAAAATCACTCAAGTTCCCCTATCACATTATTTTAATTTCAAATTTGTGATGGATTATGAAAAATTACATAAAGTTCAAATCTTTGGATCTTAAACACTTTCAAAACCCCTCAAGTTCTTGTATCACATTATTCAAATTTAAAAGTTGCAATGTATTATGATAAATGTGCATAAACTTTTGATATTTGGATCTTACACATATTTAAAAGCATTCAATTTCCCCATCATAAAATTCAAATTTTAAAGTTGCGATGCACTTGAGAAACATGCATAAAGTTCAAATCTTTGAATCTTAAATATGTTTAAAACCACTCAAGTTTTCTTATTACATTGCTTAAATTTCAAAGTTATGATGCATTATTAGAAATGTGCATAAATTTGGCATGTTTGGATCTTAAATGCATTCAAAACCACTCAAGTTCCCCTATCACATTATTCAAATTTCAAATTTGTGATGCATTATGAGAAACATGCATAAAGTTTGAATCTTTGGATCTTAAACACATTCAAAACTACTCAAGTTCCTCTATCACATTGTTCAAATTTTAAATTTTTGATGCATATGTGCATAAAGTTCAAATATTTAAATCTTAAATGCATTTAAAACCATTAAATTTCCCGTATCATATTGTTCAAATCTCAAAGTTGTGATGCATTATGAGAAATGAATGTTTAGATGGTAAATGCATTCAAAATCGCTCAAGTTCCCCTATCACATTATTCAAATTTCAAATTTGTGATGCATTATGAGAAACTCACATAAATTTCAAATATTTGGATCTTAAATGCATTCAAAACCACTCAAGTTCCACTATCACATTGTTTAAATTTCAAAGTTGTGATGCTTAATGAGAAATGTGCATAAAGTTCAAACCTTTGAATTTTAAATGTGTTCAAAACTATTTAAATTTTTGTATTACATTAATCAAATTTCAAAGTTATATTACATTATAATAAAGTCCCATAAATTTCAAATCTTTGGATCTTAAATTTAGTCAAAATCACTCAAGTTCCTATATCACATTATTTGAATTTCAAAGTTATGATGCATTATGACAAATATAAATAAAATTTCAATCTTTAGATCTTAAACATGTTTAAAACTATTTAAGTTCCTATATCACATTGTTTGAATTTCAAATTTGAGATTCATTATGATAAACATGCATAAATTTTAAATCTTTAGATCTTAAACATGTTTAAAAAAAATTTAAGTTCCAGTATCACATTGTTTGAATCTCATAGTTGTAATGCATTATGATAAATATGCATAAATTTTGAATCTTTGGATCTTAAATGCATTCCAAAATTTTCAAGTTCCCATATTACATTTTTTTAATATCAAAGTTGCAATGCATTATAACAAATGTGAATAAAGTTTGAAATTTTTGATCTTAAATGCATTCAAAACCGCTCAAGTTCCCCTATCACAATATTCAAATTTCAAAGTGCGATGTATTATAATAAATGTGCATCAAGTTCAAATCTTTAAATCTTTAACATGTTCAAAATATCTTAGGCTCTTATATCATATTATTTTAATCTCAAAAATGCATATAAAGTTTGAATGTTTTGATCTTAAAATGCATTCAAAACCACTCAAGTTCCCCTATCACATTGTTCAATTTTTAAAGTTTTGATGCATTATGAGAAATGTGAATAAAGTTCAAATATTTTGATCTTAAATGCATTCAAAACCACTCAATTTCCTGTATCACATTGTTCAATTTTTTAAAGTCACAATGCATTATGAGAAATGTGGATAAAGTTCAAATCTTTGGATCTTAGATGCATTCAAAATTGCTTAAGTTCTCTTATCACATTGTTCAAATTTCAAAGCTGTGATGCATATGATAAATATGCATAAATTTTGAATCTTTGGATCTTAAATCCTTTTAAAACCACTCAAGTTCCCCTACCACATTGTTCATATTTCAAAGTTGTAATGCATTATGAGAAACACACATAAAGTTTAAATATTTGGATGTTAAATGTGTTCAAAGCCACTCAAGTTCCCCTCTTAAATTGTTCAAATTTAAAATTTATGATGAATTATGAGAAACATGAATAAAATTAAAACCGTTATATCTTAAATTCATTCAAAACCCCTCATGTTTCCCTATCACATTGTTTGAATTCCAAAGTTACGATGCATTATGAGAATTGTGCATAAAGTTTGAATGTTTGGATATTAAACATGTTTAAAACCACTCAAGTTCCCCTAAGAAATTATTTTAATTTTAAATTTGTGATGCATTATGGTAAATTCACATAAATTTTAAATCTTTAAATTTTAAATACATTCAAAACTACTTAAGTTCCTGTATCACATTGTTCAAACTTCAAAGTTACAATGAATTATGAGAAATGTGCATAAAGTTCAAATATTTAGATATTAAATGCATTAAAAACCACTCAATTTCCCATATCACATTATTTTAATTTTAAATTTAAGATGAATTATGATAAGTGTGCATAAAGTTTTAATCTTTGGATCTTAAACGCACAAAACTACTCAAGTTCTCGTATCACATTATTTGAATTTCAAATTTGCAATGCATTAAGATAAATGTGTATAAATTTTAAATATTTGGATCTTAAATGCATTCAAAACCACTCAATTTCTCATATCACATTGTTTAAATTTCAAAGTTACAATGCATTAGGAGAAATGTGCATAAAGTTCAAATATATAAATCTTAAATGCATTCAAAATTCCCCTATCACATATCAAAGTTACAATGCATTATGAGAAATATGCATAAAGTTTGAATCTTTGGATATTATACTCATTTAAAAATACTCAAGTTCCTGTATCACATTATTCAAATCTCAAATTTGTGATTCATTATGAAAAATGCACATAAAGTTTGAATATTTGAATCTTAAATACATTCAAAACTCCTCAAGTTCCTTTATCACTTTATTCAATTTTTAAATTTGTGATGCATTATGAGAAATGTAGATAAAATTTGAATCTTTGGATCTTAAACATGTTTAAACTACTCAATTTCCTTATCACATTGTTCAAATTTCAAAGTTACGACATATTATGAGAAAAGAGCATAAAGTTAGAATCTTTAGATCTTAAATACTTTCAAAACCACTCAAGTTCCCCTATCACATTGTTCAAATTTCAAAGTTTTGATGTATTATGAGAAATGTGCATAAAGTTTGAATCTTTGGATCTTAAATGTATTCAAAACCACTCAAGTTCCCCCATTACATTGTTTAAATTTCAAAGTTGTGATGTATTATGAGAAATGTGCATAAATTTTGAGTCTTTAGATATTAAATACATTCAAAACCATTCAATTTTCTTATCACATTATTTGAATTTTAAAGTTATGATGAATTATGATAAATTCCCATAAAGTTTGAATCCTTAGATCTTAAATGCATTCAAAACCACTCAAGTTCATGTATCACATTATTTGAATTTCAAAGTTGTGATATATTATGAGAAACACCCATAAAGTATGAATCTCAAATCTTAAATGCATTCAAAACCACTCAAGTTCTCATATCACATTGTTCAAATTTTAAAATTATGATGCATTACAAGAAACATGCATAAATTTAAAATCTTTGGATCTTAAATGCATTCAAAACTGCTCAAGTTCCCATTTCACATTCTTCAAATTTCAAATTTATAATGCATTTTGAAAAATGCACATAAATTTTAAATCTTTAAATCTTAAATGCATTAAAAACCTATTAATTTCCCTATCACATTATTTTAATTTCAAAGTTGTAATGCATAATGACAAATGTGTATAAAGTTTGAATCTTTGGATCTTAAATGCATTCAAAATTGCTCAAGTTCTTGTATCACATTATTCAGTTTTTAAAGTTGTGATGCATTACGACAAATGTGTATAAGGTTTAAATATTTGGATCTTAATTAATTTAAAACCTCTCAATTTCCCCT
This sequence comes from Torreya grandis, assembly GCA_037957365.1. NCBI lineage: Eukaryota > Viridiplantae > Streptophyta > Pinopsida > Cupressales > Taxaceae > Torreya > Torreya grandis. The sequence goes on from JARHVA010004067.1 coordinate 1,407,197, forward strand.
ATCACATTGTGTGAATTCTAAAGTTGTGATGCATTATGAGAAACACACATAAAGTTTGAATCTTTGGATTTTAAACACATTCAAAGATACTCAAGTTACTATATCATTATTAGAATTTCAATGTTGTGATGAATTATGAGAAACATGCCTAAATTTTTAATCTTTATATCTTAAACACATTCAAAATTACTCAAGTTCTTGTATCACATTGTTTGAATATCAAAGTTATGATGTATTATGAGAAACACACATAAAGTTCAAATCATTGGATCTAAAAAGCATTTAAAATTTCCCAAGTTATCATATGACATTATTAAAATTTCAAAGTTACAATTCATTATGATAAATGTGCATCAAATTCAAATATTTAGATCTTAAACTTGTTCAAAACTGCTCAAGTTCACATATCACATTTTTCAATTCTCAAAGTTACGATGCATTATGATAAATGCACATAAAGTTTAAATTTTTGGATCTTAAATGTGTTTAAAACCCCTCAATTTCCCCTATCACATTGTTTTATTTTTAAATTTGTGATGCATTATGAGAAATGCACATAAAATTCAAATCTTTGGATCTTAAATACACTCAAAACCACTCAAGTTCTTATATCACATTATTTAAATTTTAAAGTTGTGATGCATTATGAGAAACATAGATAAAGTTTGAATATTTAGATCTAAAATTAATTTAAACTTCTTAAGTTCCCATATCACATTGTTTGAATTTCAAAGTTGAGATGCATTATGATAAACATGCATAAAATTTGAATCTATAGATTTTAAATGCATTCAAAATTGCTCAAATTCTGATATCACATTATTTAAATTTCAAAGTTATAATGCATTATGAAAAAGGCACATAAAGTTAAAATCTTTGTATCTTAAATGTGTTCGAAACCACTCAAGTTCTCCTATCACATTCTTATAATTTCAAAGTTGTGATGCATTATGAGAAATGTACATAAAGTTCAAATCTTTGGATCTTTAATGCATTAAAAAATACTCAAGTTCTGCTATCACATTGTTCGAATTTTAAATTTGTGATGCATTATGAGAAACATGCATAAAGTTTGAATATTTGAATCTTAAAATCATTCAAAACCACTCAAGTTCCCATATCACATTGTTTGAATTTCAAAGTTGTGATGCATTATGATAAACGTGCATAAAGTTCAAATCTTTAGATGTTAAATGCATTTAAAAACCGCTCAAGTTCCCATATCACATTATTCAAATTTCAAAGTTATGATGCATTATGAGAAACATGCATAAAGTTTAAACCTTTGGATCTTAAATGCAATCAAAACCTATATAGGCCCATACCTCTATAGTTCCCATATCACATTATTTAGATTTTAAATTTGTGATGCATAAGTAAAAATGCACATAAAGTTTAAATCTTTGATCTTAAATGCACTGAAAACCACTCAAGTTCCCTTATCACATTATTCAAATTTCAAATTTGTGATGCATTATGAGAAATGTGTATAAATGTCAAATCTTTGGATCTTAAACTTGTTCAAAACCACTTATGTTCCCCTATCACATTATTCAATTTTTAAAGTTGTGATACATAATGACAAACGTATAAATTTCAAATCTTTCAATCTTAAATGCATTCAAACTCACTCAAGTTCCCATATCACATTTTTTAAATTTTAAATTTGTGATACATTATGAGAAATGTAGATAAATTTTGAATCTTTTGATCTTAAATGCATTGATAACTATTCAAGTTCTCATATCACATTGTTTGAATTTCAAAGTTATAATGCATTATGAGAAACATGCATAAAGTTTGAATATTTGGATCTTAAATGCATTAAAAACCACTCAAGTTCCCTTATCACATTGTTTTAATGTCAAATTTATGATACATTATGATAAATGTGTATAAAGTTCAAATCTTTAGATCTTAAATATGTTCAAAACTACTCAATTTCCCCCTTATCACATTGTTTGAATTTCAAAGTTATGATGCGTTATGAGAAACATACATAAAGTTTGAATCTTTAGATATTAAATGCATTTAAAATCTCTCATTTTCCCTCATCACATTTTTTTAATTTCAAATTTATGATGCCTTATGAGAAATCTACATAAAGTTTGAATCTTTGTATCTTAAATGCATTTGAAACCACTCAAGTTACCCTATCACATTTTTCAAATTTTAAAGTTGTGATGCATTTTGAGAAACACACATAAAATTTGAATATTTGGATATTAAATGTGTTAAAAACCACTCAAGTTACCCTATCACATTGTTTGAATTTAAAAATTATGATGCATTAAGATAAATGCCCACAAAGTTCAAATATTTGGATCTTAAACACATTCAAAACCATTCAAGTTCTCATATCACATTGTTTGAATTTAAAAGTTGCAATGAATTATGAGAATCACACATAAAATATGAATTTTTGTATCTTAAATGCATTAAAAACCACTCAAGTTATTATACCACATTGTTCAAATTTTAAATTTGTGATGCATTATGATAAATGCACATAAAGTTCAAATCTTTGGATTTTAAATGCGCTTAAAACTACCAAAGTTCCCATATCACATTGTTCAAATTTAAAAGTTATGATGCATTATGAAAAATGTACATAAATTTAGAATCTTTGGATCTTAAATGCATTAAAAACCTATCAAGTTCCCTATCACATTGTTTGAATTTCAAAGTTATGACAAATTGATGCAAAGCATGTACAAAGAAAAAAAAATTAACCTTGTTTCTATATCAACTTCCTTAGCTTGGTTTATGGTCCAAATTATTACTCAATGGTTAAATGATTTCATTGCCTATTTTTTTGATTCAAATCACCTAAAACATGCTCATCAAATTCATCTAACAACCTTTGTTCCACCTACACACTTTCCAAGCATCAATTTCCTCTCATTACATAAATTTGCCCTCTTTTTATACAGTGATTATAGCCCTATTGATGACCTTTTCTCTACTTGTATGGTTTATAACTTCACCTATTTGATATATACCAATTGTTCTAGATACCATTTTCTAATACCTACCTATCTTCAAATATTCATCATCCAATTTTGTTTCTAAGTCACTTAACTTGAATTGTTTTACTCATTGTTACCTCCAATTAGGTCTCCTAGGTTTTTACTCACCCTATCTACACATATTTGAATTAAAAATATACTAATAGGTATGGATCACTCCCAAAACCATTAAAATCCTTTTACATACAAGGAACCCTAACTCCACACAAAATTTGATGAGTTTTGGCTAGTTAGATTAGGAGATAATCAACTAACCCTAGTGTAGGGTTTTACCTTATCCTATCTCAGTTGAGACCTCTTAAATTCCACCAATGGAATTTTTATGCATTTAAAAGCCTCAAATTAGGTTTGTATGGTCTATCTAGACCATATGTAAATCTTCTAATTCCTAAATTCCACTATTAATCCCATTGTTAGGCATTTTCACATAATAATCATCTTGTCTGTATCAAGAAATGACTGAACATGGTCTATGTTTAGGGTTAGTGTCTCAAACTTCTTTCCTACTCCAAACTAATACTCTTACAACATTAAGTAGATTCAATACATTCTCTAACACCTTACCATCATGCAAAAGACACTTTTTTATAAAAACTCATTCATAGTCTAGCCAATGTATATTGTATATAGGGGATAAGGGTTTATAGAAAATTTGCCTATGCATTTAAAGCTTCCTTCACTAGTTCTTGACACTTATAAACTTATAAAATATCAAGAATCTCTATATACCTTCATAAACAATATTCAATCTCCCTTTAAGCCATGCATTATAACTCAAAGTCAATTTGACAAATTGAACACTACAGAATAGGGTTCTATTTCTTCATTCTATAAATAAGATTTCCTTTTTGGTATTTATTGAAACAAACCTTTAAAAAAAATTCATTCATTATAATCCAAACACATTCAATATATCCTCCAAGTTCCTAAATAACTATCAACAACTCTCCCTTTGATCATCTTATTAGAAAATTATAGTTTACACACTAATTCAAACACATAAAGCATATATTGAAGCTTGTATCTTATTCCTCTCAGAATAGAGGTTTGTGCATAAAAGAGTTTACTTACCAAATGGTTTTAACACCATTCAATGCAATATATAAATATTAAACACATTATACTAACCTTTAAGAATACTCATACTATCCATAATAAAATTCATCACATTACCAATTTGAACACACAGTCTACCAACAAGTAGAATTCTCAAAGATAGGATTTGTCTGTATTCTCAAACCATGATTCTTTTCCCTTTCTATATAGGAACAAAGATTCACCAACAGATCTCCATTTACATTCAAATCATTTGGAACAACTTCTAATATCTTCAATTTCATTAACATCACTTACAAATTGTAATAAAGACCTCCAACAGGGTCTATTATACTTTTGTTTCAAAACAAGCAGAGACTATCAAACTTTCACACTTTTCTTCATTCTAATCTTTTCAAAAATACATTATCTATTCATACAAGCTTGTTCTCTCTATTCCTTTTTTCTACCTTGAAGGAAAAAATGTGATATCCAAAGACAAAACTAATTTCTAGACTACTACCAATGTGCATAACTGAATCTTGATGCTATAAACTACATGGAGATGTTTTATGCATTACATGGTTCTTGATTATCACATACATGACATGTAGAATCAAAATATAGACTATTAATCATCTAGTTGAACTTCAATACTATCTAACCCCTTGTTACACTTAATTAATTAACAACTTCATAATTTGTTCAAAAGTCCCTCAAGAAGGCTTGTTAAGATTCAAACTATGCATTTTGGAAAGAAAACATCGATTCAAATTTTATGTACTACAAGATTACCTAAACTCCATAATGGACTTCTTAAAACCTATAAAAAATGTAAGACACTTACTAGACCAACTTAAGACCAAAAATGGATCAACTTGGGCTCATCATACTACTAGGTTGAGGAATCTTTACCACATGTATAGAATGATGCACTTGGTATATGCTACTGCCTACATGTATTGAACTCCTCTTTAAGTTATCTACCTCCACTTTCCTCTCATAGAGGTGTAAATTCTTTTGTTCCCCACATCTATGCCTCTTCTGCTTCACCTTCTCAATCAACATACTTGCACATAAAACAATAATGTTAAACAAAATAAATCTACTGCTTATTCCTCCTTGCCATGTAGGTATACTCTAATCTTTCTCCTCTACATACTACTTTATCTTCTTCTTATATCTATTTTCAATTACTACTAAAAATATTCATTCCTCTTCCTTCACCCATATTTCTTATGATGTGCATTCTATCTCATACACTACTTGTGTTTGTCCTTTGCTTACCTCATACTCATATATACATGCTTAGTTTGTTGCTATACTTATTGAGCATCTTGACTAATTTATAACTCCTGAACATCCATAAGATGCATACTATCTTGTATTATCTCTTCTTCTTGATTATCCTCATATGCCAACTACATAAATCTCAATTCTTTGACTTCTTCTTATTCAACTCTCATTTTTAAACATTTATGTTCATTCACTATCTCTTCTTTGGTTGCCTACATTCTACCTGCATTTAGTTCACAAAACATCTCTTTAGTAAATAATTTGGAGCCTTCATGGCTTCCACATGGGATGCCTCCTTCTTGGAAAATTCATACTCCATCTTCTTTACTTATTAAGTGTTAATTTCAAACCATCTTCTTTCCATCGCAGTTGTAATGTCAAACTCTATTATGTTGTCCTCTCTTTCATGGACTTGGTTTCCATACTTGCATTCTTGTGTTATCTCACTCTTCACTTTATTTTGTTTCTTTGGTACTTTGACCAATCCTAAACCTTCCATAGCTTGATTCCAGCACTACATCATCATCATGAGTCTTTCATCCTTTCTTCCCTCTTCACCTTTCAAGGGTAATAGTACATATACCTCTCCATCTTTCTTTAAAACATATTTATTTACCTTCCCATCATGTATGGCATGTCTATTATACTACCATGGCCTCCCTAGCAACACATGACACACATCTATAGGCATAATATCACATAATACACTATCTCTATATCCACCTATTTAAAACTCAACTCAACTCTATTCACTTACCAATATATGGTGTCCTCTCTAAACCTATGCAATTGTGTATGACTCTGAATGTGGCATCCTCTTCAACCTCAATTTTACACCCTCTCTAATGAAATAATAATGTTAGTACTATCACCATCAATAACCAAATTAAATACCTTACCATGGGCTTTACATCTACTTATGAATAAGCTCCTCATTTAGATTGGTTTTTTTTCTTTATTTCTACTGCATTAAGACTCTCCTCATGAGCAATGACTCATTCCTATCATGTCCTCTCTCCTCATTCATCTCCCTCATTCGCTATTGATGCATACTACTATTCATACCTCTTAGACACTCTGCTACCCTGTGTCCATCTTTATGGCAACTCTAACATTGCCCTTATAATCTCTATCTTGGTCTTTGTCTGGACCTTCATCTCTTCTCAATCTGTCAGCTACCAATGGCTTGATCTCTCTTACATGGTGTTGCCCCATGCCCTCTTGAATTGCTTCTACATGTTCATATGGTCTCTCTTGTACCACTTCTCTATTATCTCTCTCTTATATTCTTGTCTAAAAAGGTTCTACTTTACTTTTCTCCCTATCTTCACCTCTTTATTCTCTTTATTCTCTCTTCCTAAGAGTATCCTCTATAGCCTCCATTCTCATCATCAATGGTGCAATCAACTAATTCACCTGATCTACCATCTAATTTCTCTCTCCATGGATTAATACACCTAATTACCTATCTTACAATGTATTTCACCACACATTGGTAATCCTTTCAACAATCCACAAAATCTTTTCCTAAGATCTAATACCAAAATGATGCAGAGCATGTACAAAGAAAACATCTTTAACCTTATTTTTAAACCAACTTTCTTGGCTTGGTTTATGGTTTAAATTTTCACTCAATGGTTCAATGAGTTCATTACCTATTTGGTTGATTCAAATCACCTAAAACATGTGCATCATAGTCATCTAACAACTTACACACTTTCCAAGCATCAATTTCCTCTCATTACACAACTTAGCCCTCTTTTTATACAATCCTTATAGCTCTATTGATGAGCTTTTTGTGACTTGTATGGTTTGTACTTTCATTTATCTAAGATCTACTAATTTTTCTAGATACAATTTTCCAATACCTACCTATCCTCAAAGATTCATCATCCAATTTTGTTTCTAAGTCACTTAACTTGAATTATTTTACTCACTATTACTCTAATTAGGTCTCCTAGGTTTTTACTCACCTTATCTGGACACATTTGAATTAAAACTATACTAAAAATTATAGATCATTCTTAAAACCATTAAAATCCTTCTAAATATAAGGAACCCTAACTCCACACAAAAGTTGATGAGTTTTGGCTAGTTAGATTAGGAGATAATCAACTAACCCTAGTTTAGGGTTTTACCTTATCATGTCTCAACTAAGACCTCTTAAATTCCACCAATGGCATTTTAAGGCATCTCAAATCCTTAAATTTGGTTTTTATGGTCTATCTAGACCCTGTGCAAATCTTCCAATTCATAAATTCCACTATTCATCCCATTGTTAGGCATTTTCACATAATCATCATCTTGTTTGTATCAAGAAATGACTGAACATGGGTCTGTGTTTAGGGTTAGTGTCTCAAACTCCAACATAAGACTCTTCCAACATTAAATATATTAAAATGTACTTACTAATATGTTATCCAACACCTTACCATCATGCAAAAAATACTTCTTTTTAAAAACCAAGTCATAGTCCAGCCAATGTACTATATATAGGGGATAGGGGTTTATAAAACATTTACATAAGTATTTAAAACTTCCTTCACTATTTCTTGACACTTATAAAATCTTAAAATAATAATAATTTCCTAATACCTTTGCAACCAATATTCAATATCCCTTTAAGCCCTATATACTCAAATTTAATTTGACAAACTAAACACTATAGAATATGGTTCTATTTATTCATTCTATAAATAAGATTTCCTTTTTGGTGTTTCTTGAAGCCTTTAAAAAACATCCATTCCTTATAATACAAACACATTCAATAGATACTCTAAGTGCTTTTAAAACTATCAACAAGTCTCCCTTTGATCATCTGATTAGAAAATTATAATTTACACACAAATCATATATCAAAACTTGTATCTTATTCCTCTCAGAATAAGGGTATGTGCATAAAAGATTTTACTTACCAAATGGTTTTAATACCATTCCATGTAATATATAAATCATAAACACATTATACTAAGTTTCAAGAATATTCATACTATCCATAAAATTCATCACATTACCAATTTGAACACATAGTCTACTAACAAGTAGAATTCTCAAAGATAGGATTTGTCTATATTCTCAAACAAGGATTCTTTTCCCTTTCTATATAGGAACAAAGATTCACCATTATATCTCCATTTGCATTCAACTCATCGGAACAACTTCCAATATCATCTGTTTTATTAACAATATTTACAATACAATAAAGACCTCCAACAGGGTTTGTTATACTTTTGTTCAAAACATAGCATAGACTATCAAACTTTCACATTTTTCTTCATTCTACTATTTTCATATAAGCTTGTTCTCTCTATTTTATATCTTGAAGTAAAAATGAGATATCCAAAGAAAAAACTAACTTCTAGACTACTACCAATGTGTATAACTAAATATTGATGCTATAAACTATGTGGAGGTCTGTTTTATGCATTACATGGTTCTTGATTGTCATATACATGGCATGTAGAATCACACTATAGACTATTAACTATCTAATGGACCTTCAATACTATCTAACCCCTTGTTACTTGATACATTTTACAACTTTATAATTTGTTCAAAAGTCCCTCAAGAAGTCTTGTTAAGATTCAAATATTCAAACTATGCATTTTGGTAGGAAAACATCAATTCAAATTTTATGCACTACAAGACTACCTAAACTCCACAATGAACTCCTAAGACTTCTAACAACTATAAAACAATTACGAGACTAACTTAAGACCAAAAATAGATCAACTTGGGGTCATCATGGGATTCCCCTACATCAAAAATGCACATATAGTTCAAAATTTTGGATCTTAAATGCATTCAAAACCAATCAAGTTCCTATATCACATTATTCTAATTTTAAAGTTGCAATGCATTATGACAAATGTGCATAAAGTTTAAATATTTAGATCTTAAACATGTTCAAAACCACTTAAGTTCCCCTATCACATTGTTTGAATTTCAAATTTGTGATGCATTATGAAAAATGTGCATAAATTTCAAATATTTGGATCTTAAATGCGTTCAAAACTACTCAAGTTCATGTATCACATTGTTTCAATTTTAAAGTTGAGATGCATTATGAGAAATGTGCATAAAAGTTGAATTTTTGGATATTAAATGCATTCAAAACCACTCAATTTCCCTTATCACATTGTTATAATTTCAAAGTTGTGATGGATTATGAGAAACATGTATAAATTTTGAATTTTTGGATCTTAAATGCATTTAAAATAGTTGAAGTTCCCATAGTACATTGTTTGAATTTTAAAGTTATGATGTATTATGAGAAACATGCATAAATTTGGAATCTTTGGATCTTAAATGCTTTCAAAACCACTAAAGTTACCCTATCACTTTGTTTTAATTTAAAAGTTACAATGCATTATGAGAAACACACATAAAGTTCAAATCTTTGGATCTTAAACATGTTCAAAATTACTCAAGTTCTCCTATCACATTGATCAAATTTAAAAGTTACAATTCATTATGAGAAATGTGGATAAAGTTCAAATCTTTTTATCTTAAATGTGTTCTAAACTATTCAAGTTCCCATATCACATTATTTTAATTTCAAAGTTATGATGTATTATAATAAACATAGATAAAGTTTAAATTTTTGGATCTTAAACATGTTCAAAACTACTCAAGTTCCCCTATCACATTGTTTTAATTTTAAATTTGCAATACATTATGAGAAACATAAATAAATTTTGAATCTTTGGATCTTAAATGAGTTCAAAATTACTCAAATTTTTGTATCACATTATTAAAATTTCAAAGTTATGATGCATTCTGAGAGATGCATATAAATTTTAGATCCTTGGATCTTAAATGTGTTCAAAACCAATCAAGTTCCCCTATCACATTGTTTAAATTTCAAATATGCAATGCATTATGAGAAATGTCCATAATGTTCAAATGTTTTTATCTTATATGCATTCAAAATCAATCAAGTTCCCCTATTATATTGTTCTAATTTCAAATTTGTGATGCATTACGATAAATGTGCACAAAGTTTGAATCTTTATACATACATTTCAAATCTTAGGATCTTAAATGCATTGAAATCTATTCAATTTACCCTATCACATTTTTCAAATTTCAAATTTGTGATGCATTATGAGAAATGTACATCAATTTCAAATCTTTGGATCTTAAACATGTTCAAAACCACTCAAGTTTTTGTATCACATTATTTGAATCTCAGAATTGTGATGCATTATGAGAAATTCACATAAATTTTGAATGTTTGGATCTTAAATTCCTTCAAAACCACTCAATTTCTCCTATCATATTTTTTTGATTTCTAAAGATTTGATTCTCTATGAGGAATTCGCATAAAGATCAGATATTTAGATCTTAAATGCTTTCAAAAACACTCAAGATCCCATATCACATTATTCAAATTTTAAAGTCGTGATGCATTAATGGAAACATGGATAAATTTTGAATCTTTGGATCTTAGATGTGTGTAAAACTACTCAAGTTCCTGTATCACATTGTTTGAATTACAAAGTTGAAATGTATTATGATAAACACACATAAAATTTCAATCTTTGGATTTTAAATGCACTCAAAATCACTCAAGTTCTCCTATCACATTGTTCAAATTTTAAATTTTGATTATATTATGATAAATGCACATAAATTTCAAATCTTTGTATGTGAAACGTGTTTAAAACCACTCAATTTCCCCTATCACATTGTTCTAATTTCAAAGTTATGATGCATTATGATAAACATGCATATAGTTTGAATCTTTGGATCTTAAATTCATTTAAAACTACTCAATTTTTCTTATCACTTTGTTATAATTTTAAAGATGTGATGCATTATGAAAAATGTACATAAAATCTGAATCTTTGGATCTTAAACATGTTCAAAACTACTCAAGTTCCCCTATCACATTATTCAAATTTCAAAGTTGCAATGTATTATAAGAAATGCACATAAAGTTCAAATATTTTAATCTTAAACACATTCAAAACCACTCAATTTCTTGTATCACATTGTTTGAATTTCAAAGTTGTAATGCATTATAAGAAATGCACATAAAGTTTGAATCTTTAGATCTTAAACGCATTCAAAACCGCTCAAGTTCCTATATCACATTGTTAGAATTTCAAAGTTAAATGTGCATAAAACTTGAATCTTTGAATCTTAAATGCATTCAAAACTACTCAAGTTCCCATATCACATTGTTTGAAATTCAAAGTTACAATGCATTAGGAGAAACATGTACAAAGTTTAAATATCTGAATCTTAAATGCATTAAAAACTACTAAAGTTCCCCTATCACATTATTCAAATTTCAAAGTTGAGATGCATTATGATAAATGTGTTTAAATTTCAAATCTACTAAAGTTCCTATATCACATTATTTTAATCTCAAAACTATGATGCATTAAGAGAAATGTGCATAAAGTTCAATTGTTTGGATCTTAAATGCATTCAAAACTACTCAAGTTCTCCTATCACATTATTTGATTTTTAAAGTTGTGACTCATAATGAGAAATATAGATAAAGTTCAAATGTTTGAATCTTAAATGTATTCAAACTGCTCAAGTTCAGTATATCACATTGTTTGAATTTTAAAGTTGTAATGCATTATGAGAAACATGCATAAATTTGGAATCTTTGGATCTTAAATACATTTAAAACCACTCAAGTTCCCCTATCATATTGGTCAAATTTCAAAATTATGATGCATTATGAGAAACACACATAAATTTTGAATCTTTGGATATTAAATGTGTTCAAAACCACTCAAGTTCCCCTATCACATTGTTCAAATTTCAAAGTTGTAATGCATTATGAAAAATGTGCATAAATTTTGATTCTTTAGATAATAAACATGTTCAAAACCACTCAATTTCATTATCATATTGTTTTAATTTCAAATTTTCAATGCATTATGAGAAATACCTATAAAGTATGAATCCTTAAATCTTAAATCATTCAAAACCACTCAAGTTCCCATATCAAATTATTTGAATTTTAAGGTTGTGATGCATAATGAGAAACACCCATAAAGTATGAATATGGAATCTTAAATTCATTCAAAACCACTCAAGTTCTCATATTACATTATTCAAATTTCAAAGTTGTGATGCATTATGAAAAACATACATAAAGTTTGAACCTTTGGATTTTAAATGCATTTAAAACTGCTCAAGATCCCTATCACATTTTTCAAATTTCAATGTTATAATTCATTCAAAAATGCCCAAAATTTTTGAATCTTTGTATCTTAAATGCATTCAAAATAGCTCAAGTTCTCGTATGACATTGTTTGAATTTCAAAGTTGTGATGCATTATGAGAAACACCCATAAAGTATGAATCTAAGATCTTAAATGCATTTAAAACTACTCAAGTTCTCATATCACATTATTTTAATTTCAAAATTATGATGCATTATGAGAAATGCACATAAAGTTCAAATCTTTAGATTTTAAATGCACTCAAAACTGATCAAGCTCCCCTATCACATTATTCAAAGTTCAAAGTTACAATGCATTATGAAAAATGTGCATAAATTTGGATTCTTTGGATCTTAAACATGTTCCAAATCACTCATGTTCCCATATCACATTGTTGTAATTTCAAAGTTGTGATGCATTATGAGAAACATGCCTAAAGTTTGAATCTTTAGATCTTAGATGCATTTAAAATTGCTCAAGTTCTTGTATCACATTGTTTGAATTTGAAAGTTATAATGCATTATTATAAATGCACATAAAGTTCAAATAATTGGATATTAAATGCATTAAAAACCATCTAAGTTCCCCTATCACATTATTCAAATTTTAAAGTTGCGATGCATTATGAGAAATGTGCATAAAGTTTGACTCTCTAGATCTTAAATGCATTCAAAACTACTCAAGTTCCCGTATCACATTATTTGAATCTCAAAGTTGTGATGTATTATGAGAAACATGCATAAATTTTTAATGTTTGGATCTTAAATGCATTCAAAACCACTCAAGTTCCCCTATCACATTGTTTAATTTTTAAAGTTGTGATACATTATGAGAAATGTGCATAAAATTTGAATCTTTGGATCTTAAATGCATTCAAAATCACTCAAGTTCTTGTATCACATTATTAAAATTTTAAATTTGTAATGAATTTTAAGAAATATAGATAAAGTTTGAATCTTTGCATCTTAAATGCATTTATAAAAACTTAAGTTCCCATATCACATTGTTCAAATTTCAAATTTGAGATGCATTATGATAAACACCCATAAAGTTTAAATCTTTGGATCTTAAACACATTCAAAATCACTCAAGATCCACCATCACATTGTTTAAATTCTAAAATTGTAATGCATATGAAAAATTCACATAAATCTCAAGTTCCCCTATCACATTCTTCAAATTTCAAAGTTGTGATGCATTATGAGAAACATGCATAAAGTTTGAATCTTTGGATCTTAAATGCATTGAAAACTACTCAAGTTCCCCTATCACATTCTTTTAATTTCAAAGTTATGATGCATTATGAGAAAGATGCATAAAGTTCAAATCTTTAGATCTTAAACACATTCAAAACCACTCAAGTTCCCCTATCACATTGTTTAAATTTCAAAGTTGTGATGCATTATAAGAAATGCACATAAAGTTTGAATCTTTGGAACTTAAATGCATTCAAAACCGCTCAAGTTCTTGTATCACATTGTTCAAATTTAAAATTTATGATGTATTATGAGTCTAGATATATGCTAACCAATGCATTTCTCTATCCAAATCCCTATGGATAAGAGGGGCCAGTCCAATCGTAACACTTGACTAGGGATTTTTTCATCGATCGACACTCAATATACATAGCCTATCTATACTCTCTACTCTATATGGACCCAGAGTTCTATATGACATATTTTGAACTCTCTCTCTCTCTCTCTCTCTCTCTCTCTCTATATATATATATATATATATATATATATATATATATATATATATATATATATATATATATATATATATATCAAGGCACTCAGATAAAAAGGGGTGGGCCTATGGAAAGGCACTCATCCATCTCCCATCTCTATCTTGGATCTATCTGATATCTAGGTTAGTGGATATCAAAGGCCCCAAAGTGTCCCTCGAGATAGATAAATCCTTACTACCTATATATCTATCTAATCCCCACCCACTTCAATGATTGATAAATCCTTTCATCAGTCATCATATCACATCTAGTCTATAAAGTCATAAGCCCCCATAGTCTAGCCTATATATCTATCTGTGTCCTATATATCTATTTTATCTATGGCCTATATATCTATTCTATGGCCTATATATCTATCTATGTAAATTGAATATCTAAAATCAACTCTAGACTACCCATATAAATCCATAATGAATATAGGCCATGCCAATAGATAGGGTTTTTTGGCCCCATAGATAATATCTAAACTCAATGCCCTATATAGAATATAATATAGAGATATGACTCTAGAGCGGGGTAGGGGAGTGTCTCAACCCATATCCCAAACTAGATAGAGTCCCTTGGCCATATAGCTTAGCTATGTATAGTAGGATAAAAATCCATATAGTTTTAGGGGGGGTCAGACTAGATTGGGTAACTGAACTAAGTGATAATACCACCACCAATAGTCATCTTTGGCTAAATTGGCTTGAGATGCAATGTAATTTATGCTATTGGAGACTTTATAATCTATATGTTAAGCATAGGTCAATCCCTCCAGATCATAGACATATCTAGATAGCCTATAGTCTCTCATCAAATCTTGTTAAACACCTCTTGGTGCTTACAATCCATACCCCCTCTCTATAGATTATCTATGGGGGTCCTCTATTCAATATGGTTCATGGTTCCCTATCTAAACTATGGTGATTGAACACCTATCAATCACTGAAGGCCCTATCTATATAGGGGTTTGATTTATATAGGTGCCTCAACTGATAAGGATCGATAGGACTTAACCCCCATGCTCAAGATCTATCTGGCACCCCCCAATATATAGAGCTCCTCTCCCCTCTCTAATATAGGAAACTAACTCAACTCAACTCCCATATATATATATATATATATAGAGAGAGAGAGAGAGAGAGGGAGGGAGAGGGAAATCAACTCAGCTTGTATGATATGGCTTGGGGGGGCCATTAAAATCAATCCTACCCCATTAAACTCAACTCCCATATAGATATAGAGGGGTTAAGATCTATAGGGAGGCCCCCTCTAACTCTATCTAACTCCCCATATATATAGAGAGGGGGTGTGAATTCCAATAAACTCTATCTCTATCTATAAGGTGAGCCCAATATGTATAGAGATAAAGAGAGATAATTATAGAATTTATTGGATTAGATTGGCCTCCATAAAATAGAGGGGAGATAGGGGCCTCCCCAGATCTCTATACTAATACTCTAGATGGGCCCATCTCTCTATACTAGCCCTATCTATATATAGGGAGACTCTCTAGAGTCCCCTATCTATATATAGGGAGACTCTCTAGAGTCCCCTATCTAGATAGGGGGCATGACCCCATATAGAGAAAGATAAAGGAAGTCAAGGGATAGAACTATACACCACCCCTATCTATATAGGTATAGGCTAACATGTAACTTCTAACTAGAGAGAGGAGATTTCTATGGGAGTCCACGAACCCTATCCCATAGATATATAGGCATAGAGGATAAACCCAACCTATCTATACTAGCCATAGATGGGATCACCCATAGATGGTATAGATGGGTGGGGAGCCTACCAAATATTCTCTAGACTGGCCTACCTATATAGGGGGTTGGGTTGAGGGCCCCCTAGATCTAGTTGGCCATTTCTCTATCCAACTCTAATATCTATCCAACTCTTTATGTATAAGAGGGGCTAGCACTCGATCGAGGCTTCTATCATCCAGTCGACACTCTAGATATATGCTAGCTAATTGGTGCATTTCTCTATCTAATTCATTATGGATAAGAGGGGCCAATCTCGGTGTAACACTTGCTGAGTCTTCTATCATCTAGCTGACACTCTAAATGCATGACCTATATACACTCTCTTCTCTATATGGCCCTATATTTCTATATTACATCTTTTGAACTCTATATGTATATCAGGGCACTCAAATAAGAAGGGGTGGGCCTATGGAAAGGCACTCATCCATCTCCCATCTCTATCTTCAATCTATCTAATATATGGGTTGGTGGATATGAAAGGCCTTAGAGTATCCCCCAAGATAAATAAATCCTTGCTACCTATATATCTATCCAATCCCCACCCACTTCAATGATTGATAAATCCTTTCATTAGTCATCATATCACATCTAGTCTATAAAGTCATCAAACCCCATAGCTTAGCCTATATATCTATATGTGACCTATATATATATATATATGTATATATATATATATATATATATATATATATATATATACATATATACATATATATATATATATGTCACAGATAGATATATAGGCTAAGCTATGGGGTTTGATGACTTTATAGACTAGATGTGATATGATGACATATATTATATTTGTAGCCTATATATCTATTTGTGGAGATTGAATGTCTAAACTAACTCTAGACTACCCATAAAAATCCATAGTGAGTATAGATCATGCTAATAGATAGGGTTTTTTTGGCCCTATAGATAATATCTAAACTCAATGCCCCATATAAAATATAATATAGAATTTATAGAATAGAATAGATGGATGTGGATGATGGATGATGTGGTGATCGACCCCCTCTATCCCCATATATAGAGAGGGGGGTCAATGGCCCCTATCTATAATTGAGTATCTCATATCTATATATAGGGTTCAAACTCCCCCAATAGATCAAAGATAAGGATCACCTATATATATATATATATATATATGGGGTTGGGTGGGGAGCAGACCAAAGATTGAGATTGAATGACCAAAATTAGCTCCACTAAATTGTTAGAAATAAGGGATAAATTGCCATAAAGTAGATTAGAACTATGCACTCAATGAATGATCAACCAGGTCAGTAGGCCCAAGGACCCAAGTAAATTCAAGAGAAGAAAGGGCCTATCTCATCTCCCATCTCTACAAGAATTGAATCCCATCCCACTCACTCCATAATATTGAGTGGTTTAATCTATATAGGGTAAGGTTTCTAGTTTTTATATATATATATATATATATATATATATATATATATATATATATATATATATATATAAGGTAATGATAGGGGTCAAGTTAATGCCCCATCTAGCCATTCTATTTTGGAGGGGGGAAACTCTATTCTCTGGGCTAGGCTATATAGACTCAGGATTAGACACTCCCCCGATGGACCCCTCTCTTTATACGGTTATTTAATCTCCCATGAAAAAAGAAAGTTGCACTTTCAATTTGTCTAAAGAGCCTAGTCTATATATAAGGCCACTTAGCATATATATAGAAATGGGAGAGGGTCCCACTTATAATAAATGAGACCTATCCCACCTATAATGCATGCATCATCCATTTGTGATACGACTTCACCCACTCTATCTCTATCTCTATCTTTATCTCTCTTTCTATCTCTCTTTCTATCTCTATATATTTGCCACTCAACCAAGCTCCCCTATATAGGCCACACTCACAACTAGATCTATACTATATATGTAACATTAAAAAATCACTCACTTCAATCTGTAACAGGCTTGATCACATGAATCAAACTATGATCCATCATCCCCTATATATCCAAGTATTGAAGATAGAGTGATAGGATTGAATATAGAGTTTGTATCATGCTTTTGAAAGTATGATTAGAGAGTGAAACCTAACTACTCTTTAGATAGATAGATAGATAGATAGATAGATAGTTGGGCTGGATCAGAAGGCCCCATTTATAGAAGGAGAAGGAGAAGGAGAAGGAGAAGGAGAAGGGGACACTTGAATCTATATCTATCTAGAGGGTGAGGCCCCTTCTATATAGATAGGGACTCAAAGATTTATTAATCAAGGGGTTGGTGGTGCCATGTCTATCCCACCAACCTAAGGATATATATAGGGCTATCTAGCCAGACCCAACTCTATCTATCTAGAGAGAGATGTAGTGAACCACTACCCTATCTATCTATATGGGAGTTATAGATTCTATCTCTCCAACACCCAATCTCTTGCACCCACATCTCCATATAGATAAATAGGCTATGGTGATGGATCCCTATCAAAGCAAGTATTGTATTGCCCCATCTATATCTCTATCTCTTATACGGTATTGCCCTTCCTACCCTATAGTTACTATATTGTCTATAGATCCCTTTCCCCCTATATATAACTCTATTTGATATATAGGGGTCTATTCAGGCATAGCTCTATAGTCTAGTTTATTAGTTGATGTTGATGGACCATGTATCATGTATATAAGAGATGTACCATCCCTTCTTTGGTGTCACATTTATATATATTGGGCATGCTTTGGCATAGATATAAATGGCCAAGATATATAGATAGAGGTGGGGAGAGGAAGGGGAGGGGAGGGTCAATATAATCACTATAGAGTTTGAATCTTTGGATTTTAAACATGTTCAAAACCACTCAAGTTCCCCTAAAATATTATTCAAATTTAAAATTTACAATGTATTTTGAGAAATGTGCATAAAATTCAAATCTTTGGATCTTAAAGGCATTCAAAATCACTCAAGTTCCCTTATCACATCATTCAAATTTTAAATTTATGATGCATTATGAGAAATATGCATAAATTTTGAATATTTGGATCTTAAACACGTTCAAAATAGTTCAAGTTCCCCTATCACATTATTAAAATTTTAAAATTATGATGCATCATGAGAAACATGCATAAAGTTTGAATCTTTAGATCTTAAATGCATTCAAAACTACTCAAGGTCTAGTATCACATTATTCAAATTTTAAATTTACGATGCATTATGACAAATACACATAAATTTTAAATCTTTGGATCTTAAATGCATTTAAAACTACTCAAGTTCCTATATTACATTGTTTAAATTTCAAAGTAATGATGCATTATCATAAACATGCATAAAGTTTGCATCGTTGGATCTTAAATGCATTAAAAACCACTCAAGTTCATGTATCACATTGTTTAAATTTCAAATTTGTGATTCATTAGTAGAAACACGCATAAGTTCAAATCTTAGGATCTTAAATGCATTCAAAACCACTCAATTTGACCTATCACATTATTCAAATTTGAAAGTTGTGATGCATTATAATAAATGTGTATAAAGTTAAAATCATTGAATCTTAAATGTGTTCAAAACCAATTAATTTATTATATCATATTATTCAAATTACAAAGTTGTGATGCATTATGAGAAATGCACATGAGTTTGAATATTTAGATTTTAAATGCATTCAAAACTACTCAAATTCCCAAATCACATTGTTCAAATTTCAAAGTTGTGATGCATTATGAGAAATGCACATAAATTTTGAATCTTTAGATCTTCAACACATTTAAAACCACTCAAGTTCTCCTATAACATTATTTGAATTTCAAAGTTGTGATGCATTATGATAAATGTTCATCAATTTTGAATCTTTAGATCTTAAACGTGTTTAAAATTGCTCAAGTTTTTGTATCACATTATTAGAATCTTAAAATTGTGATGCATTATGAGAAATGCACATAAATTTTGAATATTTGGATCTTAAATATGTTCAAAACCACTCAAGTTCCCCTATCACATTGTTTGAATTTCATAGTTATGATGCATTATGAGAAACATGCATAAAGTTTGAATCTTTAGATATTAAACATGTTCAAAATCACTCAAGTTCCTTATCACATTGTTCAAATTTCAACATTATGATGCATTATGAGAAATTCCCATAAATTATGAATCCTTGGATCTTAAATGCATTCAAAACTACACAATTTCATGTATCACATTCTTCAAATTTCAAAGTTTTGATGCATTATGAGAAACACCCATAAAGAACAAATCTGAGATGTTAAATGCATTCAAAATTGCTCAAGTTCTTGTATCACACTTTTAAATTTCAAAGTTGTGATGCACTATGAAAAATGCAAATAAATTTCAAATCTTTGTATTTTAAATGCATGCAAAACTGCTCAAGTTTTTGAATCACAATTTTTAAATCTAAAAGTTATAATGCATTATGAGAAATATGCATAAATTTAGAATATTTGGATCTTAAATGCATTTAAAATTGATTAATTTCCCATATCACATTGTTCAAATGATAAAGTTATGTTGCATTTTCAGAAACACACATAAATTTTGAATCTTTAGATCTTAAATGTATTCAAAACCTATCAAGTTTCCTATCACATTATTTGAATTTCAAAATTGCAATGCATAATGACAAACATGAATTAAGTTTGAATCTTTGGATCTTAAATTCAATCAAAATCACTCAAGTTCTTGTATCACATTATTCAAATTTTAAAGTTGTGATGCATTATTATAAACATGCATAAATTTTGAATTTTTGGATCTTAAACATGTTCAAAACTATTCAAATTCCCCTATCACATTGTTCAAATTTCAAAGTTACGATGTATTATGAAAAATTTGCATAAATTTAGAATCTTAGGATCTTAAAGGCACTAGAAACCCCTCATGTTCCCTTATCACATTGCTCAAATTTCAAAGTTGTGATGTATTATGTGAAACACACATAAAGTTTGAATCTTTGGATCTTAAACGTGTTACAAACCACTCATGTTCCCATATCACATTGTTGGAATTCAAATTTGTAATTAACTATGAGAAACATGCCTAAAGTTTGAATCTTTAGATCTTAAATTCATTCTAAGCCACTCAAGTTCATGTATCACATTGTTTGAATTTCAAAATTACAATGCATTCATTATGAGATATGCATGTAAAGTTCAAATTGTTAGATCTTAAATGCATTCAAAACTACCCATGTTCCCCTATCACATTATTCAAAATTCAAAGTTGTGATGCATTATGAGAAATATGAATCAATTTTGAATCTTTGGATCTTAAATGCATTCGAAACCATTCAAGTTCCTGTATCACATCATTTAAATCTCAAATTTATAATGCATTATAAGAAACATGCATAAATTTTGATAGTTTGGATCTTAAATGCATTCAAAACCACTCAAGTTCCCCAATTACATTGTTTGATTTTTAAAGTTGTGATGCATTATGAGAAATTTCCATAAAATTTAAATATTTGGATCTTAAATGCATTCAAAACCACTCAAGTTCTTGTATCACATTATTCAAATTTTGAAGTTATGATGCATTATGAGAAACTTGGATAAATTTTGAATATTTGGATCTTAAATGCATTTAAAAATACTTAAGTTCCAATATCACATCATTTTAATTTCAAAGTTGAGATGCATTATCGTAAATGTGCATGAATTTTGAATCTTTTGATCTTAAACACATTCAAAATCACTCAAGTTCCACTATCACATTGTTTAAATTTCAAAGTTGTAGTGCATTATGAAAAATGTGCTTAAATTTCAAATCTTTGGATTTTAAATGTGTTTAAAATCACTCAATTTCCCTTATCACATTCTTTGAATTTAAAAGTTACGATATGAAAAATGTGCATAAAGTTTGAATCTTTAAAACTTAAATGCATTCAAAACCACTCAAGTTTCCCTATCACATTGTTCAAGTTTCAAAGTTATGCATAAATTTTGAATCTTTGGATCTTAAATGCATTCAAAACCACTCAAGTTCCTGCATCACATTGTTTGATTTTTAAAGTTACAATGCATTATGAGAGACACACATAAAGTTTGAATCTTTAGATTTTAAACATGTTCAAAACCACTCATGTTCCCTATCACATTTTTCAAATTTCAAATTTGTGATGCATTATGAAAAATGTGCATAAAGTTTGAATCTTTGGATCTTAAATGCATTCAAAACCTCTCAAGTTCCTATATCACATTATTTGAATTTCAAAGTTGCAATGGATTAGGAGAAACATGCATAAAGTTCAAATATTTTGATCTTAAATGCATACAAAATCACTTATGTTCCCCTATCACATTATTCAAATTTCAAAGTTACGATGATGCATTATGATAAATGTGCATAAATTTTGAATCTTTAGATCTTAAACTTATTCAAAACTATTTAAATTCCCCTATCACATTGTTTAATTTTTAAAGTTGTGATGCATAATGACAAATTCACATAAAGTTTGAATCTTTTGATCTTAAATAAATTCAAAACCACTCAAGTTCATGTGTCACATTATTTGAATTTCAAAGTTGTGATGCATTATGAGAGACACAAATAAAATTCAAATATTTTAATCTTAAACTAGTTCAAAATTGCTCAAGTTCACGTATCACATTGTTTGAATTTCAAAGTTACGATGCATTATGAGAAACATGCATAAAGTTTGAATATTTGGATATTAAATTAATTAAAAACCACTCAAGTTATCCTATCACATTGTTTGAATTTCAAAGTTGTGATGACTTATGAAAAACACATATAAAGATTGAATCTTTGTATCTTAAATGCATTTGAAACCACTCGAGTTATTGTTCAAATTTTAAGATTATGATTCATTATGAGAAATGCACATAAAATTTGAATCTTTGGATCTTAAATGCATTCAAAACCACTCAAGTTCTTGTATGACATTATTCAAATTTCAAAGTTGTGATGCATTATGAGAAATACCCATAAAGTTCAAATATTTGGATCTTAAATGCATTCAAAATTGTTTAAGTTCTTATATCACATTGTTTGAATTTCAAAGTTGCAATGCATTATGAGAAATGCCCATAAAGTATGAATGTTTGGATCTTAAATGTGCTCAAAACTACTCAAGTTCTCGTATCACATTGTTTGAATTTTAAAGTTATGATGTATTTGAGAAATGTGCATAAAGTCCAAATCTTTGGATTTTAAATGCACTCAAAACTACTAAAGTTTTCGTATAACATTGTTCAAATTTAAAATTTGTGATGAATTATGAGAAACATGCATAAATTTAGAATATTTTAATCTTAAATGCATTCAAAATCGCTCAAGTTCACGTATCAAATTGTTTGAATTTTAAATTTGTTATGCATTATGACAAATGTGCATAAATTTCAAATATTTGGATCTTAAATACATTCAAAACTACTCAAGTTCACCTATCACATTATTCAAATTTCAAAATTGCAATGCATTATGAGAAACAATTTAAATCTTTGAATATTAAATGTGTTCAAAACTACTCAAGTTCACCCATCACATTGTTTAAATTTCAAAGTGATGATGCATTATGATAAATATGCATAAAATTTGAATTTTTGGATCTTAAATGCATTTAAATTAGCTGAAGTTCTCTTAGTACATTCTTCAAATTTTAAAGTTGTGATGCAATATGAGAAACATGCATAAATTTAGAATCTTTAGATCTTAAACATGTTCAAAACCATTGAAGTTCCCCTATCACATTGTTTAAATTTTAAAGTTGTGATGCATTATGATAAATATTCGAATATAAAGTTTTAATCTTTGGATCTTAAATGCATTCAAAACTACTAAAATTCATGTATCACATTGTCAAAATTTTAAATTTGTGATGTATTATGAGAAACACGCATAAAGTTCAAATCTTTGGATCTTAAACATGTTCAAAACCACTCAAATTTCCTTATCACATTGTTTGAATTTTAAAGTTATGATGCATTATGATAAATGCACATAAAGTTCAAATCTTTAGATCTTAAATGTGTGATCCAAATATTTGAACTTTATGCATGTTTCTTATAATGCATCACAAATTTGAAATTTGAACAATGTGATAGAGGAACTTGAGCATTTTTGAATGTATTTAATATCCAAACATTAAAACTTTATGCACATTTCTCATAATTCATCACAACTTTGAGATTTGAATAATGTGATATAGGAACTTGAGTGGTTTTGAATACTTTTAAGATCAAAAGATTTGAACTTTATGCACATTTTTCATAATGCATCACAACTTTGAAATTCAAATAATGTGATAGGAGTCCTTGAGTGGTTTTGAATACTTTTAAGATCCAAATATTTGTACGTTATGAATGTTTCTCATAATACATTACAAATTTGAAATTTGAACAATGTGATTGGCGAACTTGAGTAGTTTTGAACACGTTTAAGATCCAAATATTTGAACTTTATGCACATTTCTCATAATGCATTAGAACTTTAAGATTTCAAAAATGTAATACAAGAAATTGATAAATTTTTAATACTTTTAAAAATTAAAATATTCAAACTTTATGCACATTTTTCATAATACATCACAACTTTTAAATTCAAACAATGTGATAGGGGAACTTGAGCAGTTTTGAATTCTTTTAAGATCTAAATATTTAAACTTTATGTACATTTCCATTAATGCATCACAAATTTGAAATTAAAACAATTTGATATGGGAACTTAAGTTATTTTTAATGCATTTAAGATCCAAAGACTTGAAATTTATATGCATTTCTCATAATGCATCGTAACTTTAAAATTTAAATAATGTGATATGAGAACTTTATGTGCATTTCTCTTAATGTATCACAACTGTGAAATTTGAATAATATAATAGGGTAACTTAAGTGGTTTTAAATGAATTTAGATCCAAAAATTCATAATTTATGTGCATTTCTCATAATGCATCACAAATTTAAAATTTGAACAATGTGATAGTGGACTTGAGCAGTTTTCAACATGTTTAAGATCCAAAGTTTTGAACTTTATGCGAGTTTCTCATAATGCATCATAACTTTGAAATTCAAACAATGTGATAGAGAAACTTGAGTGGTTTTGAATTCTTTTAAGATCTAAATATTTGAATTTTATGCACATTTCCCATAATGCATCATAAATTTGAAATTTGAATAATGTATAGGAGAAATTGAGTGGTTTTGAACATGTTTAAGATCTAAAGATTTGAACTTTATGCACATTTCTCATAATGCATCATAAATTTTTAATTCAAACAATGTGATAGGGGAACTTTAGTGGTTTTTAATTTTTTAAGATCCAAATATTTGAACTTTATGTGTTTTCTTCACAATGCATCATAACTTTGAAATTTAAATAATGAGATATAGAAACTTGAGCAGTTTTGAATGCATTAAGATCCAAAGATTCAAACTTTATACATGTTTCTTATAATTCATCATAACTTTAAAATTCAAAAAATGTGGTAAGGGAAATTTAGTAGTTTTTAATGCATTAAAGATCCAAATATTTTAATTTTCTACACGTCTCTCATAATGTATCACAACTTTGAAATTTGAATAATGTGATATGGGAACTTGAGCGATTTTGAATGCATTTAAGATCCAAAGATTCAAACTTTATATATGTTTCTCATAATGCATCATGAATTTAAAATTTGAATAATGTGATATGAGAACTTGAGTTGTTTTGAATGAATTTAAGATCCAAAGATTCAAACTATATTTGCATTTCTCATAATACATCGTAACTTTGAAATTTGAACAATTCAATATGAGAACTTGAGTGGTTTTGAACTTGAATAGTTTCAAATGCATTTAATATCCAAAGATTAAAACTATATGAATGTTTCCCATAATGCATGGTAATTTTGAAATTTGAATAATGTGGTAGGGAAACTTGAGTGGTTTTGAATGCATTTAAGATTCAAATATTTGAACTTTATGTATGTTTCTCATAATGCATCACAACTTCAAAGTTTGAAAAATGTGATAAGTGAACTTGAGTATTTTTAAACATTTTAAAGATTTAAACATATTAAATTTATGTGTATTTGTCATACTACATCACAAATTTAAAATTAGAACAATGTGATATGGGAACTTGAGTGGTTTTGAATGCATTTAAGATCAAGAGATTTAAACAATGTATTAGGGGAACTTGAGTAGTTTTGAATGCATTTAAGATATAAAGATTCAAAATTTATGTGTATTTCTCATAAAACATCCCAAATTTAAAATTAGAGCAATGTGATAGGGGAACTTAAGCCATTTTTAACTCATTTAAGATTCAAATATTCAAACTTTATGAGCATTTATCATGATGCATCACAACTATGAGATTCGAACAATGTGATAGGGGAAATTGAGTGGTTTTGAATGCATTTAATATCCAAAGATGTAAAAATTTGAAATTTGACCAATGGAATAGTGAAACTTTAGAAATTTTAAACACATCTAGGATCCAAAGATTTGAACTTTATGTGCATTTCCCATAATGCATCACAACTTTGAAATTAAAATAATGTAATAAGGGAACTTCAATGTTTTTGAATGCATTTAAGATCTAAAGATTTGAGCTATGACTTTGAAATTTGAACAATGTGATAGGTGAAATTGAGTAATTTTGAATGCATTTAAGATCCAAAGATTTTAACTTTATGCATGTTTATCATAATGCATTGTAACTTTGAAATTTGAACATGGTGATATGGGAACTTGAGTGGTTTTGAATGCATTTAAGATCCAAAGATTTAAACTTTATGCACGTTTCTCATAATACATTATAAATTTGAAATTTGAAAAATGTGATAGGGGAACTTGATCAATTTTGAATGCATTGAAGATCTAAAGATTCAAATTTTATGCACAATTTTCATAATATATTGCAACTTAAAAATTCAAACAATGTGATAAGGGAACTTGAGATGTTTTGAAAGCATTTAAGATCCAAAGGTTTAAACTTTATGTGCATTTTTCATAATGCATCTCAACTTTGAAATTTAAACAATGTGATATGAGAATTTGAGTAGTTTTAAATGCATTGAAGATCCAAAAATTTGAAATTTTTGCACATTTCTCATAATCCATCACAACTTTGAAATTTGAATAATGTGATATAGGAACTTGAGAAGTTTTGAACACATTTAAGATTCAAATATTTGAATTTTATGTTCATTTCTCATAATGATTTGAAAATTTGAAATTTGAGCAATGTGATAGAGGAAATTGAGTGGTTTTGAATGCATTCAAGATCTAAAGGTTCAAACTTTATGCATGTTTCTCATAGTACATCACAAATTTGAAATTCAAATAATGTGATAGGGGAACTTGATCAGTTTTGAATGCATTTAAGATATAAATATTCAAAAAATATGGTCATTTATCATAATGCATTGCAAATTTGAAATTTGAATAATGTAATACATGAACTTGAGCAATTTTAAATACATTTAAGATCTAATGACTCAAACTGTATGCTCATTTCTCATAATGATTTGCAAATTTGAAATGTAAGCAATGTGATAGAGGAAATTGAGTGGTTTCGATCACATTCAAGTTCCAAAGATTCTAATTTTATGCACTTTTCTCATAATGCATTGCAAATTTGAAAATTTAAACATTGTGATACATGAACTTGAATGGTTTTGATCACATTGAAGATCCAAAGATTTGAACCTTATGCACATTTCTCATAATACATCACAACTTTGAAATTCAAATAATGTAATATGATAACTTTATTGGTTTTGAATGCATTTAAGATCAAAATATTCAAATTTTATGTGCATTTCTTATAATTCATTACAACTTTGAAATTCAAACAATGTGATATGGGAACTTGAACAGTTTTGAAAGCATTTAATATCTAAAGATTTGAACTTTATGTTTGTTTCTCATAATGCATCACAACTTTGAAATTTGAATATTGTGATAGGTGAAATTGAGTGGTTTTGAACATTTTTAAGATCCAAAAATTTAAACTTTATGCACATTTATCATAATGCTTTGTAAATTTGAAATTTGAACAATGTGATAGGGGAACTTGAGCAGTTTTGAACACATTAAAAATCTAAATATTTGAACTTTATGTGCATTTCTCATAATGCATCATAGGTTTGAATGTATTTAACATCCA
This sequence comes from Torreya grandis, assembly GCA_037957365.1. Taxonomy (NCBI): domain Eukaryota; kingdom Viridiplantae; phylum Streptophyta; class Pinopsida; order Cupressales; family Taxaceae; genus Torreya; species Torreya grandis. The sequence continues at coordinate 1,435,356 of JARHVA010004067.1, forward strand.
AAGATTCAAAATTTATGCCCATTTATCATAATGCATTGCAACTTTCATATTTGAACAATGTGATGGGAATTTGAGCAGTTTTAAATGCTTTTAAGATCCAAAGATTTAAACTTTATGCACATTTATTGTAATGCATCAAAACTTTGAAATTTGAACAATGTCGTAGGTTAAATTGAGTGGTTTTGAATATGTTTAAGATCCAAAGATTCAAATTTTATGTGCATTTCTCATAATGCATCACATCTTTGAAATTTGAAAAAAGTTATAGGGTAACTTGAGTGGTTTTAAATGTGTTTAAAATTTAAAGATTCAAACTTTATGCATGTATTTCATAATGAATTGTAACTTTTAAATTTTAAAAATATGATATGGGAAATTGAGTGGTATTGAATGCATTTAAGATCTAAAGATTTGAACTTTATGCACATTTTTCATAATGGATAAATTAAGTAGTTTTGAATGCATTTAAAATATAAAGATTAGAACTTTGTGCATATTTCTCATAATGAATCACAACTTTGAAATTAAAATAATGTGACATGAGAACTTGAGTAAGTTTGAATGCATTTAAGATCTAATGATTAAAATTTTATTTTCATTTCTCATAAAGGCATCACAACATTTAAATTTGATCAATGCGATACGAGAACTTGAGAAGTTTTTAATGTATTTAAGATCTAAATATTCAAACTTTTTGCACATTTCTCATAATGCATCACAACTTTTAAATTCAAACAATGTGATAGGGGAACTTGATTAATTTTAAATGCATTTAATATCCAAAGATTCCAACTTTATGTACATTTATCATAATGCATCATAACTTTTAAATTCAAACAATGTGATAGGGGAACTTTATTGGTTTTGAATGTATTTAAAATACAAAGATTTGAACTTTTTACATGTTTCTCATAATGCATCATAACTTTGAAATTCAAACAATGTGATAGAGGAACTTGAGTGGTTGTAAATGCATCTAAGATCTAAAGATTCAAACTATGCATGTTTCTCATAATGCCTCTCAAATTTAAAATTTGAACAATGTGATAGGGTAACTTGAGCAATTTTAAATGCATTTAAAATCCAAATATTAGAACTTTATGGACATTTCTCATAATGAATCATAACTTTTAAATTTGAACAATGTGACATGAGAAATTGAGTAGTTTTAAATGCGTTTAAGATCCAAAATTCAAACTTCATGTGCATTTCTCATAATGCATCACAACTTTAAAATTCAAACAATGTGATATGAGAGCTTGAGTAATTTTGAACATGTTTAGGATCCAAAGATTTGAACTTTATCTATAATTTTCATAATGCATCATAAATTTTAAATTTGAACAATGTGATATGGAAACTTGAGTGGTTTTGAATGTATTTAAGATCTAAATATTTGAACTTTATGTACATTTCTCATAATGCATCACAAATTTGAAATTCAAACAATGTAATAAGGGAACTTGAGCAGTTTTGAACACATTTAAAAATCAAAGATTCAAACTTAATGCATGTTTATCATAATGCATTACAACTTTCATATTCAAATAATGTGATATAGAAATTTGAGTAGTTTTGAATACGTTCATGATCTAAAGATTTAAACTTTATGCACATTTCTCGTAATGTATCAAAACTTTGAAATTTGAACAATGTGATAGGGTAAATTGAGTGGTTTTAAATTTGTTAAATATCCAAATATTTAAACTTTATGCATGTTTATCATAATCCATTACAACTTTAAAATTTGAATAATGTGATAAAGGAACTTGAGCAATTTTGAATGCTTTAGAGATCCAAAGATTTGAACTCTATATACATTTCTCATAATGCATCACAATTTTAAAATTCAAACAATATGATAGGGGAACTTGAGTGGTTTTGAATACATTTAAGATCTAAAGATTCAAATTTTATGCATGTTTCTTATAATACATCACAACTTTGAAATTTGAACAATGTGATACGGGAACTTGAGTAGTTTTAAATGTATTTAATATAAAAATATTTGACCTTTATGAACATTTCTCATAATGCATCATAGCTTTAAAATTTGAATAATGTGATAGGATGACTTGAGCAGTTTTAAATGCATTTACGATCCAAAGATTCAAACCTTATGCATATTTATGATAATGCATCATAACTTTGAAATTCAAATAATGTGATATGGGAACTTGAGAAATTTTTAATGCATTTAAGTTTCAAATATTTTAACTTTATGTGTATTTCTTATAATGCATCATAACGTTGAACAATGTGATACAAGAACTTGAGAAATTTTGAACACATTTAAGATCCAAATATTTGAACTTTATGTGTGTTTCTCATAATGCATCACAACTTTGAAATTTAAATAATGTGATAGGGGAACTTGAGTAGTTTTAAATGTGTTTAAGATCTAAATATTCAAACTTTATGCACATTTTTCATAATACATCACAACTTTGAAATTTGAACAATGTGATAGTGGAACTTGAGTGATTTTGATTGTGTTTAATTAAGATCCAAAGATTTTAACTTTGTACATGTTTCTCATAATGCATCAAAACTTTGAAATTCAAATAATGTGATAAGGGAACTTGATCAGTTTTGAATGCATTTAAGATCCAAAGATTTGAATTTTATGCATGTTTCTCATAATACATCACAACTTTGAAATTTTAATAATGTGATAGGGGAAATTGAGCATTTTTTAATGTGCTTAAGATCTAAAGATTCAAAATTTTTGAATGTTTCTCTTAATGCCTCTCATATTTAAAATTTGAACAATGTGATAGAGGAACTTGAGTAGTTTTTGATGCATTTAAGATCTAAAGATTGGAACTTTATACATGTTTCTCATAATGCATCATAAATTTAAAATTAAAACAATGTGATAGGGGAACTTGAGTAGTTTTGAACTTGTTTAAGATCCAAATATTTAAATTTTATGCATGTATATCATAATACATTTCAAATTTCATAGTCAAATAATGTGATATGGGAACTTGATCTATTTTGAATGTGTTTACGATCTAAAGATTTGAACTATATGTGCATTTCTCATAACACATCAAAACTTTGAAATTCAAACATTGTGATAAGGTAAATTGAATGGTTTTGAATGTATTTAAGATCCAAATATTTAAATTTTATGTGCATTTCTCATAATGCATCACATATTTGAATTTTGAACAATGTTATATGATAACTTGAGTGATTTTAAACATGTTTAAGATCTAAATATTTGAAATTTATGCATGTTTCTCATAATGCATCATAACTTTGAAATTCAAAAAATGTGATAAGGGAACTTGAGCCATTTTTAATGCATTGAAGATCCAAAGATTTGAAATTTATGCATGTTTCTCATAATGCATTGCAAATTTCTAATTCAAATAATGTGATATGGGAACTTGAGTAGTTTTGAATGCATTTAAGATCCAAAGATTTGAACTTTATGCACATTTCTCATAATCCATCATTGAAATTTGAACAATGTGATACAAGAAATTAAATGGTTTTGAATGTGTTTAAGATTTAAAGATTCAAACTTTATGCACATTTCTCATAATGCATTGCAGCTTTAAAATTCAAACAATGTGATAGGATAACTTGAATAGCTTTAAACACATTTAAGATTTAAGGATTTGAATTTTATGTGCATTTATCATAATGCATCACAACTTTGAAATTCAAACAATGTGATACAAGAAATTGAGTGGTTTTGAATGCATTTAAAATCCAAATATTTGAACTTTATTTGTGTTTCTCATAATGCATCACAACTTTAAAATCTGAACAATGTGATACAGGAACTTGAGTGGTTTTGATCATGTTTAAGATCTAAAGATTTGAACTTTATGCATATTTCTCATAATGCATCATAACTTTAAAATTTGAACAATGTGATAGGGGAACTTGAGTTATTTTAAATGCGTTTAAGATTTAAAGATTTAAACTTGTGCATGTTACTCATAATGCATCAAAACTTTGAAATTTGAACAATGTGATAGGGGAACTTGAGTGATTTTGAATGTGTTTAAGATCCAATGATTCTAAATTTTTGCATATTTCTCATATGCATCATGATTTTAAAATTTGAATAATGTGTTAAGGGAATTTAACCTATTTTGAATACACTTAAAATCCAAAGATTGGAATTTTATTTACATTTATGATAATGCATCACAAATTTAAAATTTAAATAATGTGATACTATAAATTGAATGGTTTTAAACGTGTTTAAAATCCAAAGGTTCTAACTTTATACACTTTTTTCATAATGCATCACAAATTTAAAATTCAAACAATGTGATATGGGAACTTGAGCAGTTTTGAATGCATTTAGGATCCAAAGATTCAAACTTTACTTGCATTTATCATAATGCATCACAACTTTAAAATTCAAAAAATGTGATACGAGAAATTGAATGGTTTTGAATGTGTTTAAGATCCAAAGATTTGAACTTTATGTGAATTTCTCATAATGCATCACAACTTTAATAATTGAATAATGTGATACTGAAAATTGAGTGGTTTTAAATGTGTTTAAGATCTAAAGATTCAAAATTTATGCACATTTATTATAATTCATCACAACTTTTAAATTTGATCAATGTGATAGGTCAACTTGAGTGATTTTAAATGCATTTAAGATTCAAAAATTAGAACTTTACGTATATTTCTTCTAATGCATTACAACTTTGAATTTTGAATAATGAGATATGGGAATTTAAGTAGTTTTGAAAGTGTTAAGATTCAAAGATTAAAATTTTATGCACATTTGTCATAATGCATCACAACTTTGAAATTTTAATAATGTCATACAAGAACTTAAGTGATTTTGAACATGTTTAAGATCTAAAGATTCAAAATTTAGGCATGTTTCTAATAATGCATCGTAACTTTGAGATTAGAATAATGTGATATGAGAACTTGAGAGGTTTTGAATGCATTTAAGATCCAAAATCCAAACTTTATGCATATTTCTCATAATGAATCAAAACTTTGAAATTCAAACAATGTGGTAGGGGAACTTGAGTGGATTGAACACATTTGAGATCTAAACATTTGAACTTTATGCATGTTTATCATAATGCATAATAATTTTGAAATTGAAATAATGTGACATGGGAACTTGAGGAGTTTTGAACAAGTTTAAGATCCAAAGAATCAAACTTAATATGCATTTATCATAATGCATCACAACTTTGAAATTCAAACAATGTGATATAAGAATTTGAGTGGTTTTGAACATGTTTAATATCTAAAGATTTGAACTTTATGCACGTTTGTCATAATGCATTACAAATTTTAAATTTGAATAATTTGATACGAGAACATGAGTAGTTTTGAATGCATTTAAGATCCAAAGATTAGAACTTTATGCATGTTTGTCATAATGCATTATAACCTTGAATTTTTAATAATGTGATAGAGAACTTAAGTGGTTTTGAATGTGTTTAAGATCCAAAGATTTGAAACTTATGCAAATTTATCATAATGCATCACAACTTTGAAATTTTAACAATGTGATATGGGAACTTGAGTGGTTTTGAATGCACTTAAGATCCAAAGATTTGAACTTGATGCACATTTCTCATAATGCATCATAACTTTGAAATTTGAACAATGTGGTATGAGAACTTGAATGGTTTTGAATACATTTAAGATCTAAATATTTGAACTTTATGCATATTTGTCATAATGCATTGCAACATTGAAATTCAAACAATGTGATACAAGAACTTGAGTAGTTTTGAATATGTTTAAGATCCAAAGATTAAAAATTTATGCACATTTATTGTAATGCATCATAACTTTGAAATTCAAATAATGTGATAGGAAAACTTAAGTGGTTTTAAACACTTTTAGGATCCAAATATTTTAACTTTATATGCATTTTGCATAATGCATCGTAAATTATAAATTTGAACAATGTGATAGGGGAACTTGAGCAATTTTGAAAGTATTTAAGATCCAAAGATTTAAATTTTCTGTGACTTTCTCATAATGCATCACACATTGAAATTCAAGCAATGTGATATGAGAACTTGAGCAGTTTTAAATGCTTTAAAGATCTAAAGTTTTGAACTTTATGTGTGTTTCTCATAATGCATCACAACTTTAAAATTTTAACAATGTGATACAGGAACTTGAGCAGTTTTGAACACATTAAAGATCTAAAGATTTTAGATTTATGTGTGTTTATCATAATGCATCACAAATTTAAAGTTTAAACAATGTGATAAGGAAACTTGAGTGGTTTTGAATGCATTTCAGATCCAAAGATTGAAAATTTATGCATATTTATCATAATGCATCACAACTTTGAAGTTTGAATAATGTGATAGGGGAACTTGAGTAGTTGTGAACATGTTTAAGATCAAAAAATTTGAACTTTATGCATGTTTTTATAATGCATCACAACTTTGAAATTCAAACAATGTGATAAGTGAGATTGAGTGGTTTTTAATGCATTTTAGATGCAAATATTCAAACTTTATATGCCTTTCTCATAATACATCACAAATTTGAAATTTGAATAATGTGATACGAGAAATTGAGTATGTTTGAATGATCTTAAAATCCAAAGATTTGAACTTTATGCATGTTTCTCATAATGCATCACAACTTTGAAATTCAAATAATGTGATATGGTAACTTGAGTAGTTTTGAAGGTATTTAATATCTATAGATTCAAACTTTATGTTTGTTTCTCATAATGCATCGTAAAGTTAAGATTTAAAGAATGTGATAGAGGAAAATGAGTGGTTTTAAATGCGTTGAAGATCCAAAGATTTAAACTTTATATGTATTTCTCATAATGCATCACAAATTTAAAATTTGAACAATGTTATAGGGTAACTTGAGTAGTTTTGAATGCATTTAAGATCTAAATATTTGAACTTTATGCATGTCTTTCCAAATCCATCGTAACTTTGAAATTCAAACAATGTGATAGGGGAACTTGAGTGGTTTTGAACACGTTAAAGATCCAATGATTCAAATAGTTTTGAACACATTGAATATCGATCCAAAGATTAAAAATTTATGCACACTTCTCATAATGCATCATAACTTTGAAATTTAAACAATGTGATATGAGAACTTTAGTAGTTTTGAGTGCATTTAAGATGTAAAGATTTAAATTTTATGTGTATTTCTCATAATTTATCACAACTTTGAAATTTGAATAATGTGATAGGGGAATTGATTGGTTTTGAATGCATTTAAGTTCCAAAGATTTGAACTTTATACACGTTTCTCATAATGCATTACAACTTTGAAATTCAAATAATGTGGTATGAGAACTTGAGTGGTTTTGATCATGCTTAAGATCCAAATATTTGAAATATATTTTTGTTTCTCATAATACATCGTAACTTTGAAATTTGAATAATGTGCTAAGGGAACTTTAGTGATTTTGAATGCTTTTAAGATCTAAAATTTGAAAACTATGCATGTTTCTCATAATGCATCACAACTTTTAAATTTGAATAATGTGATAGGGGAACTTGAGTGGTTTTTAAATATGTATAAGATTTAAAGATTTGATATTTATGCATATTTATTAAAATGCATTGCAATTTTAAAATTTGAACAATGTGATTTGAGAACTTAAGTGGTTTTAAATAAATTTAGTATCCAAATATTGAACTTTATGTGCATTTCTAGTATTGCATCGTAGCTTTGAAATTCAAATAATGCAGTAAGAGAACTTGAGTGGTATTAAATTTATTTAAGATCCAAAGATTTGAACATTATGTGCATCTCTCATAATGCATCATAACTTTGAAATTCAAACAATATGAAATGGGAACTTGAGAAATTTTGAAGGTATTTAAGATCCAAAGATTTGAAATTTATGCACATTTCTCATAATGCGTCACAAATTTGAAATTTGAACAATGTGATAGGAGAATTTGAGCAATTTTGAACACATTAAAGATTTAAAGATTTGATATTATGTGCATTTATCAGAATGCATCATAAGTTTGAGATTAAAACAATGTGATATGAGAACTTGAGTAGTTTTGAATACGTTTAAGATCCTAATGTTTAAACTTTATACGCATTTATGATAATGCATCACAACTTTGAAATTTGAACAATGTGATAGGGGACCTTGAGCGGTTTTGAAAGTGATTAAGATCCAAAGATTCAAACTTTATTTGCATTTATCATAATGCATCTCAACTTTCAAATTAAAATAATATGATATGGAAACTTGAGTGATTTTGAATGCATTGAAGATCCAAGGATTCAAATTTTATGTGCATTTCTCATAATGCATCATAACTTTGAATGATATGTGAAATTGAGTGGTTTGAATGTGTTTAAGATCCAAAAATTCAAACTTTATGCACATTTATCGTATTGCATTACAACTTTAAAATTCTAACAATGTGATACAAGAACTTAAATGGATTCAAACTTTATACACATTTCTCATAATGCATCACAAATTTGAAATTCGAACAATGTCATATGGGAACTTGAGCAGTTTTGAATGTGTTAAAGCTCAAAAGGTTTAATCTTTATGTGTTTATAATGCATCGTAACTTTGAAATTTAAACAATCTAATACAGGAACTTGAGCGGTTTTGAACGCGTTTAAGATCTAGAGGTTTGAGCTTTATACACATTTTTCATAATGCATCACAACTTTGAAAATTGAACAATGTGATATGGGAACTTGAGTGGTTTTGAATGCATTTAAGATGTTAAGATTCAAACTTTATGCACATTTCTCATAATGCATTGTAGCTTTAAAATTTGAATAATTTGATAGGATAACTTGAGTGGTTTTAAATATATTTAAGATCTAAAGATTCAAACTTTATGCTATTTCTCATAATGTATCATAGCTTTCAAATTCAAACAATGTGATATGGGAACTTGATCAGTTTTGATCACATTTAAGATCCAAATATTTGAACTTTATGTGTGTTTCTCATAATGCATCACAACTTTGAAATTTAAACAATGTGATAGGGGAACTTGAGCAGTTTTAAATGCATTTAAGATCTAAAGATTCAAAATTTATGCACATTTCTCATAATGCATCAAAAATTTAAAATTTGAACAATGTGTTAGGGGAACTTGAGTGATTTTGAATGCATTTAAGATGTAAAGATTCAAACTTTATGCACATTTCTCATAATGCATCACAACTTTGAAATTTGAACAATGTGATAGGGGAACTTGATCAGTTTTGAATGCATTTAAGATCCAAAGATTGGAACTTTATGCACATTTCTAATAATGTATCATAATTTTGAAATTTAAACAATGTGATATGGGAAATTGAATGGTTTTAAACATGTTTAAGATCCAAATAATCAAATTTTATGTGTTTTTCTCATAATTCATTGTAACTTTAAAATTTAAACAATGTGATACAAGAACTTGAGTAGTTTTGAATGTGTTTAGGATCCAAAGATTTTAAATTTATCTACATTTATCATAATGCATCATAAGTTTAAAATTAAAATAATGATATATGAGAACTTGAGTGGTTTGGAATGCATTTAAAATCCACATATTTGAACATTATTTGTATTTCTCATAATGCATCTCAACTTTGAAATTCAAACAATGTGATACAAGAATTTGAGTAGTTTTGATTGCATTTAAAATCCAAAAATTATGAACTTTATGCATGTTTCTCATAATGCATTGCAACTTTGAAATTTGAAAAATGTGATAGGGGAATTTAAACAATCTTAAATGTATTTATGATTGAAAGATTCAAACTTTATGAACGTTTATCATAATGCATAAAAACTTTGAATTAAAATAATGTAATAGGGGAACTTTAGTGATTTTGAATGTGTTTAAGATCCAAATATTCCAACTTATATTTAAGATCTAAGTTTTTTGTGATGCTCATGACTACCTTGGTGTTGTTGTAATTCATCTAGATCTCACCACTCAATTTCTCTAGTTTATCTATGTGATGTTGGGCTTAGAGACCTATAAATTATCTATATAGAAGTTCAGTCTGGTAGTTGAGAAGTTTATCATGCACATTAATCCTAGTATTTAGCAAGTCTTGGAGGGATGAGCAGTAAGAGTTAAAGCTAAGAAACTCCTGAGGAGATTGATAGAGTGTATTTGAGCAATTTTCTAAGGGACATGAGATAAGGACACTTGTCTGAAGCTTTTTGATTTACACAGTGACTATTGGAATTTAAATATTCAAAATTGTAAAGGAAAAACCAATCTATATTGTTTGAGCAATAACTTTTGATATATGTAAATTTTGATAATGATGTAAAAGTAAAATTTGTAAAACAAATCCAAGCGATATCTATAAAAATTGGTTTGGATGTTTTAGTATCTATATAGATGCATTTATTATAGTTATAAGCTGATTATTTATTCATTCATGGTGTTCTTATGTATAGAATATTGTTTAAGAAAATTGTGCCTTAGTAGAAGAGTGTTTTTTATGGGAGTAATCACCTGAAGATGTCATAAACATTATATGGGGTGGATCCATATATTTATAAGTGATATTATGTTCTTAATTTACTTGATGAAGTTATAAAGGGGTAATATGTCTCTATGAGACCTATAAGGGATACTAAGGCATAATTGAAAGGTGTAGTTTCTTAAGTATGACCCGTGGATGTTATGGCTAACCTATGAGGATGGTATTGAGATATGTGTTAGCATGATAGAATTATTAAGGGTAAAGGAAAGTATTATGGATGCTGAGGTTGATATTTATGAAGACTCTATAAAGATTAAAAGCTAAGGTAATGGTTTCTAGATTTGAAGACAAGGATGTGGATGTGTCAAGAGAGAAAAAGATAGAGATGAAGGAAAGAGATTAGAGGGAATGTGCTCAATGGATGGATTGAAGCACAAAGTAGATTGAGGATGAGCGAAGAATCCTGGAGTGATATAAAAGGGGTGTTTGGATGCATTATTTGAGTGTGTGTGATGAGTTGAAAGAGAGGTTTTATAAATTATTTCTCAATCATATTGAAATACAATCAGAATTCTAGAGTATTTTATTTCATAAGGTGTTGTGTGGGTGCTCAAAATCTATAATAAATGGGTGCTTGTTCATACTTAGGGGTGGGTGATTCTTTTGAAGTGGGTACTTCACTAAAAGGTCTCATGTTTGTGATCATATTATAGGACAAGTAGTCCATGTGTTTGTAGGCTTCAGAATGGGTTTTATTCCCTAAGAGGTTTTCCCATGTATATTTTGTGTTATGTGTGTGATCTTGAATCATCTTTCTTATTCATTTTTATGAGCATCTTGCATGATTTATGAATGCTTATGGTCATTGATTAATAGTTTAAAAGGTTTATAATTGAATTTTGAAATATTTTGCATAAATGATTCACCCCCCACCCCTCTCATTGATTGTACCTCCCATAATTGGTATTAGAGAAGGACCTTCTATGCATGTTTAACCACTTGAAGGTGATCCAAGGTATAATATGGGTAGTCATCAAATGTAAAGAGGATTTTCAAATAAGAATTCATTTATGTTCAATGGGTCCAATTATGCTTTTGGAGTGCAAGGATGAAGACCTACATCATGTCACTAGGGTTTGACATTTGGCAATCTATTCTGGATGGATATTCAACCCCCTTAACCACTCCAACTAGTGCATCTAATAAGAAGCTATGTGAGAGTAATTTTAAGGAAATGAATGCCATCAATTATCTTCTTTTAGAGATTGATTACACCAAGGTAATCCATTGTAAATATACTATAGAGATATGGGATAAATTATAGATCATTTATGAAGGGGATTCAAAGTTCAAGTTGGCCAAGTTGTAGACTCATCAAAGACAATTTGAGAGTTTTAAGATGAATGAAGAGGATTCAATAACATCTTTTCTGTAAAGATTTGATGAGATTGTGAACATCATTAGAGGTCTAGGAGATGATATTAAAGAAGCTACTATTGTGCAAAAGGTATTAAGGTCTCTTACCCTCAAATTTGATTCAAAGGTTTCTACCTTATAGAGAGTCGTGATCTCAAAAATATGAAGATGGATGAAGTGCATGGTACTCTCATATCCTATGAGATGAGAGTTAATGAAGACAAAACACCAAATAAGGAAGTAGAATTCAAGATAGAAATGAATCCAAAGAAGAAAATAACTTAAGGTAGGGAAGTCAAGTATGATGATATTTATGAAGATGAACTAATTATTTTGTTTACAAGGAAATTAAAAATAGGTTCAAGCAAGTATAAGGGTAAATTACCCTTCAAATGCTTCAATTGTGGAGAGGCAAGACACTTTGCCAATAAGTACCCTCATAAACACAAGAAGTATGATGATGAAGAGCATGATGAATACCAAGACAAAGGCAAGAAGAAATTTAGATCTGATAAGAGGAAGAAAGGATTCAAGAGGTATAATGACAAGAATATTCTCTACACCAATGAAGATTACATCTCATTATATGATAGTGAAGATAGTGATTCTAAGTTTGATAATGAAGATGATGGTACTATTGAAGATGAAGTCCTCTACATGGCTGAGGAAAGAAGTTGATCATATCAAAAAGAGTCTACTTGGAGTGATATAGATAATAAAGAAGACAAGGAGGACTATGAGACTAAGTTGATGAATGCCCTTGAAGATATGAAGATTGAAAATAAGAATACCAAGAAGTTGAAGTTACATATGAATGACTATGCTAAAAAATTTAGTATGTATGAGGCTAGAATGGATGGAGACTCCAAGGAGCATGAAGGTATAGTCAAGCATTTAAATAGTCAATTGGAAATCCTAACTACAATCTTGAAAGCTAAGGAAGATGAATTTTCAAGGTATGTGACTGAAAACAAGTCTTTGAAATATGAGTTAGAAAAGACATCCAGTAATATGAAGACATTTATGATGTTTGAAAAGAGCTCAAGTGATCTAGATAACATTCTAAATAGTCAAAAGCAGGCTAGTGATAGAGCTAGATTTGGTTAAAAAGAAGAACAAAAGATTGAAACTCAAGAGAAAATGAAGACTAATGTAAACAAAGATAATCAAACTTTGAGGGTCAATAATTAGTCTTGGAATGAAGATGTTGGTAGAATGAGAACAAATAAGATTAGATGACCAAATGCCATGAGATATGAAAATTTTACTGGTTATTATTATACTTGTAATCAATTTGGTCATAGGGATAGAGAGTGTATAAGACTTTCTAAGAATGAGTGGGATAATCAGTCAAATATCATGAATAAAGTTGAGTGCTTAAATTATTATGACATAGGACACATTGCAAGATTTTATCAAAATTAGGTAAAGCAAGTTGAGTTCACTTCAAGAAGAATGGTTTGCTACAATTGCAATCAGAATGGTCATATTTTTGAGAATTTAAAAATAGCCTTTTGTAAAAAGGACATAAAAAGTCATTGACACCATCAAATGGTTTAAGGAAACTAATCCGAAGAAATTAGAAGAAAAGAAACAAAACTCTTACATTGCACCAAAGGAATATCAATGTTTGTTCAAATGTATTTTTAACTCAAAAAGATGAGAACAAGTAGTGGTACATAGATAGTGGGTGCTCAAGTAATATGATAAGATACAAGATCAATTTTATCTCTCTCAATAAGACCAATCTAGGTTTAGTTAGATTTAGTGATAAAAAATCTACTAATATCATTGGAAAAGGTGTTTTGAGTCTTGATAATAGCCATACTAGAGTTGAGAATGTATTATATGTATAAGGTCTGAAACATAATCTTTTAAGTGTGATTCAAATGTGTGAGAAAAAAAAAATTCTAACCTTTCATGACAAGGAATGTGAATTTAAATGGGAAAAGTTTTCAAAAATAATTGCAAACATTCATAAATCATAAAATAACCTGTATATCTTCCATGAACCCAATAAGGAGGAATGTTTCATAAGTCAATTAGATAAAAACTAGCTTTGGCATAAAATACTTAGACATATAAATTTTGACAATATGGTAAGGATCAGTTCAAAGGGGTTAGTAAGACATATGCCAAAAATTACCAAAATTCCTCATTCTCTCTGTAAATCATGTCTTCATGGGAAGTAAATCAAGAAGAGATACAACTCTAAGGAAAATTCCACTACAAAGCCTATAAAATTGATCTATACTAATCTGTGTGGACCTATGAAAACTCAAATTATTCAAGCTAACAATTATTTCATGCTTCTTATTGATGATTTTAGTAGGATTACTTGGATATGTTTTCTTAAAGATAAATCTAAAGCTTTTTCAAGATTTACAACATTCAAAGCACTATTGGAAAATGAAAAAGAATCTAAAATTAAGTGTATAAGATCATATAGAGGAGGTGATTTTTGGTCTCATGAATTTAATGACTTATATGAAGAACAAGGGATAAGAAGACAATATTATTCTACTAGAACACCACAATATAATGGTGTTATTGAAAGGAAAAATAGAATTATTCAAGAAATGAGTAGAACTATACTTCAAAATGCTAAACTATCAGATCATTATTGGGAAGAGGTAGTAAACACTTCTATTTACATTATTAACAGGTGTTAAATTAAATTAAATGGTGATAAGACTCCATATGAGCTATGGAAGAATAGAGTTGCTAATGTCAAACATTTTAGAGTATTTGAGAGCAAGTGTTATATCAAAAGGGATGAATAAAATCCTAGAAAATTTGGTTCAAGATCTAATGAGGGTATCTTCTTAGTCTACTCTTCTATCATCTCTGACTATAGATGCTTCAACAAGAGACTTCAAAAGATTTTTGAAATCTCAAATGTGAGTGTAGATGAGACAACTAGAGTCAAGAGGACAAACTTACAAGTAAGTAAAACTATTTAGAATTCTATTTCAAACAAGGATGTGTAATCTATTCAAATAGATTATGAAGATGAAGATGAAGAAGCAAGACTTGACACTAAAGCTCTATTTAAGATAATATAAAAGGATCATCCTACCTCCTAAGTAATTGGTAATGTGAATGCAAGGTTGCAAACTAGAAGAAGAATGTTGATCAATTAGAATCAATAAAACACTATCTTATTGTCATCGATTAAACCCAAAACTTTCTTGAAAGCTAGCAAAGATGAAATTTATACATGTGTTATGGATGAAGAACTTGATCAAATAGTAAAAATTAAACATGGGATCTGGTTCCTAGACCAGAAACTAAAAATGTGATAGGCACTAAGTGGGTCTTCAAAAATAAGATGAATGAGAAAGGAGAGATCACAATAAATAAATCTATACTAGTGTATAAAGGATATGCTCAGGTTGAAAGGATATATTTACATGAGACCTTTTCTCCAATGGAAAGAATGAAATTAATTAGACTCTTCTTAGCATATACTAGTTTCAAAGTTTTTAAGGTATACTAAATGGATGTGAAATATGCCTTTTTGAATGATAACTTATAAGAAGAAGTATATATTGAGTTACCTAAAGGATTATTTTTGTCAGGTGATCAAGACTATGTGTGAAAATTGAAGAAGGATTTATATGGTCTTAAACAAGATCCTAGAGCTTGGTGTGATAGACTAGATAAGTATATTCTAAGTCAAGGTTTCAAAAGAGGGGTAGATAATAGTAATTTGTACATTAAGACTGAAGGTAGTTATCAATTACTTTTAGTTTTCTATGTTGATGACACAATAATTGTTTCTAACAATGACAATATGAGTAAAGAATTTGTAGATTTTATGAAGAATGAATTTGAGATGTTTATGCTGGGGGATACTTCATTCTTTTTAGGATTGTAAATTAACCAACTAGATGTAGGGATATTCATTTCACAAGCCAAATAAATCAATGATATGATAATGAAATTTGATATGATGGATTTTAAGCTAATGAGTACACCAATGATTATAGGTTTCAAGCTAAGTAAGCAAGATGACTCACCAAAGGTTGATCAAACATTGTATCAATCCATGATTAGAAGTCTTTTATACTCCACTACCTCCAAACCTGATATCATGCAAGTAGGAAGACTTGTTGGTAGGTTTCAAGATAATCCTAGAGAATCTTACTTGAAAGTAGTCAAAATAATCTTAAGATATCATAAGGGCACCATATAATATGGTTTATGGTATCTTAGAAGAAGATAATTCACTCTAAAGACATACATTAATGCAGATTGGGATGGTTGTGTGGATGATAGGAAAAGTACTAGTGGTGGTGTTTTCTTCTTGGGTGAATGCTTTTTATCTTACATAAGCAATAAGAAAGCCTCATTATCCCTACCCACATTAGAATCTAAGTATATATTTGCTACCTCATGTTGCACTCAAGCTATATGGATGAAGCAAACCTTGGAAGTCTATAAGGTAAGGCAAAAGGAAGCTTGTCCCATCTACTGTGATGATACTAGTGCAATTACTATCTCAAAGAATCTTGTAATGCACTAAAAAAATAAACATATTCCTATTAGATATCATTTTTTGAGAGAACAAGTGAGAAATCAATATGTTAAATTGGAATATGTGCCTATAAAATAACAACTTGTAGACATTATGACCAAATCATTAACACAATAAAATTTTGAGTATCTAAGACAAAGATTGGGAGACATCTCCTTGTCTACAAATTAATAGAAGACTCTTGGTTGAAGGGGAGTAACCGGGTCATGAGCTTGCTCCAGTGGTTTGTAATAAAATGATTTGGGTAACTTGTTTAGGGATTTTGGTCCTAAAGGGTCAAATTGGTTAGTTCCAAGTGTTTAAAGAGTTGATGATAGATCTAGTTCATTGAGAAGTCTTTTTGAATATATCATGATCTAGGGGGAGAATGGAGTTAGGGGGACTAACTCAGATAGTTTTAGAGGCTTGAAGAGATGTGCATAATGTAATAGTGAGTCTCTCTCAATGTTGTTAATAGTATGATCAAATTAGAGTATAGTTTTAAAGCATGTTTAATAATCTCAAGCTAAGAAGAGGTATGCACAATTTTAGGGTGAGTTTGTATCATCTCTTAGAAGTGGTCCTTTCATGTTGTTTGTTCTTGAAGTATTTTTAGGTCCTCAAGATCATAAAATGAGCCCACTTTATCATTGTTTCAAAGGGAGAGAAATTACTTGAAGAGAAAGATAGAATCTGAGTATAAGCTTTTTATTTGTGTTTGACATCAATTACAAAGGGGTATATTGTTGGAAGATTTTTAATGATGTCTCCAAGGTGACCAAGGATGTTGGTGAGATGTCATGTGCGATAGAATGACAATGACAAAGTGTCCTTCAATGTTATTCAGTTTTATTGGATGTTTATTAAGTGTTTGACTTTGATAGGTAGATAATGGATGTTAGTAATGGTATGGTCAAGTTTGAAAGACCCTATGGGGTGTTATAAGTGATTAGAGTGCTTATGGAAGTAAAATGAATTCATCTAGTAGTCATATCAAGGTCTAGGTTCAAGTAGTCATCTTGGAAGACAAGGCTAAGTAAGTAATTTGATGACATCATATTTCACATGTGTGAAGTTTTCAAGAGTAGTTTGATACATGGATGGATTCTCCTATGAGAGGTGATCATGTGGTTCAAATTTTAGGTCTAGACATTGAGCATAGAAAAAGTTATAATAGTGCAAAGTTGGCCTCTTAGATAGAGTTCACTAAGTTTCTATACTTAGCCAAATTTACAAGAAGAGATCTAATGGTGAGCAATAAATAGATCTAATGGAAAGTGTCTAATCTGACCAAATAAGGATCTAATAGAGTGCATGATCTTGTCAGATAGTGATCTAACAATACACGTGAAATCAATATGTCAAAGGTTCTTGAGATTACATGTGCTAGTGACATGTGTCTCAATCATGATGATTTAATAGAATATAAATGGAATTTGGGTGTTCATATAGATGGAGATCAATGATGTGGTTTAATTAAAATAGTCAATGCATAGAAGACGTGTGGGACTACCAAGTGGCACAATATCAGAAGTGATGATCAAAGATCAATGGTGAGTGATGAGAGTTAAATCTAGGAAACTCCTGAGGAGATTGATGGAGTAAATTTGAGTAATTTGATAGGGGAAATTTGATGAAGACATCTGTTTGAATATTTATAATTTACACAGTGATCATTGGAATCTGAATATTCAAATTTGTAATGGAAAAACTAGTCTATATTATTTGAGCTATAGCTTTTGATATATGCAGAATTTGGTAATGGTGTAAAAGGAGAGTGTAGATAATTTCAAGGGATATCTATAAAAATTGGTTTGGATGTTTAACTATTCATACATTTTCATTTATTATAGTTGAAATTTGACTATTTGTTTGTTCATGGTGTTCTTATGTATAGAATATCATTTAAGCAATTTGTGCTTTATTAGAAGGGTGTTTTTGACAAGAGTAAACACCATAATATGTCATAAGGGTTATATGGATTGGACCCATGTATTTGAAAGTGAGCTTATGTTCTTAATTTTCTTGATAAAGTTATAAAGAGGTAATAGGTCTCCATGAGACCTATAAGGGCTACTAAGGTCTAATTGAAAGGTGTAGCTACTTAAGTGTGACCCATGGATGCTATGGCCAAACTATGAGGATGGTATTGAGCTATTTGTTAGCATGATATAATTCTTAAGGGTCAAGGCAAGTATTATCATTGACCTAGAAGTTGATATTCATGAAGACTCTATAAAGAGTAAGAACTAATTTAATGGTTTCTAAACTTGAAGATAAGGATGTAAATGTGTTGAGAGATTAGAAGATAGAGATGAAAGAAAGAGATCATAGGGAGTGTGCTCAGTGGATGGAATGAAGTACAAAGTAGATTGAGGATGAGTGAAGAATCCTAGAGTGATCTAAAATGGGTGTTTATATGCATTGATTATATGAGTAAGTTTGAATGTGTGTGATGAGTTGAAAGAGAGGTGTTATACATTATTTCTCAATCATAGTTATAGAGTTGTTTATTTCATAAGGTGTTGTGTGGGTGCTCAACATCTAAAACAAGTGGGTTCATGTTCATACTTAGGGGTGGGTGCTCCTTGTGAAATGTGTACTTCACTAAAAGGTCTCATGTTTGTGATCATCCTATACAATAAGTAGTCCATGTTTTTGTAGGCTTGAACATGGGTTTTATTCCCCAAGAGAGTTTCCAACATAGATCTCATGCTATATGTGTGATCTTGCATCATCTTTCTTACTCATTGTTATGAGAATCTTATATGCTTTATGAATGTTTTTGGTCATTGATTAAGAGTTTGAAAGGATTACTATTTAAGTTTGAAATATCTTGCATAACTAATTCACCCCCCCCTCTCAATGATTATAACTCTAACAAGCACATGTCCAAGCATACAAATAGAGAAATGGTGTACAATCTAAGGAATAATGGAATATTAAAATGCCATTGAATATTTAAGAATCATAGGAACACAATCAAGTCTAATTTAGGAACTAGAAATGAAAGTATGTATAAATATGTAATACAAATCTATGTAGATGCCAATGTGAATATATATTGATTCTAACTAATGATAGTCAACAAAAATATATGAGCAATGAACATCAATAATCAATATCAATATAAATCAATTCATAACTAGAATGTGTAGTATGTAAAAAAAAACCCTAGTTATATTAATTGTGTAGGAGATTCCCCCAAGTGGGTAGATGTATCAATATATAAACTTGGATCAGTGTAAATGTCCCCAATGGATAGATGATAGCTGACCAGGATTAGTGTAATGGATTGAAGTCCTATCTGGAATCTACAAGCACTCAACAAGAAAAAGTGAATCATATGTGTATGATAAAACTTACTATATTAGTATATCTAGCAATATGCCATATCTGACAAGTAGCAAAAATGTAAATAATGTAATAAATACAAATTAGAAAAAAATTGGATTTTTGAAATATTTGAATGTATTTGGATTTATACATTTTATATTATTTTTGTTTTTTTAGTATAATTTTTGTACAAGCATATGAAAATAAAGTATGTACAAGGAGCAAGAGAGAAAAAATTATATACAAGGGTAGGAACCATACTAACCTATGAGTCTCATGGGAGACTCACCATCACTATGACCTATGTCAAAGATAGAAACTATGATCATGCATGTGGTGTGAAAGGGAAATTTTGAGCCCATGATCTAATGTGTTCTATAATTTGAACCTGAAATTGTCTGAGTACTGATGTTATGATGTTCTAGGACTAACTATGATGCCCTTTGAATTTTAGGGGTCTTGGGGAACCATCTAGTATATGTATGAGTTATAGGTGATGTAGGTGCCTTGTGTTGAGAACCCCTAGAACCCAATATATTTGATCTCAATGTAAAATGTGTAGAATAAGGTCCTCTAAAATCTGTGGCATATCTCTAATGTAATGGTCTCTGAGGGATAGTAAGCATGAGTGTAGACATTATAGAATTAGACTTGGCCTAATTTAAGGACCCTATTGAACATTGTGATATGCATAGGAGTTGTAATCTATGTTTTAATGGATAGTCATGCAATATCTAGTAGTGGAAATAAAACTATAATTGGTGTTGGTGTTGGAAGTGTGAGTGGAATCTATGTTAGAAATACATATGGGATGGGAAGAGGATACTCATATAGGACTAACTTATTTTAAACACATAGTTAAAAATTATATACTTCAAGCATCAGTGTAATATAAAAGGGATTTCTCAAACCTATTATAACCATGGCCTACCCAATAATATGTTGAATATACTTACACTAGGTACTAATAGAAATTGACTACATATGTGTGTTGGTCCAACCTATAATGGAAGAACTATCTCCCTGATGGAGCTCTAAATGTGACCACTAAAACAACTAATTATTATATTTGTGTGAAATATATCACACTCTATGTAGCCCAAGTGTTGTAAGAGTATCATGGTTCACATGCATATGTTGGACCCATTATCAACCATGACACTGTGAATAATATGGTGGTCTATATATGCTCATATGAAGAGTGCATGTAAATTTGTGTCATCATCTATAATATCATACTCTAAAAATGTGATAAATGGTCTAGGTAGCACTATAGTGTGATATATGCCAATAATTTTATGCACGGGATGTGTCTCCTCTATAACTATGCGATATGAAGTTATTGATGGATGAGCCTACTATGTATAATGAACACCTTATGTGCCCCATACCTCATTATTCATATGCTTAGGAAAATGATATAAAAATATCTTAAGTACCTTTTTCCTTTATTTATTATTTTGGTGCCTCAATGGGTGTGCCCATATAAATTACCCTCAATGAGATCTTGTATTTTATGCTTCAGGCTAATGCATCTATTTGTCATGTGGCCTAGTGACCTATGATACTCTTAGAATGAATTTGAATTGGAATTATTTGGAAGAGGTTGTGTCATATCAACATCTTTAATGGGAGGGAGATATATCACATTTCATTCAAATAGTTTTTATAGAACTCATTCTGGTGACTCTGGTAAATTAGTGGACTTTATGTTGAGGAGCCAATAAAACCAATCTAGGAGAAGGATCTAAATCTATGTTGACTATTGTATTTTGATCTATTTTGTTCTTTGTGGCCCTAACTTTGTATGAATGGTTACTTGAACTCTTAATATTTGAATATGATCCATTTATGTACTTGAGTTTTCCCATTACTAAGAGCTTAACCTCTCTTTCCTTAACTATGTGGCACATATCTGTAAATGTATAAAACTTATTGAATAAGATTAATTCATGGAGTGTCGGTAATATACTCCATTTTCATATACCTTGAAGTTCTATGTCTTCCATGGGGCTAGTCATTTTTGATAAGATTATCTTGTACTACAAGACATAATTGGCTATGGGCTCATTTGATTTTTTATTTAGTTGTGCCACTTGTGCATATGATATTTTATCACTTATGTTGATAGATAAGTGTTCTAGGAACATATCTACTAAAAATTTGAATGATGTGATAGATTGGTTAGGCAAATCATATAACCATTGTATGACATAATCCTTGAGACTACGTGGAAAGAACTTCATAAGAAGCCAATTAATGGACACATAGTCTAAGTATACTACATTAAAGGATCTAAGGTGATGCTCTAGGTCACCTTTACCATTATATATTATGATCTTGGGTACTAAAAAACTATATGACAAAGGATTTGCCATAATGTGATGTGCCAATGGTGTATGCAATAGAATGTTGGAATCCAAGGCACATGATGGATTAATTACTCCCTGCTCAATATGTAACACCTTAGATTATAGATAAATAACTTGATTCATAAGGTATTATACATCAGGAGGATAATAACTAGCCACAAGTGGAGTATTTATCACTGATGGTCAAATAACAAACTTGGGTTGTGCTATCTAAGTTGGTTGAGTGAACCCCATTGAAGGTGTAATAACATCATTAACTAGAGGGGTTAAAGATTGACCATTGTTTTTATTTTAGAGTTCTTCTTGAATAATGTTGATTAGATCATATTTTATATCTTTATGTTTGGACATAAATTCTTGTAATTTATGCTTATTAGTTTCATCAAATCTATTATTAAATTATGCCATTGTAAGTTGAAGGTAGGAAAATAAGTTTTGTATCTTTTGGACTTTTTAAGAATAGTAACCTATGAAAGTTTTCAAAATTTAAATATTGTAGAAAATTGTGATATTTTAAAAATTGAAATCTAAGTATATAAAAAAGGATACAAACCCTAAGTTTGTCTAAGGTTAGGGTTTTGGATGATAGAGTTTCTTTGCAATAATTTAAATTAGATGTAAAATAAATTAAAACCCTAAATAAATGTTGATTTTAATTATTTAGGTTGTAGAAATAAAATCAAAAGTATACAACCCTAAATTTATTGAATAAAAATAATAATTAAGTTAGGGTTTTATGCAATTCTTGAAGTAAGACATGTTCACCCAATGATTTAACTTTTTAGGGTTTTACATGTGTAATTCCTATGTTTGGTTAAGGGGTTTAGACATCTAAAATAGTTAAATAAATTGCAATAATTAAGCCACTGATTTGTTATGATTTTGACTTTGTTTGACTTTATATAAATATAAATAAATAGGGATAAATAGAGACTTATCTAAAAATTGATTACTAAAAATGATCTAGGTTCAAAATTTTGAGATCTAAGCAGTAGTTTGTATCATCAATAAGATTTTAATATTAGTCTATTCACTGAATATTAACACCTAGTTTAGATAATAGTGCCATATGTTTATAGTGTCCTTAATATGGTTATAATGTCCCCTTTGTGGGAATATTCCTATTTTTTAAGAAGTACCTATGCTTGTTTATGTATGTTTTTTTCTTGCATGACTGAAACCTCTAGCTCTATATTGTAGCTATAAAGCTTGATTTGATGTGAAAACCCTAGTTCTCTTTTTAATTATCATATGATAAATAATTGAGTGTGTGTTAGTAGGATATAATGTACATCCTTAGGACCCTATTGTGTATATATTTGCCTACATACCAATACTATGAGGAGAGATCAAGTTTGATGTAGTTCTTCCACCTAGTGCTTGATGTATATTTAAGTGAATGTTAGAATGAGAGTGGACTTGGATGCCTTGAATGTGTTTGAGATTTTAAATGCTTTAAAATTAGAATTAGGTATGTTATATATGATAGTATGCAAAAAGAGGATAGAATATGGATAAATTACCTTGATTTTGTGCAACTTTATCTTTGGTTTGAATAGCTTTTGCATCTATTTACCATCTAGTGAATAAAGGTGTATTAGACTTGTATTTATAGAGTTGTATTACTTATGTAGATAATAAAATGAGCTTAGGTTGACCTTAGGAGGGGAACACATTTTAAAAACTATCCATTGGGAAGATTTAGGGCTAAGAATAGTAGAGCCCAATTGGGGACACTATCACCATGTGGCTATAATGTCCTAAATGTAGTGCTAATGTCATTTCTATAGACTACTAGGTAATTTGGATTAGATTCAAGGATGATAGTTCTAGGATTATGACTTGATTGGATGTAGGTAACTGAGGTTTGTTGAATGATTGGAATTGTAAGTCTAAAGCTCTAGAATAGGCCTATGGCTAGCCTAGGGATAGGTTAACTCAAGTGACACTCTTAGCATACAATTACCACTTTTAGGTGATTACACAATATACCTCTTAAAACCTGGTAAAAAGAGGTTAGTAACATGAGTCGATATAGCCTTATCATCCTTGTTGTTTCCAAGTGTTACCTGCATATCTTACTCCTAAGAGGGCCTCAAACTTTCATGTAGTTATCCCTCCTATACATGTGTATAGAATTATAATAGTATGAATATATGATATTTATCATATTAACCCTTGGTATAAGTGATTCAATAGTATATTTGACCTTTTGAATGCTTAAAAATTTTAAAATAATGTTGTAGTGCAATTTGATAGCTTGAAATAGACATTAATTTCTTATTATAGAGTTTTCTTATCAAATTAGAAGGTCCATTAATTAGACCATAGCCCTAGTATACATAGGAAACTTTTGAATTTTAATTATAACCTAATGATTCACAAAAATCCAACCATAGGATGGGTAAATAGATCTAACAAAATGGTCACAAATGTGAAAGATCTAGAAAAAGCTTAAAAGATAAGACTAGATAGTTGCATCAATCCTAGACACTAACATCAATGCTAGTTTCCTTGATAAACATAAGTGTCCAAGGGATAAAAACACTCATAAAATAATCACAACTAGTAAGGTCCCTAGTATACATTGAATGAAGATAAACAAACATATCACACAAGACCAAGGGGTAAATAAATAAAGTGAAATAACATGGAACTGAAGAGGTCATGAGAGACTGCATCACTAAATGTCTAATTCCTAGTAAAGAGGTATATACATATAATAATACTAGTAATATGTGTACTTATACTAAAATGGGTGTTTACATTTACCCCCTTTAATCTAGTAATTCAATAAAAATAAGAATTACTTTATTAAAGGAATAGAAAATACATACCGTAATATGGACAACACACCTTGACTTTGCTTGATTTATGCCTTCAATCCTTCATTCCTTAAACATTACCTACAACCAAACATATGACAAAAAATATAATTCAATGTATATAATTTGTATGTAAGAAAAAATAAAAATTAGCATAAATAAAGAGCATGGATAGAGTACACTTATGTATGTGTCATGTAGTAATTGGGTTTGGAGTGATATAAATTGGAGAAGTAGATTGGGGAACTTGTAACCTCATCCATATTCTAGCCAAGAAGATGGGTGAGTATACTAGTGGTAAAAATGTATCACACCATGGTGGTGTTGTACCTAGAGTGAGGAGAGTTGGGAGGTGATCATGCCCCTAAATTAGAATAGGAAGAGTGGTAATTTAACCATTAAAATTATTATTTCTTGATAATCCAAAATCAAGTGTAAAATATATGTATATGTATATTTAGTATAAGGTGAGTGATGTAATCAAGATCACCCAAAAAAACTTTATGAGACTAGATGATTTAATCCTTCTAACCAAACCAAAAAAGAAGAACCAATCACTACAGATAGGTAAGGCTTAATACAATATATAAATGGTCAATCAAGGTATTAATAAATAGATTTTTTATAATTTTGAAGCTGATTTGAATTTTTGAAATATTAGGCACATGGTACATATCATATGCACATTGGATATGTCTCATGTTGAAATTGTGTTTAATAAATGATATCAATGATAATGTTTTACCAATTTTTAAATTTGGTATAAGTGTGGAGAACATACTTTCAAAGCATGCCCCTATTATGTATAAAGGAATCTAAAAATGGAATAAGTACCAATGTGGGGGACATGTTTTCTAAAGCATGCCCTATTGTTATTTTGGAATATTAGATAGTAAATAATTATGGATAACATGATTCCCAAGCATTCCCTCACTTTAATCTAGAAATTGTGAATGTGTGGAAGTCATGTCCATATGGCATGCCCCCACTGTATCTGAAAGCTGATATAAATATTGCATACTAAATGAATATGGAGAACATGCTTCCAAAGCTTTCCCTTATTGTATCTGATAACTATAACAATTGTGTTTCAATTTTATAGAACATGTTTGTAAAATATCCCCCCTTTTATAGAGGAGATAATATAGTGCATGTTGGTGGTCTCCTCATAAAATAAATAACAGAGAATTTTATTGATAGATATTGAGTTGGTAATATTTGTAACATTATTTGTTGTAGTATATAAAATGTTTCAAGATATTTATGTAGCAAAAATTTTAGTGATTTTTGACAATTATTGAAAATTTGACAATTTGGTATAACATGGAAGGGGTCATTTTCTACATCCCAATGTAACTTGTGGTTTCAAAATTGGATAACCTAGGCTCAAGATATGGTCATTTGAAGTTATGCCAAGGTGGAAAATTGTGTGGGTTAGAATAACATTTTTAAATCATTTGCATTTTGAATTTGTGAATTTTTGAACTCTGATCCTAGAGATAAATAATTCTAATTGGGAGAGATCCTCATCCTTTGTAATTTGATATGATATGGAGTGCCCTAGCCAGCTAGGACTTTTCTAAGCTAGTAAGTAATTATTTAGCAATTTTTTGATAATTTTAATTTTTTTGAAAATTTGCATTTTGATCCTACTTTTTGGCCATTTTGGAGGCTATTGGATGATTATTTTGGCATTTTGGATGCTTGCATTGGGATGATAATTCAACCATCCACTTTCAAATTTAATCATCTAACATGTGTCTAGTGTGGATGTTAGCATCTGATGTAGATGTCCTATGTGGATGATAGCATAAATATCATTTATACTTAATTGATTTCATATTTTTGTATTTTATAACAAAAATTTATCACTGATGAGTTTTTATTGTTGTTTTTTTGGTTGTATAAGGATGTGCATATTTTATATTTTTGGTATAGTCGACACTATTCAACTTTGGTGGAGTTGGGTTTAGCTGCAGTTGATTTGGCCATCATTGATTAGGTAGAACTAGGGAATGTTACCTAATTTGGATAGATTATATATGACATCGACCTCCTTACTACTATAGTAGAGATGTGAAACCCAAACACCTATACATTAAGGCTCCCTACAAGCTAGATGGCTATCATCCTGGAGGATGTATACTAGATCTTTCAGCTACCAATTAGGGGTGAGAGGGTACAAGTTCTTGATAATGGGATTCATAACTATATTAAGTGATCAAATGTATACTTTATTAGTTAGAGGGATCCTGGGCTTGAGCCTAGTAGTATGATTTAGCTTGATAACATTGTTAGTGGTGATGTTTCATAATTATAGAAGTTTATTTATGTATTGCTAACATAATTTGTAGCTATGGAGGGTGTGATAATTAGGATTTATTATCATATGTACCAATTGGTTCATTATATTAAGTTATATAGGAGCAAATACTCTTGGGATCTCATTAAGTTAGCCTACTTGTATAGATATATGTATAGGTTTATATTGGATAGCCATGGTGGCAGGATTGAGGTGGTGACTTTATTAAATGTCTGGGTATATGAGCATATTGTAGTAATGAGACTAGTTGGTAGTCCCCTTCTTGGATGGGCCCACCCATAGGTTTTTACTAAGTGGTGGGTGTTACCTCATGGTAGACTTCATACCATAATGAAATATCAGACTATGTTAGATAGGCTTGCTCTTGATCAGATTATGTGGCATCTTTATAAGAATTTTGCTAGGTAGTTGGAGGATGGTTATGAGTTACAAAGAGTTCATCTTAACATATGGTTGATTTATAAATTTCATGGTGTGTATGACTTATTTCATTATTATCAATTGAAATGGTAGTTTGGTATTGAGTAGGGTGTGCTCTTGACACCCTATCTATGGCATTGCATAGTATGGAGTGGGCATATGCCACATGATAGACCAACACCCATTGTTATAGATTTATCCCCATGCTTAGGAAATGAGAAATACCTTATAGTTCCCATAGAATTATTGGATGAAGTGGGCTATATTTATGGGTATGTGTAGTTTTTGGATAGGGATCCATGGCCTTTGTTGTTCCCTATTGTAGTTTTTGCTTCATGTGTCATTCCTACAGCATGGGGTGGTGGTGGAGAGATAGGTGGTGATGGAGGAGAGGATGCCCTAATAAGACCAACACCAATTGATGAATCACCTATTAGAACTAAATATGAGTGTATTAGTCTTAAGTTTTTATATTGGTGTTTTTTTATAAAATTATTAGGTTTTATATATGTCGCTAA
This sequence comes from Torreya grandis, assembly GCA_037957365.1. NCBI lineage: Eukaryota > Viridiplantae > Streptophyta > Pinopsida > Cupressales > Taxaceae > Torreya > Torreya grandis. Next base: position 1,463,510 of record JARHVA010004067.1, read on the forward strand.
CTTGGGTATTATCTCAAATGTCTATAATTAACTAGGAGTGGTAGATAATGGTAGATCATGCAATTTAGGCCCTTACTCATAGTGTGTCAATAGACATAGATGGTGATGGATTTATATAGAGATTTTTTTATATTATTTATATGCATGCACCATTATTTTATCTAGTTGTGAGTGTTATGGTGGCATACCATATAGTAGCCACATAGGTGAGGAGTTACACACTGAGCTAGATAGATAGGACATCCTAGAGTGTATTTCCACCAAGATCATCTATACACTTATTTGATCACTATTATTATTTTAGATAATAGAATGAGGAGACAATGAGGTGAATAGGTGCTTTCAAGGAGAGAGTATACATGTTTTCACATGCACAGAGCCCACGATTTGATCCCAGTGCATCTACCTCTAGAGGTGTTGTATTTATGGATGCCGATAGTGATGAGGAGTATACCTTGGGGGATCTATCCCCTAATTATGATTGATATGTTTATTTTTTAAACATTTTTACCATTTTATATGTATATGACATTGTTTACATGGACTTGATTTAGTATCTAATATATTTGCATTGCTTTATTCTATGTTGATCATTATATGACTTGTTAATTATATTTGACTTGCAGGTATATGTTGTGGATATGATAAAATGTATAAAAAATATTTTAGTTTGATAAAATAATTATATAATGTGAATTATAAAGTACTCATGTATGTAATGGAACCCTGTAGGAAATAAGAATGTTTTATTATAATGATCATGTGGTAAAATAACTGACAATTTTGGTTTTGTAATCAACTCTATTGGCATATTAGGCATAGTAGATGAATTTATAGGTAAATATTTAGGAACCCAAATATACTATGTAGGTACATCCCCTCCATGTGTGCCTTTATCCAAGACATGATAAAATAATGGTTGCTTGGTAGGATCAGTGTGTTAGGGATTAGTCCCAGTAGAGATCACATTAGGAGAAGGACTTATGTTAGTGGGTGTCATCTACAAGGGTTGATGGACCATGTTTTATTTATAAGTATTATCAGGGGATGGCTCAACCCTATTATATGTGTCTCTAAAATAAGTATGTGAATGAGTTCTATATTCCTCTTTCTCAAATGCAATGATTCCCTAATCTACTAACTATGTAAGATTTTACTCATGAGTAAAACACTCATTATCTCGATGACCATTACTACCATGATAGTGAAAAAGTGGTGTAATTTTACCTTCTCAAATATATGAGGTGGGTAATATGAATTATGAGGGATTTTGATCAATCATTTATCCAAAAAACTCATAATATATCATGTGGTCTATCTTGGTACCAATCAAATTGAAAAGGTTGGCATTTCATTGTGCTATTTGGTCTAATTATAGGAGGTACTCAAAAAACATGTTATTTTCCTTTGTTCAATACTTTAACTATTGGTGATTTGGTAGGTATGGGTGGTTATATAGAAGAATTTTGAAGTGGTTCATGATATTTTGTAGCTTGTTTAAGTGACCTTGAAACATGAGTCTTGGCATGCTTGGCTGGTGATGAAAAAATAGATAACTATGTTTGTATATTGTTTAAAACACATGCATATTTATGTATATCCCAATATAAAGTTTTGAATGAGTTAAAGAGCTTGTGAAATTCTCTCTCTTTAAGTGGAGAGAGAAGACCCATACTAAATATAAATTGTATTTCCAAATCTAAGGGTGTAAATTTCAATGAATATAAACCATCCTTAAATCAAATAGCATAGTCTTGTAGAGATTCATACTCATTTTGGGTCAATGTTTTCAATTTTTCCAATGGTAACTTAGGTAAGTTAAATTAGTGAAATGTGATATGAACACTGTTGAGTGAATATTTTATCAACCAGCTAACTGATGAGAAAAATAGGTCTTATCAACCATAGAAAGGGAGTTTGGTCAGCCAAATGTGTAGGTTTACCACATAAAAGGGGGAAAAATATCTCCTCTCATCAAGAGGAGGTTTCGTATAAATAAAAGGAGGCTATATATATTATATATAAGTAGAAAATAATACTCAGGGGTAGGATTATACCATCCATCTCTATTTTTTTAGAGATGATGTTCATAAACAAAGGAGAAAATCTTGGTGAAAACACTGAAGGCACTTCTCTTCTTTCAGAAGTGATCTTGCAAAAAATAGTAGGATTTTCTTTCAGGTAGTGACAAATAACTAGTAATAAAGGGCGTAGTAACCAGCAGACTAAGATGTAGCACAAAGTCTCCACCTTGACTACCTAAGAGTGAAATACAAAGGATAATGAGGGCACAAAGTCATCCCAAGGTCCTTTAAATAGAAATAGAAAACAAACAAACACACTAAAGGCAATTGTAGATAGTGCAAAGTCTCTCCATAGTTGACTTCAGGACACCTTCTTGATTACTTCCACTAGTTCTGCTTATTTCAATAAAATGGACAAGAACGCATTCAAGAAATAGACATAAGAACAATCTCCTAAAATGACACAAGCTATAATAGCACAAAGTCTAAAAGTAACTTGTTTTCTCATTCAAACAAAGAAATATGATGAACAATCTGAGCTCAAAGTCTCAATAATCACCTCTCAATTTTGGCAGAGTTTCACTTCTATAATGGAAAGATCTCTCTTTGCCTAGGACAAGAGATTACAATGTATAGCCACCAAGGAAGGCTTGGTGATTTTTTCCATGGAGTGACCCATGTTGCATTCAATGCTTTAAATGTGTCTCCAATTTTTTCAAAGGACCATGATAAAAAATAGGGTAGCTACCTTAACTATGGCATGCTAAGTCATCTCAAATGTCTCCTCCTGGGTCTGGGTCATCTGGTCTATCACTTGATGTCTACGCAGATGTCCATTTCACCTTTACTCCAAGGGAGAAAAATAGGGTGCACCTTCAATATTTTTAAGCTCAAAAATACACTTTATAGACTATTCTAGCTATTAGAATAACCACTACGTAGATATTTCCCTCTTTATCTCTTCCTAGTTTTGTCTTTTCTTAGAATTTGAGCTCTTAGATATTCTTAGCTTTGCTAGTTCTTTTGGCTCCTTCTCTTAGCGGTTCTTCTCTTTGGAGTTTTGGCCTTTGAATGCATTCAAGTCTATGTTCAAGCCTTTAAAGATCAATGGCTATTTCATTTCCATGAATTTGATGTCTTTGAGCTTTTCATCATTTGAAAGCCAATGGCTAGTTAGTTTCCCTGAATTTGATAGCTACAGGGATGTCATCAAACATCTAGATCCCAATGACTAGTTTGTGATGCTCAACTTTGATGTCTTTAGGCTCATCATCCTCCTTGGTAATTCCTTTGGCTTTGTTATTTGATCTTTCCTAGAGGGGACCTGCCCTTTGGGGTCTTAAAAAGGATCTATTTTGCTTGGTGAGAGACCCTTGCAAGGGTATCTACCCTTTAGGGTCCTTTGGGTTGTCTTTGAGTTTCATCAGGTGGCCTTTGAGCTCCAATTCCTTTGGATAAATGTCTGAAGGAATTCCTTCAGACATTTTGTTTGAAGAAATCTTCCTTCATGTTTCTTTCTCATTTGCCTTCATTTTTCATCGGGCATTTGGTTGAGCTTATTACTTTAGACAAAAGTCCGAAGGAATTCCTTAGCATTTTTGTCATAGAAAATCCTTTTGAAGGAATTCCTTTACTCCTTTCAACCTTTGAAATGGTCCATTTAATCCTTTCCTGCCCTCCAAAAGGGTTGTTTGACCTCCAAGGTTGCCTTTTGAAAAAGTTGCAAGGGTCCTTTTGGCTTTGAAGTGACCTCAGTAAGGGCACCTATCTTTTGGGATTTTGAAATTGAATCAACTGATTGAAAATGCCTAAGTGTTGAGAACTCATTTTTTTCCTACAGAGTTCATAGAAATGAACCTGCAGAGTCCATAAAAATGTATCTACAGAGTCCTTAGAACCTAGTTTGTAAAAACTAGAAACTAACTTGCAGAGTCTGTAGTTTTGAGTTCATAAATTTGAGTCTGTAGAACTCCTCCTATAGAGTTTGTTGGGTGAATATTTTGTCGTCAAATAACTGATGACAAAATGGGTATATCAACCATATCACAAGGAGATTTATGCCACAAAAAGTGTGGGTTTACTACATCTGGATGAGATAAATCTCTCCTCTCATCAAGGGGAGGTTCCCTATGAATATTTATATGTTATATGTATATATATATATGTAAGCAAAAAATAATACTTGGGGTAGTATAACAACATCCACCTCTCTTTTTTTAGAGATGATGTCCAAGGAACAAAAGAGAGAAATCCTAGTCATGGGCTAAGAACATTCCTCTTCTTTCAAGAATGGTGTCCAGCCTAAAGTAGAAAATCCCTTAAAATAGGTAACAAAGTTAACTAGGAAACCTACGTAAGCACAAAGTCTTCTATTGTCTCCTTTGCTGATCCGAGATACACGTAACCATAGAGTGAAATGAAGCACAAAGTCTTTGCCTAAAACTACAAAAGATAAAAAGATCACCGAGATAAAATTAGCTCAAAGTCTTTCTTATATCTTTAATAAATGTCCTCAAATAATATCAACACACACACTTTGCTTATTAAATCAAACAGATAAGAGATTATCAAGAAAGAGGACATAAGAACAACTTCCTAAATAACACAAATTACTTCAACACAAAGTCTGAAATAAACCTGTTTCTCATTCATTTGATGAAATATGATTTACAAGTTGAGCACAAAGTCTCAAGAAGTGTCTCAATTTTAGTAGAGTTTTTGCTCTCAATTATCAGAGATCCATTTACAAAAGAGGTCCCTTCTATATACAAGGAGAAACCTTCAAAATTAAAAAGATTAAAATATAAAAATATCTTAGTCAAAGATGAGTCAGTGTTGACTTTGGGATATTTTATAGATTTTTCACATGTAATTACATATTACAAAAGTACACGTGAAAATGTCCCAAGTCAATTACAAAGTGCATTTTGAATAAAGCATGGAAGAAAAGCTTCAATCTTTATTTTCAGTCTTCTTCATGGTCTTCGACTTCTTTAGAGAAACTTCAGTGATTTGGAAGAACTTTTGTTGAAAAGACATCGATGAAGAGGGATCCTTTAGAGAAACTATAGTAATAATCATGATTGTACAATTAGGGGAAAAAATAGAAATCTGGGAAAACTACACATTTGAGTGATCATAACTAGGGAAACGCACTTGAAAAGGCTGAGGCAAGAGTAGGTAGGAAAGTGGAATAAAAGGGGAGTGGGCACAGAAAATAGGAAAAATGAAAATTTCCCAGAGTTGGAGAAAATAGAGAAACAAGGTGCAAGGGTGGCAAAATTTGCTGCCTTGGCACGTGGGACGGTCTACATGCACAAGCGACAAAATTTGCCACTTGTGCATGTGAGATGAAAAAGGGCACAGGTGGTAAATTTTGTTGACCATGCAAAACTGGTAAGAAAAGATGTAAGGGTGGAAAAATTTGCTGCCCTTACACTCAGGTGTAACGGTGGCAAAATTTACCGCCCCTACACCTTGGTCGAGCAGACCTGCATTGGCAGCAAAATTTGCCACCAGTGTAAGAGAGGGGAAACACATGGCTAGGGTAGTGAAATTTGTTGCCCTTACAAGTAGGAATCCTTGGAAAATAAGGGAGGGTGGCAGAAATTGCCACCCTGACATAGAGGAAAAGGACAAAGGCCGAATGGGGAGAAAGGGAAGAGGAGGAGAGGAAATTGAGGATGCATGGGCAACAAAATTTGTCGCTCCTGCATGGAAGAGACCAAAAATGCAAGGGCAACAAAAATTGTCACTCTTGCATGATGGATGCAAACACTTATCACATTCTACTGAGTCATAATAGGACACATGACATATTTTGCTTAAATTTTAGAAGCTTTAGAAACCTTTTGAGAGTGTTGTGGAAGATGACACGTGGGGGCTTCCACTCTACTTTGTCTTTTTCTATTGGGCACTTTTCTGTGAGCTTTTCTCTTCAGTCAGGCTTTTTATTTGCTTTCTTCAAGATCTCTTCCTAGGTGAATTCCTTCAAACTTTGGTGATGAACCAACTATTGAACCATTCCATTGAACCATGGCTTTGAACTAATTGTTGAACTTGCCTTTGAACCATGTGTTTTAAACTAACTGTTGAACCAAGATTTGGTTCAACGGTTCAAACAAAGCCTTGAACTGATTGACAAATTATTTGATTGAACCAAAGGATGAACCAAAGCATTGAACCACTTGGTTGAACCAAGATATTGAACCATTCCTTTGATTGAACCTGGAACTTGTTGAACTTGTAGAAATGAGCCTATTTGTAGAGTCCATAGAAACCAAGTCCATAGTTTTCTCTAACCTTGAAAGAGTCTGTATATTTTTGAGAAGATTGAAAAATGAGGAATTTGAATGCTCAGGACAAATTTTAAAAAGGGAAGAGACAATTTTGATCTATAAGACCAAAATAGTTTAAATTTTGTCCCAAAAATAGCTGATATTTTTTGGGAGACAACAACTGGCTCCAGTTGGGGAACCTCCTTCAGTTGAAAACTTGGAACAGCTGAGGGGAGTAGAAACCAAAATCTCTGGTGCCTTGAAGTGTGCCATTGGGCTACAGAGTCACGCTACCCAAGAAGAAAGGTTCCAAAAAATGACAATGAAAAGCACAAAATAAAACTAAAGACTATATAGATATACATATGTATAGATGATTTTATCTGATGCCTCAAGATTTGAAGTGCTTCAGATGCCGCCCACTGTGAGATAGTGAAAATGGTGTGCCATCCTAATAAACTAGTAGGAAACCATTTTGTCCCTAGAATCGGTGATGGGTGAATGGAACTCTCCACCAAGAATTCAATCTCCTATGTCTTCCTCTTGGTTCTCTTCTCTTGTTGCCCCTTGGCAAGACTTGCTTTCTAGTTCGAGAACCATGAATCTTGGTTCTCCTATGGAGTCCCTTTTTCTAATTTTGATTGGTAGTAGCTTGGTCTATTACCATAATTTTTTGTTTTGATAGTTTAGTCCAACATATGTCTTGATTGTCCCCTTCAAATGCCTGGCAGACCACCAGCTCGGCATCTCCTTTGTCTCGAGTAGCTCCCCATTTGAGTAACAGAGATTCATACTCGGCAGTGTTTTTGGTGTTGCTGAATTGCAATTCATGTAAAAAAGGAAGAATATCCCCCTTATGATATATCAACACCAACTTGGCCCTAGCACCTATAGAGGAATTGCTGCCATCCATTTCATGGATCCAAACATCACCAAAAATGGATCTTCTATAAGATATCTCTTCATTAGGGATGGAAGACCCTTTTTAATTTGTATTGTGCCCTACCAATCCTTCTGATGTCTAGTTTGAATTAATTCCTATATCACCACCTATCAGAATTTCATCTCCAGAAACATGAACGTCGTCTGTGGTCAAGAAGTAATCACCCTTGCCTGAAAACTCAAACAAAATTTGAGCTTCAGGGGCCGACATTTGGGTCTTGACATCTTGTACCAACTTGTCCAACTAATTGAGGTTGGATTGCGGGGCTTCAAATTCAGTCATTTGACTTTTGGTATTTTTGACATGATCAATTATGTTAAATGACTGAATTAGACTAGGCACAGAAGATGGGAGTTCATCCTTTTAGTTTTTGGGAGGGGCGGGTGGACTAGACTGTGAAATTGAAGTAGAAGTTGTAGAGGATACTTCTTTAGCAACCACTGGGTCCTTTGGCTAGAAAGATAGAGTGGTTCCATGTTCAAAAATTGAAATTGTTGGTTGAGGTTGCTTCTCTATTTTTCTTTTATCAGCTTGCTGAGCTGACTAGTTTTGGGACTGGGTGAACACAGCATATGGTCCCTTATCTGCATCACCTTCACTTCTAGGTTCATCCTGGTAATCCAAGAAACCAATGATGGAGTCACCAGTTGACTCTTCTTAATCCTTTATGAAGAGGTCAATGTTATTTTCTTGATTAAACTCAGGTTGGAAAGAGAAATCATGCTCTATTTCCAAATATCCAACTACTGAGTTTGCTGGAGGTGCTTCAATGGCGAGGTTCCTCTATGGAGGAGGAAGGTGATTTTGCTATCCCTGATTCTTGGTAGCATTGCCTTGGTATGCTTAATTCTAAAATGTCCTCTTGGGCATATTTCTGTATGCAAGAGTAGATGGCATCCCTTGTGCCATTTGCTTTTTGAGAGCTAGCATCTCATTTGCTAGCTTTTGCACCATTGAGTCAGTGGTCACTGTAGGTGAATACTCAGAAGATGAAGAGGATTTACCTTTATTAGGGTCTCTCCTTATCTATCCTACCAAGATAAGGTCATCTTCTACCTCAATAGCCAAGTCTTAAGAAACCTCAAGGTCTATATGTCTATCCCGTCTCAATAGCAAACTCACTTCAGGCAGCTGTGAGTTGATGAAGAAACACATGAGATTCTGAGGTGTCGGCTGGGCGATCATGGGAACCCTATGCCTCAACTTGTTGAACCTAGAAATGAATTCCCTCATAGGCTCATGGTGCTCCTTCTTCATTTGTGTGAGTTGGGCTAGCAAGGCATGTGCATCCTCTGCTAGCCTGAACCTAGCTTTAAATTGGGCTTTGAGTGTATCACGGTCAGTCACTGATCCAGCTTACAGATGGTAGAACCAGTCTATAGTAGTGCCTTGTAGTGTCTCCATAAACAACCTGACTGCTATGTCTTCAAATTCAACCCCTACTACACCATAGGCTATGATAAAAGCTGCAATGTGTTTATCAGGATGAACTTTCCCATCACCAAAGAATTTGGAGAAATTTTTTCTTGAACTGCATGGAAGCTCATGCAGAGGTGGAGTCAAGTTGAGTGGGCCAAAAGAGTTACCCCAGGGGCCTCAAACTGCCATGATTTAATTATGAAAAATAAGGATAACAAATTTGGGTGGAGTGCCTAGATTTTAGAACAAAAATGGAAAAGAATTGGCCCTGCTTCAGCTTGAGGCTTGAGGCTTCAAACTGCACACTCTTTCCCAATAGTTCTAGTTTTACAGACCAGATAAAATAACAAAAGTGGAGGAAGATGGTAAGGCTATAATGATAATGGGTAAGACATGGAATGGAGTCACCAGAGTCTATAATGGATAAGGGTTATAATGATTATGGATAAGACACAGGTGATGTTTCAATCTGAAACTTGAGGTTTCAAATTGTATAAAATTACTGTGTCCCCAGCGGAGTAACCAAAAATTATTGGGTGAATATTTTGTCATCAACTAACTGATGAAAAAATGGGTATATCAACCACAGCATAAGGAGATTTATGCCATAAAAAGTGTGGGTTTACCACATCTAGATGAGATAAATCTCTCCTCTCATTAAGGGGAGGTTCCCTATGAATATTTATATGCTATATGTATATATATATATAGAGGTAAGTAGAAAATAATACTTGGGGTAGTATAATAGCATCCACCTCTCTTTTTTTAGAGATGATGTCCAAAGAACAGGAGAGAGAAATCTTAGTCATGGGCTAAGAACATTCCTCTTCTTTCAAGAATGGTGTCCAGCCTAGAGTAAAAAATCCCTTGAAATAGGTAACAAAGTTAACTAGGAAACCTATGTAAGCACAAAGTCTTCCATTGTCTCCTTTTTTGATCTGAGATATGCGTAACTGTAGAGTGAAATGAAGCACAAAGTCTTTGCCTAAAACTACAAAGGATAAAAGGATCACCGATATAAAAGTAGCTCAAAGTCTTTCTTCTATCTTTTAGAAATGTCCTCAGATAATATCAACACACACACTTTGCTTGTTAAATCAAACAGATAAGAGATTATCAGGAAAGAGGACATAAGAACCACTTCCTAAATAACACAAATTACTTCAACACAAAGTCTGAAATAAACCTGCTTCTCATTCATTTGATGAAATATGATTTACAAGTTGAACATAATGTCTCAAGAAGTGTCTCAATTTTAGCAAATTTTTTGCTCTCAATTATAAGAGATCCATTTACAAAAGAGGTCCCCTCTATATATAGGGAGAAACCTTCAAAATTAAAAAGATTAAAATATAAAAATATCTTAGTCAAAGATGAGTCAGCGTTGACTTTGGGATATTTTCTAGATTTTTCACATGTAATTACCTATTACAAAAGTACACGTGAAAATGTCCCAAGTCAATTACAAAGTGCATTTTGAATAAAGCATGGAAGAAAAGCTTCAATCTTTATTTTCAGTCTTCTTCATGGTCTTCAACTTCTTCAGAGAAACTTCAGTGATCTGGAAGAACTTTTGTTGAAAATACGTTGATGAAGAGGGATCCTTTAGAGAAACTACAGTAATAATCATGATTATGCAATTAGGGGAAAAAATAGCAATCTAGAAAAATTGCACATTTGAGTGATCATGACTAGGGAAATGTGCTTGAAAATGTTGAGGTGAGAGTAGGTAGGAAAGAAGAAGAAAAGGGGAGCGAGTGCAAAAAATAGGAAAAATGAAAATTTCCTAGAGTTGGATAAAATGGAGAAACAAGGTGCAAGGGTGGTAAAATTTGCTACCCTGGCACATGGGACAGTCTGCATGCACAGGCAGCAAAATTTTCCGCTTGTGCATGTGAGATGAAAAAGGACACAAGTGGAAAATTTTGTCGCTCATGCAAAACTGGTAAGAAAAGATGTAAGGGCAAAAAAATTTGCCGCACTTGCACTCAAGCATAACGGTAGCAAAATTTGCCGCCCCTACACCTTGGTCGAGCAGACCTGCATCAGCGGAAAAATTTGCCACCAGTGCAAGAGAGGGGAAACACATGGCTAGGGTGGCAAAATTTAGCACCCTTACAGGTAGGAATCCTTAGAAAAGAAGGGAGGGTGGCAAAAATCATTGCCCTGACATAGAGGAAAAGGATGAAGGCTGATGGAGAGAAAGGGAAGAGGAGGAGAGGAACTCAGGGATGCATGGGTGGCAAAATTTGTTGCTCTTACATGGAAGAGACCAAAAATGCAAGGGTAGCAAAAATTGCCACTCTTGCATGACGGACGCAAACACTTGTCACATTTTGCTGAGTCATAATAGGACACGTTATGTATTTTGCTTAACTTTCAGAAGCTTTAGAAACCTTTTGAGAGTGATGTGGAAGATGACACATGGGGGCTTTCACTCTTCTTTGTCTTTTTCCATTGGGTGCTTTTCTGTGGGCTTTTCTCTTTAGTCAGGCTTTTCTTTTGCTTTCTTTGGGCTCTCTTCTCAGGTGAATTCCTTTGAACTTTGGTGATGAACCAACTATTGAACCATTCCATTGAACCACGGCTTTGAACTAATTACTGAACTTGCCTTTAAACAATGTGTTTTAAACTAACCATTGAACCAAGTTTTGGTTTAACGGTTTAAACAAAGCCTTGAACTGATTGATGAATTGTTTGATTGAACCAAAGCATTGAACTACTTGGTTGAACCGAGACATTGAACCATTCCTTTGATTGAACCTAGAACTCGTTAAACTTATAGAAATGAGCCTATTTGTAGAGTCCATAGAAACCAAGTCCGTAGTTTTCTCTAACCTTGAAAGAGTCTGTAGATTTTTGAGAAGCTTAAAAAATGAGGAATTTGAATGCCAAGGACAAATTTTTAAAAGGGAAGAGACAATTTTGATCTGTAGGACCAAAATGATAGGACCAAAGTTTCCCAAACCTCTGACACAACTTGTCAGATTTAAGAGCACACATGATTACCAATGTATAAGAAAATTAAACATGCAAAAATACCAGAAGAATAAATAACTATCAATGAGAAATTACACAGAACATGAGAGGCAACACACAATTGTATTCAACTCATTACAAAGGAAATTACAATAAAGAGATCACACTCTTCTCCACCTCTGTGAGGCTTCCTCCTCAAGGGCTCCAAGTAATCTTCCCACCTGAGTAATCTTCTCTCATAGGTCACAACTAACAACTAACACAAGCTATTGTTCACCTCATTGTACGTCCAGTACAATTGAGTACAAACCGGTACTCCAAGTAGATCTCACCATGATCATGCTCCTGATGTATTGCTGTCACCTTAGATCTAGCTCCCCCGCCGATCTCCTTTCTGACCCTCACATTCACACATCCCTGCAGACCAACCCTGATCTTACTTATCACATGTAGATCTCTTCCATTATCTTGAAACACCCTGCATATCAAACTTGATCTTACATACATGGGGAATCCTACTTGATTCCACCATGGGAATAACTCTCCAAGCTCCACACTTGGGTTATACAAGTTCTACACTTAACAATATAGCCCATGAGTGTATTATATAGATCTCATGCATACACTAAATTAGACAAGCAGCTCAAAGACTCAAAATGGTCTCTAACATGCAAACTCCACGTTCACTTAACTGACTATTTGTCAACAGTAGTTCTAACTGCTACAGGTGACCGACGTCGGTCCCTGCCTGACTAGAGGTGACCAATGCCAGCCGATCTCCTATCGATGCCAGTTTCCTCTGTGCTTCCCCTAACTGACGTCGATTATGGCCTGCTGACGCTGGTGACTGTCAAGTTGTGAAAAACCTCCTCTTTCTGTTTACAACAAGGTGAAGCTTTTAGCTCCACACCCTAACAATCTCCCACTTGGAGATAAAGAGCTACACCTGTACCCATACCAATACTCTATCTAATCTGCATCCTGGCTTGTATTCCTCTTCAAGCTCCCACTTGAAGACAACCCACCACACACCCTGTGGTGCTACACCTGTGCCTGAATTTCTCCATTCTTCTACCTTGCTATACTCCCACTCAAATAGCAACCCCTGTGAGTAACCTATAATCAACAACACTTAACAGATCTGAACCACCTGTTAGTCAAGCTCGCTCTGAGAATGTCCAACGTCACTCTGATACCATTTGATAGGACCAAAGTTTCCCAAAGCTCTGACATAACTTGTCAGATTTAAGAGCACACATGATTACCAATGTATAAGCAACTTAAACATGTGTAAATACTAGAAGAATAAATAAATATCAATGAGAAATAACACAGAACATGAGAGGCAACACACAATTGTATTCAACTCATTACAAAGGAAATTACAATAAAGAGATCACACTCTTCTCCACCTCTGTGAGGCTTCCTCCTTAAGGGCTCCAAGTAATCTTCCCACCTGAGTAATCTTCTCTCATAGGTCACAACTAACAACTAACACAAGCTATTGTTCACCTCATTATACATCCAGTATAATCGAGTACGAACCAGTACTTCAAGTAGATCTCACTATGATCCTGCTCCTGATGTATTGCTATCACCTTGGATCTAGCTCCCTCGCTGATCTCCTTTCTGAGCCTCGTATTCACACATCCCTGTAGACCAACGCTGATCTTACTTATCACATGTAGATCTCCTCCATGATCCTACAACACCCTGCATATCAAAATTGATCTTACATACATGGGGAATCCTACTTGATTCCACCATGGGAAGAACTCTCCAAGCTCCACACTTGGGTTCTACAAGTTCTACACTTAACAATATAGCCCATGAGTCTATTATATAGATCTCATGCATACACTAAATTATACAAGCGGCTCAAAGACTTGAATTGGTCTCTAACATGCAAACTCCGTGTTCACTTAATTGACTGTTTGTCAATAGTAGTTTTGACCGCTATAGGTGACTGACGTCGGTCCCTACCTGACTGGAGGTGACCGATGCCGGCTGATCTCCTGCTGATGCCAGTTTCCTCTACACTTCCCCTGATCGATGTCGGTTGTGGCCTACCGATGCCGGCGACTGTCAAGCTATGAAAAACCTCCTCCTTATGTTTGCAACAAGGTGAAGCTTTTATCTCCACACCCTAACACAAAATAGTTCAAATGTTGTCCCAAAAATAGCTGATATTTTTTGGGGGACAACAGAGTCCATAGATTCCTTCTACAGGGTCCATAGATTTGAAGCCTGTAGAGTCTATAGATTTGAACCTATGAAGAACATAGTTTTGAGTCTGTATAATTATACCTATAGAGTCCATAGATTTCTACCTATAGAGTCTGTATATTCCTTCTTGCAAAGTTCATAGATATTTACCTATAGATTCCATAGATTTCTACCTGCAAAGTTCACAAAAACGTATCTACAGAGTCCCTTAGCTAAAAAAGTTTGAAAAATAGAGAATTTGAAGGCTCAAAACAATTTTTTGAGAAGGGAAGAGAGAATTTTTGGCTTGTAAGACCAAAAATAGTTCATGTGTTGTCCCAAAAATGAGTGACAGACTTTGGGAACAACAGCTGGCTCCATTTGGAGAACTTCTTTCAGTTGAAATTTTGAAGTAGCTGAGGGAAGTAGAAACTAGAATCTCTAGTGTTTTGAAGTGTGCCATTGGGATATGGAGTCATGCTATCCAAAACAAAGATTGGAGCCAAAAATGAACAGCATAAAATAGAACTAAAGACTATACAAATATACATATGTACAAGGGAACTTATCTGATACTTCAAGAATTAAAGTGCTTTAGATGTTGCCCATTATGAGGTAGAGAAAAGAGTGTGCCATCTTGATACTTCAATAGGAAGCTATTTTCACCATTGAGCTGATGGATAGTAAACAGGCCTCTCCATAGGGAATCAAATTTCCCATTCATTCCCTTTGGTTCTCTTCTCTTGTCCCATAAAAGGACTTGATCTCCAATCTAGAAATCTTGGGTTTTTGCTTTCTGGTCAAAGGGCTTCTTCACTAGACTTTGATGTGCAGCAATTCGGTCCACCACCATAGTTCACTGCTCATCCATCTTAGTCAAGCACATGATCCTTTTGTCAATGGAGATTTCATATGTCTGATCTTCGACCACTCTTGCCAATTTTAGCACTGGCAACTCCAAGGTGATCGGTATCTCTCCATTGAGACCATAAAAAAGTTGGAAAGGTGACATACCAATTGCCCTCTTTGGTGTAATTCTAATTGCCCATAAGGCATCAACCAATGCTTTATGCCATGTTTGTTGGTTGTCATCTACTAGCTTCCTGATGATGGTCACCAAGTTCTTGTTGCTTAATTCAGCTTGACCATTTCCTTGTGAGAAATAATTAGAGGAGTGGGAGAGGGTAATTCCATAGTAAAAATAGAACTGAGTGATCTCATGGGAAGAGAAATAGGTAGCATTATCTATGACAATCTTGGTTGGGACTCCAAACCTGAAAATGATGTTCTTATTGAAGAAATCACATACTACCTCTAAAGTAGCATGTTTGGTTAGAATTGCTTCCACCCATTTGGTGAATTAATCTATAGCTGTGAGGACATAATCATGTCCAACACTTGAAGATGGGTTTATAGCACCAATGAAATCAATTCTCCATTGCTAAAATGGCTCTTCTATCACCACTGGCTTGAGAGGTAGAACAGCTAACTTGGGTCTTCCCATGAATTATTGGCATAGTTCACCCTTTCGTACCTATTTGTATGCATCTTGAAACAAAGTAGGCTAGTAATACCTAGCTCTAAAAATCTTGTGGGCAGTTACAGGAGCAAAAAAATGTCCTCCATAGGCTAGATTATGGAAGGACCTCAAAAGTTGGTTCTACTGCTCTTTATCCATGTAGCGAAAGAATACTCCATCAAGGCTCCTCTTGTACAAGCCATTTTTCTATAGGATAAAATTGGTAGCTTTCAATCTAACAGTCCTCCTTTTTTATGAGATAGGTGAGCAAGACACTCACCATAGGTAAGAAAATGAGCAATATTTGTATACCACTCATTCATGGTGGAGATAAAGAGAATTGTTGGCGTGTCTTCAATTTCTTCTTCTTCATGCTCTACTTCTTCTGGTCTATTGTCAAAAATCAATTGACATAAGCCTTTTCCATGCACTAGTTTCATTGGTTTGATGACTACATCAAACTCCTAGATTTTAGCAATCCAATTCCCTCTTTTGGTTCCAAACTCCTACTAAGTTAGTATGGATTTAATAGTGGTATCAAGAACCAGGGTAGTAACACATGAATTGAGGATGTAAAAATGGAAATGTTTTACTACCTTTACCACTTCATAAGCATGTTTCTCCATGTTTGAATACTTCAGCTCATAAGCTTTGAGAGGACAACTCATGAAAGAAATGGGAGATTCTACACCTTCTTAGTTCTATTGAACTAGAATGGTTGAAAGTGTGTGTTTAGAAGCATAACTATATATGGTGAAATCCTTAGTATAATCTAGACAAACCAGAATTGGGGCATGGGCAATAGCAATCTTGATATCTTGAAACACCAATTTGCCTTCTTTAGTCTAACTAAAGGTGGTCTTTCCTTTCATCATATTCACAATATGGTGAGTCTTCTTAGCAAACTTAGGGATGAACCTTCATAATAAATTCACCTTTTCAAAGAAAGAATGAACTACAGTCTTACTTGTGGGTAGGGTAAGCTCCTAGATGGACTTGACTCTATTTGAATCAATCTTTATGACTTCTCAGGAAATAATGTGTTCGAGAAGTTTCCCCTTTATTACCCCAAAAATAGACTTCTTGGAATTCAAAGAAATGCCATTTTGGCAGTAGCATTCTAGAACTTGTTGCAAATGGCGCACATGATCTAGGTGATACTTAGAAATTATGGTCAAGTCATCAAGATATACTAAAATTAAATTACCCATTTCATCTTTGAAAGTGAGGTCCATTGCTCTCTGAAAAGTGGTGCCAGCATTTATTAGGCCAAATGGCATTCTCTGATAGGCAAAGGTGCCCCAAGGTGTGGTGAAGGCAGTCTTATGCTAGTCTACTTCACCAACTTCAACTTGATTGTATCCTAAGAAGCCATCTAGCATTGATAACATTTTTGAACCAGTCACTGTCTAAAGCCCTTGGTCTATGATGGGAAAAGGATAGTTATCCTTTAAGGATGACTGATTCAAGTTCTCAAAATCCACACAAAGGCAAATTTTGCCATTCTTCTTCCTCATAGGGAATATGTTTGCAATCCATGTGAAATGATGGATTGAGAAAATTATCTTAGCATTTAGCATTTTTATATTTTAGATAGAATAGTACTTGATATCTTCAGATTGTACTACTATATTTTTTCTTATAAAGCATTGAATCACTTTTGAGAGGAATGTCATGGCAGATTTCATCAGGCCTAAGTGACTTCAGATCATCATAGGAGTATGCTAGGACATCCACGTACTGGCTAAGCAGAGTAGTGAACTTGCATCTCTCCTCAGGAGTGTAGCATTTTTCAATGTTCACCATCTTGGGATCTTCCTTAGTACCCAAATTTATTTAATGAAACTATTGGGAAGAGCTTGAATCCATTTGCTTTTATTTGATGAATCTGTTATGCTTGTCAAATAACTTCTCAAGGGAAACTAGGCCTTTTGGGATTTTATTCCCTTTAAGTTGCAAGAAATCTTCACATGCATCTGCACTTGATTTAGAGGTTGGTTTAAACCTCTTAGGCTCACTGCCTTCATAATGAAGTTGTTCAAAGCTATCTTTTTACTCTAGGAAGGCAATGATTTGGTTGTCATTGTTAAACATCTACCAATGACTGGCATTATTAGGCACACTTGGTCGAAAGACCAGTTCAATAGTGTACATATCTCCTTTGAAGTTCAGGTGAGGAACTAATAGAGTTACTAAAATAGCCAATGCACTAGCTCTGTCATTGAATTCCCTGGGTATGGCAGAGATGTTGAAAGCATCAAAGCTTTCAATTTGATCCCAGAATAGATTGTGGTAGTGGCACAATCTCTCATTTTTGGTTTGATACAGGTTTCTCACCTGACAAATCACTATTTTAGCATCTCCTTTGGCATGAAGGAGTTTAATGCCTTTGTCTCTAACAGCCTTCAATCTAAGCAATAGAGATTCATACTCAGCAGTATTGTTAGTATTACTAAACTGTAACTTGTATGAAGAAGGAAAGATATTTCTTTGAGGAGATATCAACACAATCCTAGCTCTTGAATTGGTAGAGGAGTAGCTACCATCAAATTCCATAATCCATACCTCCTTAGACACTAATTTTTCCTTGGATTCTTCTTCATTTAGAGGGAGAGATTCTTCTACACTTGTACCACATTCTACCATCCTGTCTTCTACTATTCCATTTGAACCAATTTTCAGACTGTCATTTTCAAAAGTTTGATTAGATGAAACATGAACATCTTCTGTGGTCAAAAAATAATTATCCATGCCTGAAGACTCAAACAAAATTTAAGCTTCAAGTGTTGATGTCTGAGTGACCACATATTTTGCCTCCTCTTCAGGGAACAACCTCTTTATGATGCCTTTGATAGGGATCCTTACCTCAGACAAGTCCATGCTCAACTCACCACCAAAATATTTATAGAAACTTTATCCAAGAAGGATGTCATTTTATGCTGAGATGTTAGCCACCAGGACAGTCATCTTGATTCTCTTGTCTAAGAATGCTGCAAATGCAAATTAGGCATTCTTGATTTGCCCCAACAATGGCACTTATTTTTTATCCATGGAGAAACATCTCCCAAATGTCTTGGTTAGTATGAGACCAAGGGATTCTACCACTTTGGTAGGCATGATATTATCTAAAGATCTAGAATCAATGATGCAATTGCTCAGCTTATGACCATTTATCAACAGGGAAACATAGAAAGGTTCTATTTTCCCAGGGGTAGAAGGAGGAGTAATGACAAGGTTGTTTGGGATAGACATGTTCCTTGGGGGATCATGATTTATCTTCTTATCATCTTATCTTGTAGGGATGGTTTGGTTCTTTACACATTAAACCAACTTATCCAACTGATCAAGGTTGGATTGCAGGAATTCAAATTCAGACATTTGAATTTTGGTTTTCTTTATATGGTCAATTATGTCAAATGTCTAAAATGAACTAGGAACAGAGGATGGGAGTTCATCCTTTTGGTTTTTAAGGGGGGAAGGACTGATCTATGAATTTGAAGTTGAAGGTGAAGACATGTTTAGAGTACTTACTTTTTTAGCAGTCACTGGGTCCTTCAGCTGGAAGGGCAGAGTGGTTCCCCACTTAGCAATTGAAATTGTAGGTTGAGCTCACTCCTCTATCTTTTCGTTATTAGTTTACTAGGTTTACTGATTCTTAGACTAGGTGAACACAACATATGATCCCTCAGCTACTTCACCTTCACTTCTAGATTCATCTTGGTAATTGAAGAAACTAATGTTGGAGTCGCCAGCTAATTCTCCTTGGTCCTCCATGAAGATATCAGCATCATTTTCTTGATCAAACTTAGGTTGGAAAGAGGAATCATGTTCTATTTATAGATATCCAACTGTTGAGTTGGTTGGAAGCACTTCAAAGGTAAGGTTCCTTTGTGGAGGAGGAAGATGATTTGTTTGCCCTTGATTCCTGGCAGCATTACCTTAGTATGATTGATTAGGGAATGTCCTCCTTAGTGCATCTCTGTATGAAGGATTAGATGACATTCCTTGCACCATTTGCTTTCTAAGAGCTAGCAACTCATTTGCTAGCTTCCACACCATTGGATCAGTGGTGGTTATAGGTGGATATTCAGAGGAAGAAGAAGATTTACCTCTATTTGGTCTCTTCTTATCTTTCCTACCAAATAAGGTCATCTTCCACCTTAGTAGCCAAGTCTTGAGCAGTAGCAAGGTTTATGTGGCCAGCACGTCTCAGCAAGAAGCTCACTTTAGGTAGCTATGAGTTGATGAAGAAGCATTTGAGGTTTTCAGGTGTTGGCTAAGCAATTGCAAGAATTATGTTCCTTAGCTTGTCAAACGTTGCTATGAAATCCCTCATCGGCTCATGAGGTTCCTTCTTCATCTATGTGATCTGGGCCAACAAGGCATGTGCATCTTCTGTAGGCTTTAATCTAGCTTTGAATTTGGCTTTGAGAGTGTCCCAATCAGTCACTGATCGAGCTTATAGATGGTAGAACCAGTTTGCAGTAGCACCTTATAATGTCTCCATGAATAGCCTGATTGTTATGTCTTCATACTCCACACCTATCATGCCACAGGCTATGCTAAAGGCTATAATGTGTTCATCAGGATGAACTTTCCCATCACCAAATAATTTGGGAAAATTCTTCCTTGAACTGTGTGGAAGCTCATGTAGAGGTGGAGTAAGATTGAGTGGACCAAAAGAGTTACCCCAGGGGCCTTAAGCTGCCATGATTGGATTATGAAAAAAGGGGGATAACAAATCTAGATGGAGTATGTATAAGAAAAGTTCTACTAACAATAGAAAAGGAAGCTCTACCTTGTGTTGGTGACCTGGTATAGGTAGGAGGAACAATCCTAGATCGTTGAACTTGAAGTTGGGGAGGGAACAAATTGAAATTGCCCTGCTGCACCAACTCAAAAATAGGGTCAACAACACCTTGGGATCTTTGATTTTTGGTATATCATGGAGTTTTTAGATTGTAGAACAAAAATGGATAAGGGTAGGAACTGCTCATCGATCCCCAACAGAGTCACAAAAAAACTATTGGGTGAATATTTTGTCAACTAGCTAACTGATGAGAAAAATAGGTCTTATCAACCATAGCAAAGGAGATTGGTCAGTCAAATGTGTAGGTTTACCACATCAAAAGGGGACAAATCTCTCCTCTCATCAAGGGGAGGTTCCCTGTAAGTAGAAAGAGGCTATATACTATATATATAAGTAGAAAATAATACTCAAGGGTAGGATTAATCCATCCATCTCTCTTTTTTTAGAGATGATGTTCACAAACAAAGGATAAAATCCTAGTGAAAACATTGAAGGCACTTCTCTTCTTTTAGAAGTGATCTTGCAGGAAACAATAGGATTTTCTTTTAGGTAGTGACAAGTAACTGGTAACAAAAGGTGTAGTAACTAGCAGACTGAGATGTAGCACAAAGTCTCCACCTCGACTAGCCAAGAGTGAAATAAGAAGAACAATGAGGGAAAAAATTCATCCCAAGGTCCTTTACATAGAAATCAAAAACAAACAAACACACTAAAGTCAATTGTACACAGCATAAAGTCTCTCCACAGTTGGTTTTAGGACACCTTCCTGATTACTTCCACTAGTTCTACTTATTTCAATAAAATGGACAAGAATGCATTCAGGAAATAGACATAAGAATAATATCCTAAAATTACACAAGCTATAATAGCACAAAGTCTAAAAGTAACTTGCTTTCCCATTCAAACAAAGAAATATGATGAACAATCTAAGCTCAAAGTCTCAGTAATCACCTATCAATTTTGGCAAAGTTTCACTTCTATAATGGAAAGATCTCTCTTTGCCTAAGACAAGATATTACAATGTATATCCACTAAGGAAGGCTTGGCACTTTTTTCCATGGAGTGACCCATGTTGCATTCAATGCTTTGAATGTGTCTCTAGTTTTGTCAGAGGGCCATGCTAAAAAATAGGGTGGCTACCTTGACTGTGGCATACTAAGTCATCTCAAATGTCTCCTCCTGGGTCTGGGTCATCTAGTTTGTCACTTGATGTCTATGCAACTGTCCATTTTGCCTTTACTCCAAGGGAGAAAAATAGGGTGCACCTTCAATATTTTCAAGCTCAAAAATCTAATTTATGAACTATTCCAGCTATTGGAATAACTACTACATAGATATTTCCCTCTTTGTCTCTTCCTGGTTTTATCTTTTCTTGGAATCTGAGCACTTGGGGCTATATTCTCAACTTTGCTGGCTCTTTTGGCTCCTCTCAATAGTTCTTCTCTTTATATTTTTGGCCTTTGAATGAATTTAGGTCCACACTCAAGCCTTCAAAGATCAACAACTATTTCATTGCCATAAATTGGATGTCTTCGAGCCTGTCATCATTTGAAAGCTAACAGTTAGTTAGTTGCCCTAAATTTGATGGCTACAGGGACGTCACCAGATGTTTAGATCCCAACAGCTAGTTCATGATGCTCAACTTTGATGTCTTCGAGCCCATCATCTTCCTTGGTAATTCCTTTGGCTTTGTTGTTTGATCTTTCTCAGAGGGGACATGCCCTTCAGGTCTTGAAAAGGATCTATTTTGCTTGGTGAGATCCCCCCACAAGGTTATCTACCCTTTGAGGTCCTTCAGGTGGTATTCAGGCTCTAATTCCTTTGGGCTCTAATTCCTTCAAACAAAATGTCTGAAGGAATTCCTTTAGACATTTTGTTCGAAGGAAATCTTCCTTCGCGTTTCTTTCCTATTTGCCATCATTTTTCATCAAGCTTTCAGTCGAGCTTATTCCTTCAAACAAAAGTCTGAAGGAATTCCCTAGCATTTTTTCTATGGAAAATCCTTCTGAAGGAATTCCTTTTCTCCTTTTGGCCTTTGAAATAGTCTATTTGATCCTTGTCTACCCTCTGAAAGGGCTATTTGACCTCCAAGGTTGCCTTTCATAAAAGTTGCAAGGGTCCTTTTGGATTCGAAGTACCCTTTGCAAGGTAACTTGTCCTTTAGGATTTTGAAATTGAACCAAATGATTAAAAATGCGTAAGTGTCGATATCTCATTTCTTTCCTACAGAGTTCATAGAAATGAACCTATAGAGTCTGTAGAAATGGATCTGCAAAGTCCATAGAACCCAGTCCATAGAAACTAGAAACTAACCTACAGAGTCCATAATTTTGAGTCCATAGATTTGATTTTATAGAACTCCTCCTGTAGAGTCCATATATTCCTTCCTGCAGAGTCCATAGATTTGAATCCTGTAGAGTTCATAGATTTGAACCTGTGAAGTCCATAGTTTTGAGTCCGTAGAATTCTACTTGCAGAGTCCATAGATTTCTGCCTACAGAGTCCATAAATTCCTTCTTGCAAAGTCTATATATTCTTGCCTATAGAGTCCATAGATTTCTGCCTACAGAGTTCGTATAAATGTATCTATAGAGTCCCTTAGCTAAAAAAGTTTGAAAAATAGAGAATTTGAAGGCTCAGAACAATTTTTTGAGAAGGGAAGAGAGTATTTTTGTCTTGTAAGACCAAAAATAGTTCGTGTTGTCCCAAAAATGAGTGACAAACTTTGGGAACAACAAACACATCCTCAATCTTCTTTAAATTTGATAAGAAACCATCTGGATGGCTATAAAACTAGTCAAGATCCCCTTCTATTAAAGTGCAATGGAAGGCTTTTAATAACAAACTTTTGTTTTAGTCCCAATGTCCAAAGGAGTGTATATATTTTTTCAAATGAATAATATGATCCCCTTGATCATCAAAGGATAAATTAGGTATGATAAAAAAAATTTGGATAAAGGTATTCAAACACATGTTAAGCAATAGGTTGTCATAATAATGTATTCTCCTCAAAAAGAGCCTCGTGAGAAGAAACTTGTAATTGAAGAGCCTTGACTTGTTATTTCAAATCTCCCATGGCAGCCATAATAGATAACATATCATGAGAAG
Source organism: Torreya grandis (assembly GCA_037957365.1). Classification (NCBI taxonomy): domain Eukaryota; kingdom Viridiplantae; phylum Streptophyta; class Pinopsida; order Cupressales; family Taxaceae; genus Torreya; species Torreya grandis. The sequence goes on from JARHVA010004067.1 coordinate 1,486,794, forward strand.
ATGATGAATTTTGTGTTATAGGTTGTAAAATACCATTCACTTTAAAGATAGGGATGGTGGGATATGTATCACTCTTGAGAGGAGAATCATCACATGGGTTTACAATATTTGGTAAAGGAGTATCCATGGTTAAAGAGGTAAGTATGTCCTATTGTATATCACAAAGGCTAATACCATTATCATTAAAATATGCTACTTCACTTGTAATTTTGTTACCTTAAATATGAATTGGTGAAATAATTTCACTTGTACACATTTTATCTTGTTTAGCTCTAAAATCAAAAGTTGGATAAAAAGGAACATTTGACAGATCATTTTTAGTATCATGAGTAGGGGGGAGGTGAAACTATCACTTTTATTTTTACTTAGAAGATGAAGATAGAATGAAATGATAATTTTGAGTTTTTTGGATCTATATGTCTTTAAATTTAAATGAGATACATCAGGTGGGATTTTTACTTCTTATGTGTCTCTAAACAATGCAAGTTCTTTAAGTGTCTTCTTAGTATGTTCATTGGCACTCTCATTTTTACATTCAATCAAGAAAGGTTGAGAGATAAAACATGTAGCTTGATTATTACATATTGGAGGGTAAGAATAACCTGGACTAGGTGTGTTTGAATTATGAAAAGAGTACATGGGATTTTCAACACTAGTATTATTTGTAAGTGAAGGAATGTATTGGATTTTTTCAATATTTGCATTATGAGAGCTAAAGGATAAAAATTCAAATTTTTCAATATGTGCATCATTGAAAAGGGAAGAATAAAATTCAATTTTTTCAACATTTGTATAATTAGAAAGGGAAGAATAACATTCAACTTTTTCAAATTTGTATCATTGGAAAGGGAAGAAGAATATTCAACCTTATTGACTTTATTAACACTAAAATGGGGGGAATCAAACTCAGTTATTGAGATAACTAAATAAGGTGTCAATGTAATAATTGGATTTTCAACATTATGCATAGTATCATTTTGCATGCTTGTTGTTTCTTGAGACTCTTTATCATTTAAAATCAAAGGAGGGGGAGAATGAGGTTCAACATAGCCAAGGGGAACATCATTACATTCATATCCATAAGAAGAAATACCATTATCAATATCCTAATCATTTAAATTTGAATTTGCATCATTTGCTCTTTCATTATCACAGGTATAAGGAAAGGTAGGATTTTATCCCATTTTTGAGATCCTCGTGTGAAATACATTGATCATCAAGTATATTAAAAATAATATCAAAAGGATGGGGATTTTTTTATGATTTAGGGAATCCATAAGGAGGTGATATTTTAATAAAATTTTGTAAAACACAATCAGAATAGCCAAAGCAATAAGAATAGCTAAGATTACTAAACTACATCTATAAATGTAGAAATTAGATATGAAAAATTAAATACAAAAAGCTGAAATGGAATTTGAGCAAAGGTAAAAACCCTAATATATAAAATAGGGTTTTTATTCAATAAATAGAGGTCAGGTTCACTTATTTTTTATGTGCTTTAAGAGTTTTATAAGATAATACCATAAAAAATGGTTTTAAAGGAATGATAATATTTATATTTACATTAAAATGCATTCAATAATATAGAGTTATCTAATCTAGTATTTGAAATAAATATAGTAAGTACAAAGTGACTAAGAGATAAAGAGAACATATTTTATTTAATGTTATATTCTAGATCATGGCAATGGTCAAGAGTCATCACAGGGTTGTGTTAAAGACTTGGATTTTGTTCATTCTATGTTTTTGACTATTTTTGACCTTTAGATGGTTGCATTGATCTAGGATAATAATTTTGATGCTTATGTTCATATCCAACACTAGTGTTTAGTGATAAATATACATAGCAGTGACCTCAAATTTATATAAAACTTGTGTTTTACCCTATGTAATCTTTTTGTGTATGCTCACTTGTATGCATGATCTAGATAATATGCAACCCCAGTTTTTTTCGTTATACCTCCTACAACCTAGTAAAAATGGGTTAGTAATGTGATTAAAGCTAGCCCTAGTAACCCTATTATTCCCAAGTGTTTCTTACATAGATAATACTCTTAACAGGGCCTTAGACTCACATGTAGTTCTCCCTCCTATGCATGTGTGTGGAATTATAAGCATACAACTACATGTTCATTCTCTTATTAACCCTTGGTACCAGTGATGCAATAGTATATTTTACTTTTTTAGTGCTTAAAATTTTTAAAACACTATTGTAGTGTAATTTGTTAGCTTGAAATAGACAATACTTCCTTATTATAGAGTTGCCTTATCAAATTAGAAGGTCCATTAATTAGACCATAGCCCTTATCTATATAGGAAATTTTTGATTTTAAATTAAAACCTAATGGCATGTGAAAATCTGACCATAGGATGGGAAAAGAGGGATAACAAAATGATCACAATGTGAAATATACATAAAAAAAATAAAAAGATAATAATAGACAGTTGCGTCAATCCTAGACACTAATGTCAATGCTAGTGTCCCTAATGAACAAAGTGTCCAGAGGTTAAAAATAATCATAAAATAAGCACAACCAGTAGGGGTCCCAAGTGGGCCAAGTAGGATAAGTATTTATTGCCAATGTACTTGTGTGTGGTCACAAGCTAATGACAAGCTATATATACAAGGTCCAAACATGGGAATCCTTGTTTGTTGATTTGTCTGTGTGTGGTCCTAGGTCAAGGAAAGATTATCGTCATAGGTTATTTGGTTGGGAATGATTATCAATGATTTTTTGTGATGGGTATTTGGTCTTGGATTAATGGAAATGGTGTTAACATGACCTCCTACAATATGGCCTACAATTGTGTTGTATTAATGTGTAACTACATGGTAGGTATGTTAGTTATTTGCATCATTTTGACCTTGGTTATATCTATTATTTTGATGTTGTTAATTCTACCATTGATTATATTGATTATATTGATTCTAATAATTTAGCATTGGTTGTTGATACCATTATTGTTGATGTTTTTATATATGTTGTTGTTGTTGATTGTTATGTTGGGGAAACAAATCTTGATAAATAATGAGGTTATGAGTGGAGGTGGAAGCTTCATGATCCAATGTGATCTCTCCATTTTACAACATATTTTAAATAATATGTTTGAGTTGTACACAACACTAAAAATTATGGCCATTAACCTAATTAAATTTACAAAATTCATGTGGCTTGTACCAGTCTGACATGTCCTTGCTTTGACAAAATTATTCTTTCAGAGTAGGCCAGTTAATCAGGTTAGCTACAACAAGTTTATGAAATACTAATTCAATGGGTTCTTCTAGGCTATAAAAGGTATGAAAAGTATGAAAATTTCTTCATGGAATAGAGTTTTACAAAGGCATAGGCTGTTGTTTTTATTGCATTTACTACATTGGTCTAGCTTGGTGTGCTTATTACACATGATGCATTTATTGGAGAGGTTATTGGTTGGGATTGATTTAAAAAGGTGGCATAGTCTAAGCAGATAGTGATTGAAACATTTAGACATGCCATGACTCTATTACTCCATTACCTACAACATTATTTTTGTGATTGAATTACTTAGGTCTATCATTATTATTAGCATGTACTAGTTGAGACGTTTGTGCTTGGACTAGATATTGATTTTGATCACTATTCTAGTTTTGATTCTAGCCATTATTTTGATTTGATGAGGTTAATTTAATGATCATTTTGTTAATAAGGGATCTTTCAATCACTAAACCTTTGTTAATGATTTCTTTGAATGTATGTGCACATTATAACTCTAGATAGTAAGATATTTCACTATGTAAGTTTTTGGTAAACATAACAGGTAGCTATTTTTCTGGTAGATTATGGGTAAATCAACTTGCAAGGGCTCTCCATCACTGTAGATAGCTTGCAAATATTTCTCCTAGTTTTTTTTTGTCTTGTGTCAAGTCTACTAATGACATATCATGCTCGATATTGTAAGGGAAGTGATGCATGAACTTGTCTAAAAGATCATCAAAATTAGATACTGAATTCCTGGACAACTTCAAGAACCATTCCAAGGCTTGTCTTGCTAGGCTTTATGGAAATAAAAACAAAATATAAATTTTATTATAAGCCACTAGTTGGCATGTAACAAATAATTTTATCATATGTGCCTTGGGGTCACCTTTCCCCTTGTATTTATCAAACTTTTTGACTTGTTTCCTAGTTTGGATGGTGGTAATTAGATCCTTCATTTGTTGTAGTTCTTACTTGAGAAAATTAGTTATAACATTGGCCTATTGGGGTGGAGTTTGGGTTGTCAAAATTAGATTACTTTGACTAGGGTATGATGGAGGTATTTGTTGGGAAATATTGGATTGACTAGGAAATGGACTAGGAATACACATGCATGGATTAGGGTGAGATTGTTGAAATTACACGCAATTTGATGCAATATTCTAGTGGGGATTATATGGTTAGGATGGAGGAATATTTCCATATTGTGCCTACCGAGGTTAAATAGGGGAATGCTACTGACTAGTCATACCTAGATGATTGAGAGGGACTTATGAAACAAAACCCTATCTTTGAACTTGTGGCACATTTTGTATAAAAGGTAATTGTTTCCTAGTGGGTACTTGAGGAACATTAGAACCTCTTAGTTGTGCGAATCCTAGTTGGGAAGTGGATGCATGTTAAATATTTAGCATCTATCACTAACCAATATTTACACATTGTTGGTTAGACATCATTTGGTTTTGGAATGGCATGTTAGTCTATAATTAAAGATGTATATTCACTACTACCTAGCAAGGTGGAATATTAGTTTCCCCTATTGAGGTGGAAATATGTTTTACCTATACTACATGGGTATGTTGGATTATGCATATTATTATGGAATATTACTCATCACCTATTGGGAAGGAATAAGATTCATCACATTCTATTGTGTCACAGCACTAGTCATTGGCTGACTACTTAATCCTTATTGTTGGGTACTAGAAAAAGTATTTGGTTAAGGATTAGAGATATTTGGTTGATTTTGGGACATAAAAACTCCTACTCCTTGATTTTGTGAACCACTAATGGTATTTTTTAAAGGCACATTTTGTTTTTGACTATTTTTTTGCATATTAACACCACTTTGGTCTAAATTGGATGTTACTGGCATATTGTCCACTATGATTTGCTCATTATTCTACATAAAAGTAGAAGACACTTCCTCAATGGTTTAGGTATTGAACATGTTGTCTATATAAGTGTTTTACATAAATGGGTCTAAACCTTGATTTTTTTGGCTTATTAGTTCAATAAGACTCCTCTTGAAGAGATTTAATAAATAAGAGGTATATTTGGCATGGCCATATTGCTAAAATTACATGTTATGTTTTGATGTCTAGTATGTTATTTGAATTTTAATTAATTAGTCCTCAATGAGGACTCTTAGTGTGATAAACATGCATGGATCTTTATATGACATTGGTATAATGTCATTAGGGTTACTAAAAAAGGCCCATTCATTATTCTAATAAGTCATGTTATAAGGCCCTCTTGGTAAACTTGATACATTATCATGGGGAAAGTCTATTGAATACTAAACTCTTTTATCATATCTCAATGGCATTGCACTTTAATAAGGTTATTATTATAAATTTTCTATAATTGATGATACACTAGCCAAATATTGGGTTGTTTATTCTTGATCTTGCTCCATGTAAGGAGGTGTGGTACCAAATAATTGGTCAAAGGATATTGGCTCTATTTTCTAATTTGAGTGTTGTAAGGTGGATAAGAATCTACCTCCCAAATGACCTCATCTACAAAAAGGTTTTGAACAAATTCTTATTACATGATAACATTTCCATATCCTTGATCATACATGGATTCACTACGTGTATAGTGATACATGGTCAAATCTATGATAAATGTTTTGTAACAAGATGGGATGAGAGTTATACAAACTCTAAAAAGTTATGTCTAAACAAAAAGATAAAAAGGTTTACCTAGGCCTAACTTGGTTAGGGTGGAGTTTTATCTCCAAAACATCTGATGCAAAGATTTGGTAAAAATAGTATAATGTCAAGTGTTTAATTTTAAATGTTTAAAACAAACAAGGCCAAGTAAAATGACCTAAAAACAAGATACCAAACTCTAATGTCTAAATGTGTTCCAAATAGGTCTAAACTAGGAAAGGTAAATGTTGCTAGGTCTTTTATCTAAATGTGGAGTCAAAAGCTAGGCTCAAACAGGTTGTGCTAGGACTTTTGGATAAACATGGAATCAAAACCTAGACTTGAAACAAAGGATGATGATTATTAATCTAACAAACTTGGAATAATTTGGCAAAGATTAAGCACTTGATTCTAGACATAAACATGATCGGAATGGTATAAAACACAAAATAAAAGGCACTTTGAAGATGGATTGATTCTATCAAACAAAGGCAAAAATAAAATTTTCCAAATTTGAGCAATGGATTAACCTAAGTTACGCAACCTAGAAAAGAAAGATCTATATATCATCCCCTATGAGATGAGGCATAAACAAAAATAAATCAATGTTTGGATCCAAACTTGTAAAATTTAATTAAAGACTCAATTAAGGTAAACTAAGATTTGATGACAATAAGCTAAGAAAATCTAAACAACATGACTATGCTAAACAAATATATAACAAGGCTCAAATGATTGGTTTCAAACAATGATACTTGAGACACAAGACAAGACAAGTCTTTTGAAATAACTTGGGTGGTGTTATTGCTTCCAAAAGATGTGATGATGGTTTATTTTTTCAATACTTGTTAAGGCATGACACTTGAATTGATTTGGGAAGTATAACATTACCCATTTCAATTAGGTGACACACACATAATTTTTTGACACAAAAGTCTTCTAAGTTAAATCAAGGTGTCAAATAAAAGGCATAACACCTCCTCAAATAATGGAGTAATGTTGGACACAAGAATCATTCATGACATGGTTTTTAAAAACATTTTTTTATATAACACACCAAACAATAAAGAATAAATGACAATAATATAACTAAGTATATTATCCTAAATCCTATAAAGGTGTGGTAAAGTGGGGTTGACTAAAACATATAGGTTATGGCCATCTAGATTGATCCCATGTGTACAAAATTTCACATTTATAGATAAGATAAGTAACACATCAATTAGATTTGCATCAGTTGGCTTGTTGTGAAAAGGTATTATCCTTTTCACAACCACTACATCCCTCAATTGCTCAGTGTAGTGTGATGTCTTGATTGATCATATGTTCTAGGCTGGATTACCACTAATAGAGATGGTTTAACCACTCAAACCACCATCCCAGTGAAGTGATCCCAATTTATATACCCACCCACGGAGAGGGGTTGAAACACTACTAGAAGATGAATCCCTAGGTCAATGCTTCCCTAAAGAACTGATGAGAGTTAATGATGTCCCTTTCATAAGCCAAAATTCATGAAAATAAAATATGAGTAGAAAGAATTTAGGCTTGATTTTAGATCACCCAATATTATGCAAATTTAGGGAGAGCCTAGGCAAATTTATTTCTATGCATTGGACTAGGCACTAAAATACAATGGAAAGACACTTTTGATCCCACCAATTCCCTATAGGGATGGGGGAGAGCATACACGCACTATCCTTTTTACAAAAAAAAACAATTAACAAACACATTTTACAAACAATTCGAGTGAATTTTTTTTTTAAGCACCAAATAAAATTTGGCATTGTTCTTCACTAGCTCTTTGGCTTAAGTCTGAAAAATTAAAACAATATTTACACAAAAGACCAAATTAAGTAAGACCATCTAGTTCATTTTAAGCCCAAAGTCCAAATATGCAAGATGTATCCTAAGTTCATTTTAAAACACCAATTTGAAATGTTCAATATTGAAACATGTGTTTTAGGCACCAAATTTGAAATGTTTTTAAGACTTAGCATGTTAGATTTCATTTTGGACCGCAAATACCAAATGTGTAAGATCTAAAATATTTATTTTAGACCCAAATTAAAATTTTTGATTAGTCTAAGCAATCAAATTTAGCATTCAAATTTATCCCTTAACATGTAATTATTAGATAATAACCCCCTGCTTTGAATCACTTTCTTGATTGGGAAAATGATGTTTGATTTTTAGCTCTCAAGTTTTTAATTTAGTTCACATAGTGACTGTGGATGGTCACAAATGGCCTCTAAGAGTTTCAAGGTAACTGTGATAGTCAGTTAATAGGTAACCACCACCAGTCAATCAAAATTTATGTTAATCAATAGACCATCATCGATAACCTTTGGACCTGAAGGCAAAACCATAAAAATAAAATGAGTTAGGTTAGGAAATGGTTAGTTTAAATATCAAGAAAACCTACAAGATAAACTTAAGTCTAGTGATTTAGATACCTTTAAAACTAATAAACCATGAAAGGGAATAATATAAATAATTAAAATGTAAGCTTTATGAATGTGTTCCCCTATAACTCAATTGTTGGTGGTTCACATAGAATCAGGGTCAGTTAGATAGAATTGTGGTTGATTTATCCAAACTGTCACCAGTTGAACCTAACCGTCACCAATCTCTGTGTAGATATGAGAAATAAACCAAAATCAAATCCAACCAAAATAGAGTTAGAAAATCAATTTTAGAGAGCTTCAAGCATCCAAATGAAGATTTAAAATCTGCATATTGATGTCCTTGTTATGTGAGATGTATTGGTTCCCACTGGGCATGCCATTTTTATGCTAGGAATTTTATGATGGAGGGGAGGTTAGATCAAGTGTTAGTCTCAAAATGAAATCAAAGTGACAAAAACACATTAAACAAAGCATAACACCTCCATGCCTAGATCATAAGGGGAGCTTGGTAAATAAATAGAAAATGACAAAGCTCAACTAAAATGCAAGAAAACATACCTTCCTTGAATGCTCCAAATGATGTGTTTGTTGGCTTGCTTGGATTGTGCTCAAGAGGTCTTCATCAATTGGACTTGGCTATCTCCATCTCCTTTTGGCACCATGTTTGGTTTGGATTTATCTTTAATATTTCTTTAAAATGGTTTGGATTAGAATTTTGGCATTATAACACTATGTGTTTGTTTCATAAATCAAATCATCCATTATAACCTTACTATGTTCTAATCTCTCTAAATGAAGAGCTCTAGGCTTGATTTTATAGGCTTTGAAATGACTTGAATGGGTTAAATCCTAACCTTCATTGGCTTAGTTAACCCCAATAGGGTTAAAAGGTGTCAAATGGTCATGATTAACATAGAATAAGCATGGGTGGAATATTTTCCAAAAATGACAACTGACAAAAGGTGATGATGAGAACCTAAGATATTCATTTATTTTTGAATTTCCCTTTTTGATAATTGCTTTAATTTCTCATGGATGAATTTAATTAGGATTTTATTAGGATTTGAATGTTAATTAATCTTTTTTAGGCTTTTGAATATTTGATATTTTGATTTAATTCAATGTGTGCATTTGACTCATTTAATTAATTTTTAGGACAATTGAACATGTTATGAAGCCAAATTCAAGACATTTAAAAATTCTTAGTCTATATGTACAATGGTTGGTAAGAATTGACCTAAAGTTGGGTGAAAATCCATTGGTGACAAATTTTAGATGTCTACAAAATGTACCATGTCAGGTCTTGAGACCTATTTCAACCAACACGATGGAAACACTCCTAAGTTATGGGTGACCTATGATAGGAATGAATCTTTAGAGAAGGCCAGCTCCTTCCCAAACCATAATGCACCTAATTTATCATCAAGTAGTAGTCTTAAAACCTACAATAACAAGGCCTACATAAGTTATACTAAGAATCTTATTTATGAAAAGAGAGAGAAGATAAAAAACTAAAAGTGAGGTGATGCACCAATATTTGAGGATTTCCTCTAGCTGGCTTATAACAACACAATAGAACTTATGGAAGATTGAAATTGATCCCACACAATCTCCAAATGAGGTTTTTATTGCATAATTATTTCATATTGAGGTGGTGGCCTATGCTATAACTAGAGTAAATAGATAAAAGGTCATACACAAGACATAATTAGTGAGATTCCATAACTAATCACTTGCATAACCAATTGTAACATAACATATGACCTATAAAAGACTTACTTACTTGCACCAAGATGAAGGGAAATGGACACACACAAGGGATAACACTCTCTACCATAAGTTTATATCAATAAAACACTAAAATCACATAATATACAAACATGGAGAAGGTAAAAATCAATCTTCTATTAATCCAAAGGCTTTAAGCCAGCATTTAGAAGTCTTTATAGAAGTATATTTTTTATATACCCAGTAGAAGGATTGTAAAATAAGGAATTTCTAGCCTTTCTTATAATAAATGAGATCCAAGAGAAGAGAAAAACACTAATAAACTGAATAATTGTAGTCTTTACATCATAACTCAACATATTCAAGAGAGAAAATAAGTGGAAATAAGAGGTTTCACCTCTCATTAATGTAATAGGCCTACCACTTTGATGGTCTCTCATGGAAAATGGGCATAGGAGTGGAAGAGAAGGCTTAATTACTACTATTTTTATCATTAGGAGCATTTGTATATGATCAATGTGATCTTATAGGTCTATGGCACTTGAGAAAATCCTACATTGATTGCCTTATATCACTACTCTCTCCATATTTGCATGTCAAAATTGATTGCATGGTTTACTTGGAAATAGACCTCCTACACCATTTGGAGCCTTTAAGGTTAACTTTCCTTGATTGAAACCTCTTTTAAGGAATTACATGCCTCTAATATCATTTTTTAACACCTCATGTTCCCATTCCCTCTCTTTAAGACCACTCACATCATTTATTGGCATTAAGGAAGCTTGACTTGGTCTTTGGAGGCCTATTCAATGTACCTCCCATACTTGATGAAGGGTGTGACTCACTATATCTTCTCTACAAAATATGTTTCAAGTATACACTTTTCATGACCATGCTTGAAACTTATTCAAACTATAATTATCATGCTCAAGGACCTCATAAGCCTGTAATACCATTATTAAGCCCTTTAATTCTACCATTATAGGCCTATATATGCTTTGTTCGTATGCTTGAAGGCCATGGAAGGATATACTAAAGGTATTAATATCATTTAACTCATAAATGACTTGAAACCTTGGATTCATTCTTAAATAACTTGCAACTTTTACTTAACAAGCTTAAGAAGACCTATGTTTCCCTATATAACTAACTTGTAGGCTTGGAGGTCATGGAAAGTTTGTTCTTTTATAAATGAGGCTTGATCATGATCTATTAATCTTGAAAATGTTATGAGGATATGCCTTTAGATATGTTATTTCCTTGATAGGGTTTAATAGGTCCTATATCATTTCCTACCCCTGAATCCTTGCTTGAAGACATGTATGCAGATTTTGAGATGTTTTATCCCCTCTATCATTTGTAATATATCCTTCATAAGATCTTGGAAACTCCACTTGTTCAAGTTTTAGAGTGTTCATGTTATTAATAGTTATTAGTTAGTTAATAGTCATTAGTCAAATGTATATATTGTTATCTTAACAATATATTGCGTATATAGTTTGGAGGCTGTTTGGTGAGAGTTTATAGGGATCTCGAGATTCCCATATATAGCCTATGTACTTCCTATATAAGTTTTATGTAATGTCTCATATGATTCAATTTAAGAGTGAATATTATTATTGTATAAGTTTAAATTATTCTTTGTTGTCTGGTACATGGCTCTCTCATTGTTGTATAACTTTTATCTTTCCTAATATTTGATATCGAAGCAATTTGGTTTAGGTTTTATAATTGTGTTTTTTCTTTTTTATTTTATTTTTATTTATTTTTTGGGTCATTAAGAGTCAATTTATTTTAAAATGGTATTGTATTATGGTTAGTCAAACCATTATCATTTAGGTGAATGTTGTTTAGTTTATAGTGACTTTACATATTTTTTTCAAAATATTTAGTTTGTTATGTTTTAAAGTTAAAGGGTTTCTTCAAGTATTCCATAAAAATATTTATTTAATCTTTAATTTTGAAGTCTTAGTTAATAAGCTTAATAGTTTATGTTATTGATTCACATTATAGTTTATTATTATGAGCCTTTTAAGTAGTCATATGTTTCAATTTTCAAAAATTCAAAAGTGGTATTTTTATTTGATTCTTGGGTCATCAATAATATTCTTTAAAACGTGTCAAGGGTAATTATTTTATCTAAAGAGTCAAAAATATCTTTTGTAAGGATGCATTTTCAGGTGACCCTGACATACTATATATTGTTTCACATTGAGAGGGAATGTAAACCCAATGTAAAAATAATTGTGCTTCACATCTTTATTGACTGAGTAAGTAGCAAGATGTTGGAGATTGGAGGCAATAGAGGAAGGAGGTTTTCAGAGCCTCTTGTCAATAACCAATGATGGGGCCCATATGCTTTGGTGGCACATTTTATTACAGTTTTATGTTTGATTTTATTTGTGTCAATAAGAACATAATGTATTCCTATTTAAATTTGTAACAAATGAGCTAAAAATTCATTTGTATCTTCTTTGAATGTGTGATAGTGAAGGGAAATAATAAAAATATTGTACATCATGATGTGGTTAGTGGTAAGCCACTTGTAAAATAATATTTGTGTGGTTTTTGGTAAACCACTTGAAAAACCATCCCATTTGGTTATTGTTAATCCATATACAAATCCATCATTAAGGTTTATGATTATCTTGATAAAATAATAAAATCATGAGAGTAAGTATAGATACAGGATTGATGTTTTCCCCATATTCACGTTAAGGGGGTTATACTAAGAATTATTAATGTTCATAAGGGGGTGAATGTTATATTTTTATAGTGTTCATATTAATAATATTTATTAGTTTTTTAATATTCATTATTTAAACATATATATTATTAGCTTAACAATATATTACGTATATAGTTTAGAGGTTGTTTAGTGAGAGTTTATAGAGATCTCAGGATGCCCATATATAGCCTATGCACTTCATATATAAGTTATATGTAATATCTCATATGATTCAATTGAATATTGAATATTATTAATGTATGTGTTTAAATTATTATCTATTTTTTGTTATACAGATCTTTCATTGGTGTGTAACTTTTATCTTTCCCAATACCACTTATACGCTTGAAGTGCTTAATGAGATCTTGCATCATTGTCTTAAGACTATAGATGCTTAAATCATGATTTAGGATAGTTTTAACTATTGGCTCAAAATGTTTCACCCTAAATGAGTTTGTTCAATCCTACTCTAATATTTGGGCAACATTGGAATACCTCTAGGCTATGGGTTGCCTATAGTAGAGGTAGACCTCTAGGTTTAAGGACTAGCTCCCTAAATTGACCTTTAAGTGCTTATCACTATACTAAATAATTGCTTATATTAAAAGGGGTAAAATTATACATGAAATAAAACTATTATAATGGGTTGATACACCATGAATATTTCCATAAGACCATCATCCTTATTTCACTAATAAATAAGACATACAACACTAACTTCAAAGTTCTAAGATAATCTAGCATTAGTATTTCAATATGGAGGTGATATGCATGAGAAAACTCAAGGTAAGTGGACCATAGGTCATATTTTAGACTATAAGGACACTTTAAAACTTTAATGGATCCAAACACACTAGGTACACTCTATATGACCTATTAGAATGAGAACTTATTACACTAAACATGAAAGGATAAAGAGAAGCAAGGATAGAATCTTATCACTAAACCTCACGATACATCACTTCACACACTTAGACAAGATGTTTATGAAATCAAATCAAGATTTCATATATTATTCAAAGTCAAATTAAAACATCAAACCATCAAAGCTTCATCATACATGGTGTGCAATTTGCTACAAGAGCCAAAATGGCTAGTAATTATAGAATGTAAGAGAGGAGAGAGAGAGGTGGAGCTAAAGGGTCATAATTCCACTTATAAAGCATGAAAATTATTTATTTTATAGAGTAGTATAGTATATAATAGACCATGAAAGGCCTCTTTGGACAAATGTCTCTCCTAGGCATGAAAACTCCTCAAAATTAGTATAGAACCCTTCAACTAGCTTCTTTGAAACTACCTTCATCATTGGCTTCTCTTGAACACTCCAAAATAGACTAGGAACAATTTCCACATGTGAAATATGATGTGTGGGTTAATAATAAGCTCCAACATGCATTGTATGTGTCCTTAATCATTGATCTTCTTCTTGATAAGTGTTGTCACTATCTATAGTCACTATCATCCTTCTTTCACTCATTCTTTACACTTATCATTGAAGTGATATTAAATTTCAAAAAAATACATACAAGGTATGGTATGACACCTTTAAATAGTCCTCATGTCCATAAATCCATTAGATAAACCTTAAAATTCCTCTTTATTGAAGTTACTACCTTCTCACTTGGTGATCACCTTCAATTCACTATGCCAGTTTAGACTACCTGAAGTGAAGGATATAGTAGAGGCACTTATGTGATTTATTAAAACAATAAATAAATATTATGGGTTATATGAATTATCTATTTTTCTCCCAGAATGATCCTCATCCTTTGAAATTCCTTTGTACCTACAAAACACCAAAATCTATCATGAAAACAAATTTTGTACCATATCCATACAAATAGGGTACAAGTCAATCTGATGGGAAGGAGCCTTAGGGAGTTTTATATAATCCCAAATAATTTTCTTGTCCAAACTATCCCTCTTGGATGCATTTTCTTCTTTTTTTTTCCCATAGGGTCATTAGAAATGGTTTTAGAGGGTTTTAAGTGGTTTTGAACCTTAGCATTTGTTCATAAAATTTTGACATTCAATTCTCAAAAAATAATCCACTAAAACCTTTTTTATGATCCTCTTCAACATTTCCCAACTCTTTAAGTCCCCATGCTACACATCTGTATAGATATGAGCTTCTAAACCTAGCCTTTCAAGCTCTTCTTTACATTTTATGCAGCCTATCATGTTTCTAAGCTAATAAATGGTTTATCTATGACCTTCTATATAAACTAAAGGTTTTTAAATCACCTTTTAACTCCCCATTAAGGTATCCCAATGATTTTTAAGTCTCATCTATCACTAGAAGTGGTATTACACCCTCTTTAGGCATTAGGCCTAGACTAGGCCTAGTGGACTTGACTATGTTTATGCACTCATCACCTTCTCTGAGTATTTTTCTATGATTATGATGTATAACCTATGTTTTTTAATGTTTAACTCAACTCCCTACATCTCCTTTAAAGGTTTCAAATATCTCTACCTCACCTTCTCAGCATTTTCTTGTTAAACCTATAGGGTTTACCTCCCTAAGAGTGCCCTTTATCTGAGACAAAATAGATGGAATCTACCTTATTATCTCAGGTGTTTTGAATGTATGAAAGGAATTTTTGGGTCATGTATATGATATGTAAAAAATTTCATAGCTTTTATACCTCTATAATGTTGTCAAATTTCCAACTCCCCATGATAGACTCCTAGAATGATGATTGTGCAAGATTTTTATATATAGATAGTAGGTGCACTTTAAATATGGATCTTTCCCTACTTATTTGTGATGATTATAATGTGACATGATAATTATCATTATGATTATGTTTAAATCATGTATAACACCCATGTTCCTTTGCTAACTCAAGGTTCTCACCTCTAGTTGTCTAGACAAGACTAGTAAACTATGTAATATGTTTCCTTGCTCAAAAAGTGACATGCTTCTAGGTGTGAATTGCAAATTTAGACCTAGTTGTATCACCCTAATACCTTATTTAAGTCCCCAAGGTCACTTCATAATTTAAATTTTATATACTATGCCTTGAGTTAGACCAACACCTAAACTGTTGGGTTCAATTTGCATTGTCACTCTATAGTCAACTATAGATGACCATTTGTAGAACAAAAGGGGCTCTTTAGGTAGTAGTCTAGGTCAAAATCCTATAATTCAACTTCTATGAATGTTCTTTGAGTTATTATTGTTACCCTAATTCTATGAAGCAACCTATCTATAGGTTATGCCTCCATTTTCAATGTCAACATAATGTATATTATGAAGTAATTGTAGACACCTCATAAGGAAGCCTAAGATCCTCTTGTAGGCAGTGATCTTCCTAAAACCTTGAATATCAACCCCTATTAATATTGTTTAGGCCAATATTATCCTTCTCACCTGAATAGTTCCACTTACTATGGAGGTATGCTCTTATCATGACACCTTGGACTATAAGGTCATTTGAAGTTTAACATGTTGTAGAGAACACTAAGAACCTGTAGTGAAAGAATGTCTAGAATGGAAGCCTCATCTACATCACATATTGGGGTATAAAACTCACTCCTATGATAGGGATTATTTATTTAAGTATTAAAATCTATCTATACCTTATATATTTCTCTATAGAAGGATTGAGAGAAAGATGAAAACCTTGTTTCAAAAAAATTAAGGTATCTTATCCCTTTAATTACTTCATCAACTTGTGACCAAATTTCCAAGTCTGTCAAACACCTTTAGAATTCACCATGATTGTGATGATGTATTAAGAACATCAAGACCTTAATGAAGGTTTAGGCAAGCTTCAAACAACATCATGTAACACCCACTCTTCAGATAACCACCTGTAAATTCACATCAGTAGCAGACAAGGCATAACTATATGACTGTGTTGTAGAATTGGTTATCTCAACCAATATAAAACTACCATTAGATAGATAAATATTTTATTACCACCTTCGGATACCTATCAACACTTTGGTGCCTCTTCACCACATCACTATTACTTTGTAAGACTCTCTTTTCTCTTGACTTCAGGTGCACATGTAGGAAACTGATTGTGTGAGATATATGACTGTGTTCTTGATCACTGTATGACCTTAAGACCACATATTCATAAGGGATATTTTTCATCATGAATTAAGGGATAAAAATAAAACAAACCAACTTGTATTTATATATATATGAAGTTTAAATTGAGGTGTAAACTCCTATAGCTGATGAAACTATCTACAAACTCTATAGTGTCTCTCAACTAGCAAATTGAGATGTTTGTGCTCTTCTCTTTCATCCCACAAGTGAAACCCATGTAAATCATCATTTTAATAGGATTTTATTTCTCCTAATGACCATGTATAGTGATTTTTTTTATATATTAGCTCAAACAATGAGAAAACCCTATAAGGTGTGGGGATAAGCATGAAAAAAGAAGCAGTCAACTTCTAAACAATGGTTCATAAACAATGACAAACTAATCCTTTAAATCCTACCATAAATATAAATTATACTAAGTTTATTAACATCCTTCAAAGGCATTTTACCTAATTCCTCTCCTACTAGTTGTACCATGACAAAACTTATTAACCAATTTTGCATGCCAAGAAGAGAAATGGAGAATTGAAATGGTTTCAAGCCAATTTTATGACTTATAAAGTAGATAAAATATATATTTTAAATTATGGAATTTTAACAGTCATTTTAAAACCTTCCACATGTGCCAAAATACATGTATAGGCTATATAACTACCAAAACTTCCTCTTTTTTAATTATTTTCTTGGTTTCAATGTAGGAATCTGTACATTTTAAGTTAGAACTAACATGACTAGCAATAATCTGACATTTGGGACACTGATAAACACTTAGACAGCTTTTTCTACTTAGGAAAACTATACAAACCTTATTAATAACTCAAATATGACCTTAAGTGACTAGAAATGACATAAGGGGCTAAGATGGATGTAATAAAGGTAATGACATATTAAATGACAACTATCTAGGACTATGACACACCCTATAATACCTTAATATACCCCTATACACTTTTTGAACTATAATGGGTTGACTTATTTTGACTTATGGTTAAAATAGTTAATATTCTTGGTGATTTTTGAGGGGTAGCAAGTTAGCTATACCAAAGACCAATAGATTTTTCCTACCTATTGGGATATGTATTCCCATATGTATGTATATTACAATAAATTTTACTTTTAAAATAGACCAAACATAATAAACAATAGGAAAATACACAAAACAAAACACCACACACTTGTACTTCATCATCACTTATGAAACACACACACAACCCAAACAAACTAACTCAAGCACAAACTAACCTAAAATAAACTCTTCCTCCTAGGTCAAATGGGAATTTTTAGACCTCTCTAAACTCATTAAATTAAGGAATCAATGAGTCATGTTGTTTCTTAGGCCTTGGCACTTGTATCTCCATCTCCTTCATGATGTTTGCCAACTTTATTGTTATGATGTTTAATGAAATCAAAGTAGCTATAAGTAGATCACCTATGGAGGTTAAATCCTCTTGAATTTGAATAGACTCAACATTCTCATAATATTCCTTAATTTCAACCTCTAATGGTCATTCAACAAGTCATATATTCTTGGCTTCCATAGTGCTCTTAATAAGATCAAGTTTCCTTTCAGCGGCAAGTTCTTCAAGCTCATCAAGGAGATTTGCATAGTCCACCCAATATTGATCATTATATTCCATGGAAACCTCTTTCTCTATCTTCTTATGTACTTGGCCCATTGAAATTTTCTTCAAGCTATTGGAAAATCTTCATTTGTTGTTGTCAATCATCCTTGCTCTCCTTATCTTTGAGAACCACCATCTCTTCAACTTTATTTTCTTGGTCATGATGCTCTTGATGTATGAGATCATTAGGATTACCTTCCTTTCGATCCAATACATCTATAAATGGTTAAACCTCAAGTGGATATGTTGGGCATTCCTCAAGGATAACATCTTCTTTGGCATCACTTAAGTTTTCTAGAACTACAAGTTTTTAGACAGTAGCTAGATGTTCATCTTCATTCTTAACAAGACCTTCTTCTTTATGCTTGATAGTATCATCAATAACCTCATGATAATATATGCACTTCTTAAGATGAGGAATAATCTTACCTATATTCTCAAACTCTTAACTTATGGAATTGAACTTTTGCCATGGATCATCTTCCTCGTGATTGTCATGTTCAAGGGTTATTTCATCATGGTCATCAACCAAATCAACAGATATGGGGTCTTTATCAAACACTTCTCCTTTCATACCTTGACCAAATTATGTGTGAATAGTTTTAATAGGACCTTAAACATTATTTTATTCACTCAAGAAGATGTAATTTTACTTATCTTCACTAAGGGGGGTCCCTATGGTGATTTCTTCTTCATAGTCACTTGAAGCATCCTCTTGATCAGCTATATCTTGAACTTGTTATTCTTTGATTTCTTTCCATAATATAGGCTCTCCTTCAAAAATGGGTGAGGTATGAGGGTTATGGAAAGGATCATGGGATGAAGATGGAGTATGAGGTGTGGTGAAGGGCTTGTGAATGGATTTGGGAAAAAGGACTTCTTGAGTGAGCTCATAAGGAAATGATAAGTTGGGTTGGTCAATAGGAAAGACACTTCCTCCCATAAGGATTTCACCTATTTCATAGCCTCCTTGAGACTCTTCAATATCTATAGGCTCACTTTTAAGCTCTTTGTCTTCCCACATCTTTATCCTATCTATTGAGCATTGAAAATACTTCTTTGCCAAATATAACTAATTTTTTATATCCCATTGAGTTTCCTCTTCAACCACCTCTCACATGTCCATCCACCTTTGAAAAAAACTTCTTAACCATTCTATGAGATGGTTGGAGATTAAATCAAACTCATTATCCCATGTTCTCATATTATATTCACTATCTAGCAGGCTTGGTGTGAGTGCTAATAAAGACTTGACATGAGATGGGGTTGAAGTAGGAGGAAGAGGGTAATGGTGGGGATTGAGGATAGCTTTAATTTTTTGTATTTAAGTCTAAGAATTCATATATTTCCTTGTAATATCTTGATTTACAATCAATGGATTCATCTAATCCTTCATAACAAGACTGATAAGAATCCTCTTGAGGTGGATATGCATTATGGTAAGGTTATTAAGAGTTATATTGGGGTTGAGAGGAAGGCACTCCTTGATAGTTTTATTCAAAAACATAATGTCCATATGGGGAATTAAATTTAGGACCATAGGGCTGCCATGGATCATATAAGTAATAACAAATTTTATAAGGCTATTGAAGAGTGTAACAAGGATCATAACAAGATTGATAGGGAGGTGCATAGTGGGTATTTTCATAATATATATTCATATCAACCTCATGGGTCAAATGAGATATAATAACTAATCAAAACATTTAATAATAGATACCTAGTTGGTTACAACTAGAATATTCCATTTGGAGTCGTCATTGGTGTTATCTTTCTTGCTTCCAAAAGTTGATTAGAGGAAATACACACTAACAATCTTTCCACTCTCTTGTACCTTGGCCATATTGAGCATTACAAAATTATTTTTACCAAATATTTCACCCTGTAAGATTTTTTTCAAACATACTCTAAGGTTTGGGAAACATTGGAATACTTATAGGCATGTGGGTTGCCTATAATAGAGGTAGACCTTTAGGTTTAAGGGCTAACTCCCTAAATTAATCATTAAGTGCTTATCACCTATACTAACTAATTGCTTGTGTGAAAAGGGGTATAATTATGCATGAAATAAATATATTATAAGGGGTTTATACACCATGAATATTTCCACAAGACCATCATACTTCTTTCACTAATAAATAAGACATATAACACTAGCTTTAAAGTCCTAAGATAATCTAATATTATTATTTCAATATGGAGGTGATATGCATGATTCAACTCAAGTTAAATGGACCAAAGGTTATATTTCATATTATAAGGACACTTACATACTTTAAGGGAGCCAAATACACTAACTATACTCCATATGACCTATTAGAATGAGAACTTCTTGTATTAAACATGAAAGGATAAAGAGAAGTAAGGATAGAATCTTATCACTAAACCTCACCATACATCACTTCACACACTTAGACAAGTTTTTTGTGAACTCAAATTAATATTTAAATATTATTCAAAGGAAAATTACAACATCAAACTAGTAGGGATTCACCATACATGGTGTGTAATTAGCTACAAGAGCCAAAATGGCTAGGACTTATAGAATGTGAGAGAGGAGAGAGAGAGGTGGAGATCAAGGTTCACAATTCCGCTTATCAAGGCATGAGTATCAATTATGTTTTAAATTAATATAGTATATAACATACTATGAAGGGCCTCTTTGGACAAATTTCCCTCCAAGGCATGAAAATTTCTCAAAATTGGCATAGAACCCTTCAACTAGCTTCTTTGAAACTGCCTTCATCATTGGCTTATATTAATCACTCCACAGTAGACTAAGAAAAAATTCCAAATGTACACTATGATGGGGGGGTTAATAAAAATCTCCAATGTGCATTGGATGTGTCCCTAATCACTGATTTTCTTTCAGACAAGTGTTCTCACTACCTATAATCATTATCATCCTTCTTTCACTCATTCTTTACACTTGTCATTGAAGTGATCTTTAGTTTTCCAAAAAAATCCATAAAAGGGATGGTATGAAACAAGTAAATATTCCTCATATCCCTAAATCAATTAGGTAAAACTTAAAATTCTTCCCAATTGAAGTTATCACCTTCTCACTTGGTGATCACCTTCCATTCACTATGCTAATTTGGACTAGCTAAAGTGAAGGAGTTATCATAGGTACTTGTGTGATTGAATAAATATATATATATATATATATATATATATATATATATATTATGGGTTATATTAATTCTCACTTGATCTCCCAAAGTGATCCTCATCCTTTGAAACTCCTTTGTACCTATAAAACACCAAAATTTATCAAGAAAACTAGTTTTACCATGTCGATATAAATAAGGTACAAGTCAATCTGATGTCAAGGAGATTGAGGGAGTTATTTGCAAGCCTGAATAATTTTACTACCCAAAATATCCCTCTTAATTGCCCTTTCTTCTTTATCTTTCTCATCAGGTCATTAGCAAGGGTTTTGGAGGGTTATAAGTGGTTTTCACCCTTAGCATTTGTTCATAAAAGTCTTTCATTCAATTCTCAAAAAAAATACACTAGAACCTTATTTATGACCCTCCTAAATATTTCCAAACTCCTCAGGTACCCATGCTACATGTTCATATATATATGAGCTTCTAAACCTAGCCTCTCAAGCTCTTATTTACATTTTGTGCACTTTGTCATCTATTTAAGCCAAGAAATGATTTTTTTGTGACCTTTTTTACAAAACTAAAGGTTTTTAATCACCTTATAACTCCACATGAAGGTCCTTCAATTCTTTTCAAGTCTCATCTGGTCCTATAATTGGTATTAAACCCTATTTAGGCATTAGGCCTAGTCTAGGACTAGTGGACTTGACTATGTTTATGCACTCATCACCATCTTTGAGTATTTTTCTATGACTTAGATGTATCCCCTATGTTTATTAATGTTTAACTCAAATCCCTACATCTCCTTGCAAGGTTTCAACATTCTCTAACTCACCTTCTCATCATTTACTTGTTAAACCTATAGGGTTTATCTCCCTAAGAGTGCCCTCTATCTAAGATAGAAAAGAGGGCTTCTCCCCTATTATATCAAGAATTTTGAATGTATGAGAGGAATGTTTGGGTCATGTAGATGATATTTACCAATTTTAATAACTTTTATACCTTTGGAAGACCATAAACACTCCAACTCCCCAAGACAAACTCCTAGAATGATGATTGTGCAAGCTTTTTATATTTAGACTGTAGGTGCACATTTAAGATGGATCTTTCCTTACTTCTTTGTGATGAGTATCATGTGACTTGATCATTATCACTTTGAGTATTTTTTAAAATATGTCTAACACCCATGATCCTTTGATAACTCAAGGTGTACTCACCTCTACTTGACTAGATAAGATTGGTAGAATGTGTACTATGTTTTCTTGATCAGAAAGTGACATGCCTTTAAGTGTGTATTGCAACATTGGACCTAGTGTCATTTCCCTAAGAGATTCTTGAAGTCCTCAAGATCACTACATGAATGAACTTTTTTATAATATTCCTTGATTCATACCAACACATAAAATGTTGGGTTGAATTTGCATTTTCACTCTACAATCAACTGTAGATGACCATTCTTAGACCAAAAGGGGTTCTTTAGTAGTAGTCTAGGTCAAAACCCTATAATTAAACTTATATGAATGTTATTAGATATATTAGTGTTACCCTTATTATAATTGAGTAACTTGTATATAGGTTATGCCTCCATTTTTAATGTCAACATAATGTATATTGTGAACTGATTGTAGACAAATCATAAGGAAGCCTGAGATCCTCATGTAGGTGGTAATCTTACTTAAACCTTGAATATTAACCCATATCAATGTTCATTGGGATACTATTATACTTCTCACTTGAATAGGTTCATTTACCATGGAGTTATTCTCATATCATACCACCTTGGAATATAAGATCATTTGAAGTTCAACATGTTGTAAAGAACATTGAGAACCTACAGTGAAAGAATGTCTAGAATGGAAGCCTCATCTACATCACTTATTGGGACCAAATACTCACTCTCTTTATTTAAGGCCTCACTCCTATTATAGGGATTAATTATGGAATCATTAAAATTTATCTATACCTTATGTATTTCACTATGGAAGGATTGAGATAAATTTGAAAACCATGTTTTAGAAACTTTAATGTATCTTGTCCCTTAAGTTACTTCATCAACTTGTGAGTAGATTTTGAATTCTATCTAACACCTTTGGACTTCACCATGATTGTGATGATATATTCATATCTTCAAGACCTAAATGAAGGTTTAGGAAATCTTCAAACAACATCATGCAACACCAACTCCTCTGAGAACCACTTGTAAATGCACATCAATAATAGATAGGGTAGAACTGTATGACTATGTTGGAGAATTGGTTATCTCAACCAATCTCAAACTATCATTGGATATATAAAGCATGTGATTCAAAAATTAGGATACATATCAACACTTTGGGGCCTCTTCACCACATTACTATGACCCTACAAGACTCTCTTTTCTCCTGACTATAGGTGCACATGTAGGAAACTGACTGTGTAAGATATATGATTGTGTTCTTGAACACTGTATGACCCTAAGACCACATATTCATAAATAAGATTTTTCATCATGAATTAATGGATAAAAATAAAACAAATAAATTTTAATTTAAATCTATATTTTGGTTAAACTGAGGTGCAAGCTCCTGCAACTAATGAAACTATTTGTAGACTCTAGTGTTTCTCAACTAGCAATTTGAGATGTTTATGTTATTATCTTTCATCCCACATATTAAACCCATGTAAATAATCATTTTAAGAGTATTTTCATGCTCCTAAGAACCATTTATAGTACTTGGTTTGTATATATTATCTTAAATAAGGAGAAAAGCTATAGGGTGTGGGGATAAGCATGCAAAAAGAAGCAGTCAACTTTTAAACAATGGTTCATAAATCATGAGAAACTAATCCTTGAAATACTACCATGAATATTAATGATATTAATTTTATTAACATCCTTCAGAGTCATTTGACCTAATTCCTCTCCTACTAGTCATACCATGAGAAAACTTGTTGACCAGTTTTGCATGCCAAGAAGAGTGATGGAGAAGTGAAATGGTTTTATGCCAATTTTAAGACTTAAAAACTAAATAAAACATATTATTTAACTCAAGTAAGTTTAAGGGTCATTTTACAACCTTCACACATGCCAAGACACTTGCATAGGTCATACAACTGCCAAAACTTCCTCTTTTCTAACTACTTTCTTGGTTTCAACATAGGAACTTACACATTTTTAGTTATAACTGACATGAATGATATTAATATAAAATTTTGGATGTTGATAAACACTTGTACACCTTTTATACTTAAGAAAACTATACAAACCTTTATAATGGCTCAAATATGGCCTTACGTGACAAGAAATGACATAAGGGGATAAGATGGATGTAATCAAGGTAATGACATATTAAATGACCCCTATCTAGGAATATTACACACCCTATAAGACATTAATAGACCCCTATACAATTTTTAAACTATAATGGGTTGACTTATTTTGACTTATGGTCATAATAGTCAACAATAACCTTGGTGATAGACCTTCTCAAGACTACATTCTTGCAATTTCAATAATCTCACCTAAAACTTCATCACCATCTTGCATTTATTCCTTGTCTAGTCATGAAACATAGGTAACATTTATATATAATTTATTTCATTTGGATAATCTTGTCCATATTTCCTACAACCTGCTATGATTTTTGAGGCCATAACATGCTCACATCCTTAACAACATTTTAAACATTGTCATAATCTAGTAGAAGCTCTAGAGACTCTTAAAAAGAATTATAACCTCATTTATGACCTAAAAACCATAAAACTCTTCTAAAATCCTATATAGGCATATGAGAGATCTATTTGTCCAAACACTTCTTACTTAGCACTGTGATCCTCAATAATCATTCAATAGACTTCATGGACTTGTTATACCTACATATGCTTTGAGGAATCTTGAGAGGCATGATCCTAGTCTTGAAGGATATTGAGAGTTATAATCATGTTTTATCCTTTTAGGACCCCTAAAATCTTTCTCTTCAAGTGGTCTTCTAATTTCACTAAGAGGCTTTGAAACCTATCTAACTTTATTTGTTAGATTTTCAATTTGAAATCTTCGCAATGAAATTATGGATTAGCACAATTTTTCTAAAAATGACCTGCAACCTAGTCATAACCTATTGCATAAGCCATAGAACTTGTATGAAAGATTATGGGATTTAGGATACCCAAATTAAAGTTGAAACTATGTACACTATTCATAAGAAGCTTTGAAGGGCATGTTTACAAACTCCTTCATGTAGGTCTTAAAGCTATAAATAAATGTTGCAGGCCTACCTATCTGTAAGCACATCAAGATATTCTTCAAGCCTTATTTCAAGATTAAACCTATGATAATTTTCTCTTATACCTTAACATTTTTACATAGGCATTCATACACATTAAGATGAGTCAAGTCACGGTGAAGACACCTTACTAGAATTGAAACCTTGTTTGCTTTATACTACAACATCATAGCCTTACTAATTTTTCTCTTATACCTTAACATTGTTACATAGGCATTCATACACATTAAGATGAGTCAAGTCACGGTGAAGACACCTTACTAGAATTGAAACCTTGTTTGCTTTATACTACAACATCATAGCCTTACTAATTTTTCCTTCTCTCTCACAAGGCTATGTCTAGAACATTTCCATCCATTTGATGGGATTGGGATATATCTCTCAATACTTTGAAATATTATTTTTAATCAAACATTATTTGAATTGACTTGGAAACCACTTCCATTCTGATCAACTAAGGAATCATTTTTGAAATCTGGAGCTCTTGAAACTTTCCCCAACTAGTCTTGCAAGTTTGGCTACCATGGGGGATTTAAGAATCATATAGACCTAAAATATTCATTTCACAACCTTTAACCTTGAATTTTCATGTATGTATCTCCATGAGGATCCTACAGTCTATTCTAGGTTTTAAGGGTTTGGCATAGGCTTGGCACTATGGCTTTGGAGAGCACTTTAAGACATCTGCAGCCTTTAACAAGGAGAAAAGTTTCTTAAAAACATGTTGATAATCCCTTCAATACCTCCAAAAATATAAAGGAATTTGTCAACTTGAAACATCATGAAACTTTGATAACTTCTCCTAATCACTTTAGGATCCTATTTAATCTATTATTTCCCTATGAAACTTTGAATTTAAAATAGCACTTCAAAGCCTATGACTATTCCTCTTGCTCAGGCTTACAACTTCATGAAAAGGTCTTGAGGTTTGTATCTTGGGATATTCAAACTAAATATTTTCTTAAAATCAAATGAAACATATTGATAACCCTCTTGATCCTATAGTATTTAATTTTTAAACCTTGCATTTATACCTTTCTCTTTGGCAACTCTCATTTACAAGTCTATAGGTTACTTGATTAGGCTTGGGACCTTGAAGAGAAGCTCATAATTTACCCATAGGATTTTAATATTATTTTGAGGTATTAAAAATTATACCTTAAAATTCATTCATGTCCCTAATTTATATTCAACATGTTGGATGCCCCTTTTGAAGCTTTAAATCTCTCATTATTAAACCTACAGGGTTATATGTGCTTGAAGGACCTTGAAGGCTTAGATAAAACCCTATCATGAGGCCCTGGAGCATGTTCACATCCATAAAATTATTAAAATAATGTTCATAAGATATAAAAGGATCTATAATCCCTTGAGAAATGTTGTAATTTTTTGAACCTAAAATTGCCATCCCCTTCTTTGAATTGGCTTGAAACCTCTAAATATTCCTTCACTTACCTTGCAACTTGTCTTGGCAGGGAATTTGGATATAAAAGAGAGATCCTTGGATTCATACTTCATGTTTTTTTGTGTATTTTACAATAATATATAAACACCTTAAAAAATATTGAAACCCTCACTCTTTTCTTGCTTGTAGACCTGTATAGGTCTTTCTTCAATCTTGTAACTCATTAAACTTTAAACATAGCTCACATGGCCTAAAACTTGTAACCTTTATCTAGGTGGTTTTATATGACATTTTAACCACTTTTATACCCTTGACAAAACTTATAAATTTTTTTATATATCTTTTAATTGTTTTAGAAAGGGTTTGAACACCATAAAATCGGTATACTACATAATAGACCTGTAACATAGGTGTTCACCAAATTTGACTTCTTGGTCAAATTTGGGCACCCTTAGGAAAAAAAATTATGTTTAAAAATTTTAAGGGGTCATAATTTTTGTCATAGGAAATGTCACTTTTTTTATGATGTCATTTGAGGTCACATTAGCTTTAGTCTTAGTCACATTAGCTAATTTATCCATTAGGGGTCATTTTAAGAGTCATTAATGCATTTGGCACATTTACCAAGGTGAATATGTATCTAAATTTCATTTAAAACATCAAATAAATTGTTTTATATGTCTGAAATTTCAGTTACATCAGATCCTTCCAGGCTCCCTAAATGAAATTGTAAAAATTAGCTAAAAAGAGGAAAATGGCACTTGTACAAATTTTTGGGAAGTGTGCCACATGTTTAAGGTTATGGTAAGTCTCCTCATATTTATAAAACTCAAATTAATTCTTGGTTTGATATGGAAAAACCATTTTGATGCCAAAACCATTCTACACTTTTTTGCTCTTCTTGGCAAACTAGAGTAACCCTCAAGTTTTTTCTTAGTACAAGAGGCACAAGTAGTTTCAAATTAAATGATTCTAGGAGATTGTTTTAAAATAAAATAAATTAATTTTAATATAAATAAATTTATAAATTATCAATTTTTATTTATGAACCATCACTAACAAGTTAACTATGCAGATTTGATAGTTGTTTGGTGCACCCTATAGGTTTTCATCAATTTCTACCAAATCCATATGAACTAATTTCTTTTGTTGGCTCCAAATGATTTTGGATTCCTTATAAGATGGTATCCATTCTTTTTTTCATGATTCATGATGTTTGGATGAGAAAAATTGGTCTATCATACAAGGAGGTATCACCATGTGTAGTTTCAATTGGAGTGTTTTGATTCGCTAAGTGTATATCTCCTATAGGTGAATTTTTAAACTAGGAAATAGTGTCCCATAAGTCCCTAGGTCATATCACTACTTCCTTACATGTTTTTATCTCACCATGGAATTCTTTGGGTAGCTTACAAGCTTATTTTTCTTCATTTGCCAACGTTATGCTTAGTTTCATTTCAATTTCATGCACAAGCTTGTTCACCCTATATATGAAGTGGTAATGGAGGTGTTTTTGATTTTAAATACTTCAGAGTTTTAGTGAGGTTCCCTTTTCACGTTAAAGGAGGCATAGACTTGACCATGTGTTCATATTCCAAGCCATCTCAGTCATTAATGGCCCTTGGCTACTAATTTCCATGTATAGGTAGATGGTTTTTCCATGTTGAATAGGGTGTTTGAGGTTGTTTTCAAAGTTTTTTTATGGAGACCATTCATTTTAGATGTGACAAATACATTTGGGATGTTAGGAGGCTTTTATCAAACATACTCTTGCTCAAATCAACCTTCTCTACCTACACACAGTCCAAAAGGCCATTTATAAGCTCCTAATGATGTCATGTTGACATATGAAGAGGTGAATAGGAACTCAAATTGCCTAGAATTAATAAATATACATTGACATGCATAAGGGAATTTTATAGGTTTCACATCCATAAAGGTTCCATCTTGTTCACACTATAGCTCAATGTAGTACACCATGTAACTACCTATAGGTGGTCTTGCAAGAAGGTCAAAAGATCATTCATGGTGTTTGGATAAGCATTTGACCCTTTCTTGAGGTCATAACATGTTTTATGAAGCATGACTGATCTTTTTGGTTTGTTAGTTGGCAAGGTAGGGGTATTGAACACTTCTAATGATGAGTGGATAAACTCAAGCCTTTTGTCCCAAAATTGCCAAAACAGAGTCCCAAGAGGTTTTGGTAGGCCTCCCAAGGTACACTTGTAGAAGGTTTCAAGTCCTAAAACTTATTAGATGTATATCCCATAGTACAAATAAGGACCATACCAAATTTTGGGAAGAGAGGACAAGGGGAAGGTGATTTTGTGAGGTCTCAAAAGTGTCTCAGAAAACATTGAGAAACCTTAGTGATGTATATAGGCCTATGAGAAGAAATAATTATTTTGTTACCTTGAATGGGTACTTGCAAGCATGGCCTAATGGATAGTGATTTTAGATGTTTTGAAAGGATCAAAAAAGGTTATAAGTCATCTTGAAGAGCTAAGAAAAGGCATTGCATATGCTTAAACTACCTACAAGCCTCCTTTAGGCATGGAATGATAACCTACAGCAAGGTGAAAACATGGTTCCTTGGTCAAGTATGATAGACCCTATTTGAACTCTAATGGAACACATAGGTGAGCTCCAAATGTCTTGAAGATCTTCTCACATCATAAACAAGTGAAAAGAACCCTTGTAAACACCTACAGGTCAAGTAAACAGGGAAAAATCAACACCTATAGCTGAGCATGAGGACAATGTTATAAAAGAGGTATCTAAGTGGAGTTTTTAACCATTCAATTTGAATACAAGTACTATTTAACCCTCCAAACCTAAATTGAATATTCCCCACATCTAATACATGATCTAAATGAGCAAAGTTAACCTACAAGCACAGTTAGCAAATGTGTCTCAGTCAGGTTTAAGAACAAATAATTTGGGTTTTTGATTGCCTAAATAATGTCCTAAGCTAGTCAAATAAATAAAATGAATTTAGATACCTAATTAGGGATCTTTGAGGGTTGCAATATGACCTTTATTCACCATGGACAAAGCCAAATAAACCTACAGGTAGGGGATCTTAGTTAAGGCATAGACAGGAGCCCAATTTGGTGATGAAGTGCATTGATATAGTGAATGGAAGCTTAGTCATGCTAAAAAAAATGAATAATTACCTAAATGAACATTTTGAGGTCTACCTCCATGTATAACTCTTGTAAATATATATGTTTAATATAAACATGATTATAAGGTTTAAATATACATTTTTTATATTTTTTAGTGCAAATAGATCCATAGGAGAGTAATTTCTAGCCTTGATACAGTCCAAGCATGTAAAATGAGAGGAAAACAAGCTTGATGGGTGTATCCAAGTACTCATATATTTTCCAAGGCTATGCATTGGAACCAAAGGAATTGAGGTAAGTTATTAGGGTCCCTTGGCATAAAGTTTATAGAAATTGGATTTAGGTTCAACGTTCAATTTATATGAATAAAGCTTAATACCTAGAACTACCTAAAACCCTACTAAAAATTTGGTTATGACCCGATGAGGAAAATGAGCTTGGATATCCACCAAAATGGAATAGTTTGGAAATGAAAAATATTGTATCATGGAGAGGACTCACTTAATATATCACACTTGCAAATGATATGTATGAAACTATATGGACAACATGCAAAATAGTGTTTTTCTCACTATTTTCTATGTTTTATAGGTTTTATGAGGTTTGAGGAGATGAAATAAAGTTTGAAGGGAATATAAGGACCTATTATAACTCCTTATGGTCATTTTATTCTATAAAAAAACCTATAAGTGTCCTGACTAGAGCTCTCTTTTTACCTATTCAAAACTAGCATAGTGAACACAAGGATGAAAAGTGTGAAAACCTCAATTAGATGTTCTTTTAAGGTGAGTTTGATGGGTATAAGGCCATGGATAATATTTATAGGTGTCTTTAACTCCATCCCACTTATTATCATAGGAAAATAAAGGCATTTTTGAAGACAAATGTGAAGGGTAGAAGAAAAGGGATTTTTTAAGATTATAGGCAATAATTGCTTCTTTCCAAGAATTTCCAAATGAGTAGGATTAGAATAAATGCATGGAATTACATTATTAAATTCCTTAACTCTCATCCCAATAATTATACCTATCCATATTTAGTTTTGGGACGTTCAAGTAGATACAAATTATGAAGGTAGTTTTTTGTGTTAGGATTGAGAGTTTTATGCCACATTTCACAATTTTTATGGCTTGTATGGACAATTGGACGCCCTAACTTTGCATGGTTTAACTCATGCCTCTTTCTCATGAAAATTTTAACTCATTATTGAATATTTACACATGTCCAAGTGACATTTTGACTTCCTTTGCTTTGCCTCTCTTTCAAAAGCTATAAATATGGACTATTTTGCTTCTTTTTTGCAGCCTCCATTGGTTAATGGGGAAACTCTAGCCAAATTTTTACTTGAAAGACTCTTGAATAAATAAAAAAGTTTTTTTCATACTTACATGTTGTTTAATTGAGTTTTAGTGCAATCTTGTTAGTCTTGTCTAGTAGAAGAGCTTCTTTTCTAACATGTTATCCTTGATTGTCTACCAAGTGTGCAGAAAGGGTGTTGTTTCATGTCTTTGTTAGTACTATTTTCTAAGTGTATAGGTGTCTTATAAGTGGTTATAACTACATTCCCTCATGGAATCATTCATTAATCTCCTAAGTATCAAATACCTTCTCAAATCTAACATACGAAACATTGATGTGATAATGCATTTTGAGTTGTGAGTTTTATGTGAGAAAAACTTGGTTTGTCTTTAAGTAGTAAATATTTAGTCAAATAGGAAGAGATTAAACATTGTTGCATCACCTTTTTTGGTTTTCTTAGTTATTTTATTAACCCTTTTCATTTACAAATTGATAGATAGAAAAGTGTTTCAAAGAGTGTATCAAGGGAACTAGCCCTTCTAGATATTCATCTCTCAACATTGTCACCCACACCAAGAGGGATGCTTTCATTATGCCACTTGGATGAGGAGAGCTAGGCATCTCCTCAAGGGTGCAAATCCAAGTGTCAACAATAGGTTTTAGTAGTACAAAACCCTTTTTACCTTCATCAATATTGAAATATTTGAGTTTTATCATGATCAATTTGAAATTATTAGAGGACATAAAAACATCATGTATTCCACTTGATCAAGATCTAAGATGATAAAAGTGGATTCATGAGCTCGTAGGGTTTAATAGGGTTTGAGAGTATGTTTCTATCTCTTTAACCAACTAACATTATTATAATCTCCTCAATCAAGTTTTATGCTTCAATATGGTGCCTAATAGTCCTCCTAACATTTTACATCATCCATTCTTCACCATGCACTTGGAGTATTGCACACAAACCTTGAATTATGCCTCTTTTGAGCTACTTGTAGGTTATTTCAAGTATTTTAAGTGATTATTCATAGCATTTAAAACACCTAGAGAAGACCCTTAAATACCTCATCCATGCTCCCCAATGGCCATACTTATCCATGTAGCTTATGATCAGAGATGGCATATCCTTAAAAACTACCTGTAAGTGCCTGTGAGTAACAAATTGAATGGATTTTGCCTTGATAGGAGATTTGTGAGCATAGTTTTCTCTTTGAAGGCATGTGAGTAATTTAAAATGATGAAAGGGACCCTAATGACCTTATTTTTTCTTTAATACCACCATAAAACTCTATAATTCTTCAAAAAACCTCACAAAACCCTATAATTTCTTAGTTAACCTTCATGGTTGAGGACTTACAATGCCTTGTTCTACATGTTCAAAAATTAATGAGGGTTTGATACACTTGGTATATTTTTGAATAAGGGTTTTTATATTGGATACATTTATAAAAATCCTCTACAACCATTAAACTTGTGCTTTCAAGGTCAAAACTTACCATTTTACATACCTATAACTTCGTGAAAGCTTTGTTTATGGCTTGTATTAATGTGATTACTTCTTAAAACCTAATATTCCATCCATGAATGGATATTTCCATCATTTATGAATACACACAAGGTTTTGAGACCATAACCAATTTATAATCATGGTGTTTCCTCCATTGTAACTTTGGAAAACTTGCAAAAGATGACTACAACTCCATAATTTAAAGCTTTAGGCCTTAAGGAGACTTAAAATTATGAGAAAACTTACCTTGGTGTCTTGACCTTGATAATATTCTCTTCTAACCTTAAAAAACATCTCTGGATCAATAAAAATGCCATGATCATGCTTAGAGATAGATAACACTTTGGTTGTTATTTGATGCACTCTCCTCACGTTGAGAGAGTTGAATGCCACTAAGGAGAATAGTGGAGGGAAATAACTTATTTAATTATCTTTTGACAAATTGTAAGGATGGGAGAGTTGGTGAAGATATTTAAAACATTAAAATGACTTTATGAGACCTAAAGTGGGACCATTTAACCCTATTATGCACTCATTAATATCTTGTTAGGACTTTTACTTTATTTCATCTCAAGAAGCACTTTAATAGGCTTATACAAGGCTAACAAGACCTTAATACACCAAGTTTTACATTGAGAGGTCCTTTAATAGGCCTAATACAAACCATGACTTTGGCACTAATTTTAAGACTCATTTAATGGATCAAAAGTATAAAGAACCTTAATCAATTTTGCATACCTATTCTTGAACCAACCTAATCATAATAAAAGTGCTTACAAGGGTTGTACTCAACTAATTTTTGCAAAAAATGATCCTTTCCAAGTATGTCAAGTGTTAAATTCTAAGATTATTTAAAATAGATAACAGTAACATTATGTTAAATTTTTGTTTTAACTTTATCTTATCCAATACATGAGATTTAATATGTGATCTTGTGTAGGTTTTTTCATATGTGTTGAAGTCTTGTTAAAAAAATATTTTTAGGTGCATTTTGGGAATGAGAAATTCAAAGGGTAATGTTATGACTTAAATTAATGGGATATATATGCTTGGGTTTGTCTAATCTAATTTGGGTTTGTAAAGACATATTTGGTTATTCTTTTCCTAATACAAGTTGTATATGTGGGATGTTGGTTACAAAAGTTATAGCATGTCATTTTCTTGATTGTAAGTTGAATTATGTATGGATTACACTTTGCTATTGAATTTTTGAAAACTTTACTTTCTTAGTTGGCCCCTTTTAAGTCTTCCTTGTCTATTTTTTGTTAAGAAGACATGAGACTATGTATAAAAATTATGTTGTATTGTACTAAGTTAGGTTTTTTTTTTTTTTTTCTGGGGTATTGTTTTTGAAAATGGATAATAAATGGGAAAAAATTAAAAAATTAGGGTCTTGTCTATATTCTTGGTTTTTTATGTCATTTGTCTTATATTGTTGTTACTTATTTTTTTATCTCAAATTTTTGGTTTTTGTGATACTGTAGTTTGTTACAAAATTATGGTCTAATAGTTATAGAATTTAGTCTTATAAACTTTGTATGATTTATCATGTATAGTAGTTACTTTTTGTAAAAAAAATTTTTAAATTAATTTAGTGGTGAGTGAGGGACCACTTATCCCTTTTTATGCTATAAATAATAATAATTTTATTATTATTGTTATGTATTTATTATTATGGTTATTATAATACAATTATAGATGAGTTAAGAGGTAAAAGAATAAAAATGATGATTGATGGGAAAAGAGTAGTGATAAATAAGCTAAATTAGATTAAATAGGGTTGAATTAAGTATCAAATCACACAAAATCCAAGCATAATGTAAATAATGGAAGGAGTTTGGGGTTTTCTATGGCATTAGGCACCCATAGCTCACTTACGACTGAGTAAATCCCAATAGTTAGGATTCAAGACAAGGAAATTGAGCCCACAATATTGAATTTAAAAATATGTACCCTAATATACAAATCCATGGGATAGTGGCCAAATAAAGGACACAGAAAAATGGTTGGAAAAAATGAGCATCAAAACTATAAACCAAGTAAATATTCTCCCTCAAGATTTTTTTTAATTTATTTTTATTCTACAAAAAAGAGAGATAAAATATCCAGGTGGGGTCCATGATTTATGTAGTGTTTTTGTCTCTAAATGTGATCCTAGGAGGATTTATTTAACCCCAAATTATAATATCTTACATTAGTTCATTTCTAGATGTAATTGCATAGCCTACCAAAAAAATCTTGAAGGAATATATTTTTTAACATGTTGTAAATTAGTTAGGAAAATTAATTTGTATGAAAAAATCAACATAGATATGGATATTGGTAGTTTATGCAAGCATATATGTTAAAATGGATCTCTCTAAACCTTTTCCTTTGAAAACCAAATTCAAATCAGAATCTAGGTAATGGAGACAAATTTTGGCTTACGAAATGTCCCTTTCAAGTGTAATATCTATCACGCCCATAAACATTTTATAAGATATTTCCTTGATAAATTTTAGTTCAATAAAAAATATTTAAATATTTTAAGAATACAAAAATGTAGGGAATCCTCAAAAGAAGGTTTGGATACTAAAATAAACCACCACAACAAACAAATCCATTACCTACAATGATCTTCTAAGGTTTAAGAGCTCATTGAGGATTAAAATGTCTCATTGGTTAAAGAAACACATTTTTATCTCCCTAACATTTGATACCTAAGGAAATATTTAAATTATAATCAAATCCAAGATCCTCTTCCCTATCCTCATCTCAGCCCATATTTTATTGAATCTTTGGAAGAGGAAGAGGAGTCTAAGAAGGAAGATGCACTAGAAGAAATTTTGCATTTGGAATACCTTTCTCATTCTTATCTAAATAAAAATTCTAATTCAATCCAATTTTAACAAGTTTAAAATGTCAAATACTACTCTAAAATCTGTGCAAGGTGGGAAAAACAAGCCTAGTAAGCCTCCCCTATAAAATTATAGGCACTTAAAATCCTAAATTAATATTGGTAAAAGAATCAAAAACATATATTTTATATGATGGTAATATCTTAATATCATTTATCCAATAAAGTAAACTAAGACCCAAAAAGGCTAGGTGGGGATGACAAAGGGAAAAAATGAAAGAAATCGGTAAGTTTTAAAATCAAGTAAGAAGAAACTTGATAATTTTAGAGGGATGGGGATAATCCCACAGCCCATGACAATAGTAGGATATAAACCCCCTAATTTTAATTATCCTTGGAAGTTTTGTGAGCTTAATGTCCTACACAAGCATGGGCTATTGAAATAACTTATTAGTGAGAAAAAAATTAGACATCCTTCTCTTCAAGAAAAAAATATGGAGGAGACTCTCTTCCACCCAAATATGAAGGCAGTGTGTATAAATAGTAAATTTGTGACAAATTTTTCAATTGGGGCTTCTATAATATTAGTTATAATCTATAATCCCCTCTCTATCTTGAGACTTTTAATAGATGATGTGTCCACTAAAAAGTGCTTAGATTTGATGAATATGGTTTAAATTGGAGTCTCTCTTATATTAGTTCATATGGTTTGACTAAAATGTAAGGTTAGAATATTTTTTGTCTCTCTAAAAAAACTCAAAATTATCTATCCTAATAATAAATGAATATTTGGAGGTAATTTCAATACCATATCCTCCCATTATAAAAATATGAGAGTTTGGGGGCTCTCTCTCAATCCACCATAGATTTTTCCTAATTCATTGAGGATTTATCAAATTTTTATGTTAATCTAAATTATGGAATCTACACCTGGTCTAACAAAATAATAGGAATAATTTTGCAAATGAAAGGCTTGACAAGTTCCTCTTAAGATTAAACAAAATTCACTCTAATTTATATTTTGAATCAAAAATTATAATAGTTATTGGCTTTAACAATTGGGCCATTATCCTCTCTCTCTTTATTTATTAACCCCCTCCCACACAAAAAAAGAGACCTTCCATTTTTTAGCTAATTTGGATTAAAGAGGACTCTTTGAAGGATAAGTTAAATGGATAGTAGAATGAAATATTAATAGGGACAAAGATATATGTTTTAGCCAATAATTTGAGATTGATTAAAATCCATCTAAAGAACTAGAATATAAGAGAATTTAGATTTCACAAAAAATGGATATCTAAAGAAAATTATATAATATTGAAGCCCTCATATATCAAAATGGTATGAATGAAAGTTTTAAAATAGAATAAATCCTTCTATACACCTAGAACAAAATTATTATCTAGAAAAAAATACACTAGAAATAAGATCCTAGTGTTATATGATTTAAATAGGGAGACATGAATACTTTCATTTTCCCCAAAATAGTTTTCATGAGGAGAAACTATAAAAATATCTCCAAAATTATCACCCCAGTAGGAAAAAATCTCTTAGAAAAGGAGGCTATAATATTGTAACATGAAATATCATATAAAGAGATACTAAGACTACTCAAGATAAGTCTATTTCTAAAAAAATATATCTTAAGAATCATCCCTTCTCTAATTTTTGAGTTAGCTAATAAATTTATTCTCACTCCAATATTTGATTATGATGGAAATTTTATAGTCTTGTCTTCAATAATTGAAAAAGTCCCAAACCTTGATGGTTTCCAATTTAGATTCTACCAATTCTATTGGGATATTTTTAGGAGTGATTTCATAACTACAATTCAAGAATATGCTAGGAAAAAAATAATTTTAAATTGGTTAAACTCCACTTGCATTGCCTTGATCCCTTAAATAAAATTCTAGATACTAAGATTATTATAGGGATATTTCTTTGTGTAATGAC
This sequence comes from Torreya grandis, assembly GCA_037957365.1. Lineage (NCBI taxonomy): Eukaryota > Viridiplantae > Streptophyta > Pinopsida > Cupressales > Taxaceae > Torreya > Torreya grandis. The sequence continues at coordinate 1,524,748 of JARHVA010004067.1, forward strand.
ATTAAAAAATCATCTCTAAATTAATAGATAATAGACTGAAAAGACTTCTCCCTAAAATACTATCCCCTTAGTAAGGAGCTTTTGGGCTAGTAGACAAATTTTGAGTGGAATTATAATTGGCCATGAGCTGATCAACTCTATTTTCTCTCAAATTCAAACCAACATGATAATCATACTAGATAGTAATAATGTTTTTTATCGAGTAAAATAAGACTACTTACTTCATATTATGTAAATATTTGGTTTTAATAGGGATTGGAGGGACTAAATCTCTAGTTTCATAAGTTCTCCAAAGTTATAAATGCTTATCAACTACAGAGTAACTAGATTATTTGGATATTATAGAAACCTTATACAATGGGATCCTATATAGCTTAACCTATTCATCCTTTTTTTAATATCTTGGTATATGGATCACCCACCTCAATGAATTTGGTTCTTTGAAAGAAGTCATTGTTTCAAATAATGCTCCTGAAATGTCTCACCTTCAATTTTCTCATGACATTGGATTTTTCAGTGTTGCTTCCATATCTAAAACAATCACAGTAAATAAATCTATTGATATATATGAATAATATTTAGGATAGTGATTCAAAAAAAATAAGTCCAAAATTTTCTTCTCCAAGACAAACAAACATGCTCAAACTACCATTTTTAGAATTTTGGATATCAACCCAAGTAAACTCACATGTACTTACTTCAGTATTCCTCTATTTGAATGCATAAATTCCATTGTTATTTGTAAATTCATGGTTATTAATATCCTCAAGAAACTTGAATGTTGAAAAATAAAGTGGCTTTCCTTCATAGGGAGGATCCAACTTCTGATATTCTTTCTTTAATCCTTGCCTATATGTATTATATTAGTTCTTGAAATTCTCACAAAGGTTGGTAAATGCATTAAATCCATCCAATTATGGTCCTTATGGAGTGGAATGGATGAATTTATAAAGCTTCTTCTTATAAATTGGGATAATATTAGCATGCCCAAATATTTGGGAGGGTATGGATATGAATTAATTAAAAAAATGAATCTCGATCTAGATGTTAATTTGTTTTGGAAATTCTAAACTGAACATCAATCCCTTTGAATTATAATTATAAGGATAAAATACTTACTTGACACGGCTCCTGAAATAATTTTCATTGTAAATGATAATTTGAAATGCTTTCACATATATAATCTCATGACCAAAGCTCTTAACATCATAAGACATTTTCTAATATATAATGTGAGAAATGGAAACAAATTAAAATTTTGGATACAAGCCTAGATATGCCCTCTCCCCTTGGCTAACTCAGTTGAGTTGTATAATCTACAATTTTGGTGTAATGAAAGGCATGGTATCCTTTTCAAGGATTACTTCAATGAAAACATTGATGGATGGAAATTTTTTCAAGCCCCTCCTAATATTCAAGAAGAAAATAAAACATTTTCAACCATCCTTAAATCCTTCCATTTCTCTAATCATTAGGATAAACTAGTTTTTATGGGATCTAACATTGGAAAATATAAAGTAAATGATGGCTACATAGTTATCCTAGCCTTGGTTATCTAGGACCTATATCATTTTCTTTCACATCAAATTTAGTTCAGATATGGGATCCCCAAGGTATATGCCTTTTTTTTACTACTTTTTGGTTCAAGATTCTCACTCAAACAAACCTAAGAAAAAAAATGGTTTTTAAGGCCCATCCTAATGTGCTCTTCATAGGAAGCATGAAGAAGATAATAAACATCTCCTTATTCAAAGTTGTTTTTCCCATAATTTTTCAACTCTCTAATTATCAAGTTCCATATTTATTCAGTTACTCCCATAAATTTAAAAATTGGCTTACTTTATTGGACTCTAACCCTCAAATCCCTGCCACTCCTACAAATATAAAACTCCACTCTAACTCTTAATTATTATAATTATTGGCTAGAAATTAAAAAAACATTAGAGAAGGAATAAAAGGATGATAACATATTTATATCATATATTATTTCTTATATAAAATAAAAAATTCACACTTGTCCCTCAATCAATGGTAATATTACTCTAGAATACTCTCAATCTTTTTCACACTATAGGAGCATGCTTTATGGGGTCCTTGATAAAAGGGTTGGAAAAAATACCAATATTTATAATAAGGCAATTTAGAATCCTCCACAAACTTAATGTATTAAGATGAAATTTGATGGGGTAACTAAAGGGAACTTAGGATGTGCCAGAGCTAGGGGAACTTTTTGAAATGATAATGGCTCTCATATCCTTGGTTAGAATGAAGCCTTGGGCAAATGATCTAAAATTTTCAATAAGGAAAAATCATTGTGGATGGGTTTGAATATTAATCTCACAAAAAATTGGTAGAATTTATATATTGAATGGGATTCTCGAGTCATTCTATAGGCCTTGGGAAAAACCTCATTATAAATTAGCAAATATCCTCGGTAATTAAATCTTGAAAAAATCTTATTTTAGGCTTCATTTATCACATTGTTATCCATATAAGGTTGGAAAGTAATCAAGGCATGAATCATCTTTCTAACATTGGGTTAGGCCTCAATTCCCAAAATAAATCATTACATCTTTTTATCCCCCTTCCATAAATGGTGAGATCAAAATGTTAATTGTGAAATATTTATAATCCCTGCCATGACAATTAAATCCCTCTAATCATGGATTTACATTAGATGGAGGAGTAATTTCAATCATTTTTTAATGACTAATATTTGACTCAAGATATTTATTAATGCTAAAATTATGGTAATTAGGCATGTGGCACATGAAGAGAGCTTTAAATTTAGCCATACATATCTTCTTTTTCCATTTTGGGTAGACATCAAATGATGTGGTAAGATGCAAAGCCTCCTCATAGGTATGCCCTTGGTTACTTTGATTTCTCTCAATAATTTTTCTATTTTTTCCTAATTTGTATATGGATTATGCCATGATTGTTGGTTTTTTGTGTATTTTGATATATTTATCTCCGTGTCCATTATATTTCAATGTTGGGAAAGGGATTTATCCTACTCAAAATCTTCCCAAACATCAAGTTTTTCTATTAAAATTAAAATTCCTCATATATATTCTTAAACTTGATCTTATGATATTTTGAGAAGTTATTTCCCACTATGGGTTTTATTTTGGCCTAATTACTTGGATTTCATTATCGATTGGGGATTTTCCTTGATTTAAATCTCCTTTTCTTATAGTAGTAAGACCTTATCTGAATTTATGGTATTTTTTTAAGATGGTTTGAATTCCTTTTCATTTATCTTTAACATGATTTTTTAGTGTATGTTCCCTTTGTATAATTTTAAGAATTTCACTCTTTTCTAGTTACATGCCTTGATCTTCTATTGTTTCAGTCATGGATGCAAATAAGAATAATGCAGGATCTTCCAAGAGGACAGTATTGATATGATGTCAATATGGTTACTTGATTATTAATTTTATATTTATTTCATTTGGTGTTTTATTAGTTTATGAAGTTTATTTAATTTAGTTATGTCATATGTTAATTTTTGTAGTTAATTTTGGACACTTCTTGGAAACTTCCTAAAAATAACTTGAAGTCTCAATTAGAGTGCAATTCACTGAATGTGTACTTAACTAAGCTCAAGCATTTATCTATTCATACCCAATAGGTGGGGCACACTTTCTGGATTTAAATTCCATAAAATTAAATTTATTTTATTCAATTTCATATTTTATATGGATTTGGGGTACCTAAGTTATCTAGTGTGCATGAGTTGATTACTTGCTAAGAAAGACTTCTTGCATGTTGACCTTATCTTGTGTATAAGTCAACTTTGTTTTATTGAGTCTAATTTCAATTATCTTAGAGTCTATTTTTAGTTTACTTAGTGGTTAATTGAATTTATTAATTAGATCACCTTATATACATAGCTTATCATGCAGTTTATCTTATAATAGACTTATTTAGCTTTATTTATGAAGAAAGAATTATGCATATATAAATGTGGTGCAATAGTTATTTTTGGAAAAAAAAATTGCATGTGTTAAGATTTTATTTTAATGCATGTATTAAGTAATAAATAAAAACAAGTATATGTTTTCCATTTTAAATTGATTCAATGTAATTTTTGTCAACAATCACACTTACAACACTACTAGATTAATAAATAGTAATTCTAAGATAAATTAGTTGATACAAATCTTCAAATTTAGAGTAAATCAAAGTTAATTTTCAATCCTTCCGTACATTAAAATCCTAAATTTGGTATTGTATCCTCATTTAATAAAGGTTTAGAATGGTTATAAGCCATTATTTAAAAAATCAATGGCTTCAGTGAATTCTACTTACATGAATATTCCCATTTTCAAAGGTGATAACTTTGAATATTATAGAGATCAGTTAAAGAGAATTATTGTATGGAAAGGATTTTGTAGAATGTTCTCCATGGTTACACAACACATCAATATTGGAATACTCTAACTTAGGATCAAAAAAGAATAAAAAAGAACGAAGAAAAGGTAGACACACAAATTGTCTTATATCTTTAGAGTGTTGTAGACCCAAACATCTATCCCAGAATTTCAAGATGCAATAATACCATGAGGCATGAAATGCTTTGGAAACTTAATATCAAGGATATACTAAGGTAAGAGAAGAAAAACTCCAAACTCTTAAAATGAATTTTGAAAATTTGAGAATGACATATAATGGAGTTGGATAATATTTCGTAAGTATAAATTACTTAGTACATATAATGAGGATTTATGGAGAAACTATACAAGATGGTGTTATATTAAGGAAAATTTTGAAATATTTATGTTCAAATATGGTTGTATATTATGATAAATATTGAGGGGTGTAAAGATATGAACACTATAATTTTTTATGATTTAGTGGATTCTCTATTATCCCACGAGGATAATATGATACTATATGTAGGATATCAAGAACGGGAACTTGAAACCAAGGCAAAGGTTTCCAAGACCAAAGAGAAAAATAAAAAATCAAATTTAAAGAAATCAAATCCAAATGGAAACACTGAATCTAAATTCATAGGTAAAATAAATAAATACTTTACTTGTCATTACTATAAAAACTAGGACACGTGATTAAATATTATAGGATATTGGTAACTAAAAATCAAGTTAATCAAGAGGGTGAAAAGAATGCATTCCAAGCTTAAAAAGTGAGGTTCAATATCACTTAGATTATTTTTTCACATGTGATGTGGGATTATAAGTATCAAATATTTTTTGGTTTATTGATTAAAATTTATCAAATCACATGATAAGTCACAAAGATTATTTCAACAAGATACATGATTCCTTCAAAATATAAGTGCAATTGGGAGATGAAAAGTCCATCCAAGTTGAACAAAAAGGCAACATGAAAATCACCACAAGTCAAGGTAAGGGTGAAATAAATGGTGTTTATTTTTCTCCAAATCTATATTCTAAGAGTATTTATCATAATTTTAAATGATATAGTGATGAAATCAAAGCATATAAGTTTTATAATCCTACTAGTAAATCCACAATTATTTTTAGGGATTGTAAATTTTTTTTTAAATATGTATGTCTATTATGATCATATATATAAATAGGTCATAATTGAATTGGGGTAAAATTTTTAAGTTTATTTTTATGAATTAAAAATTCCTACACATGTTTTTAGTTCATTAGGAAATAATACTAGCTCTTCACAAGAGACTAGTCATCCATCTCCATCACTCCAAACAAGTACAAGTGTTTGTTGAATCCACATCCAGCCAATCATATGTTAGATAATAACTATGATATGAGGATCATAGGGCCTAAAAATTAGGATTTTTTTTTAACTATACTTATGATTAAAATACTATTTTTACATTATCATTTATAGATAGTGAACCTAGAAGTTATGTAGAATCTAGTCAAAATAAATAATGGGTTAATGCTATGAAATTAGACATGGATTCAATTAAGATGAATGATATGTGGACTATTATTAATCCTCTATTAAATAAAAATGTCATTAGTACCAAGTGAGTTTACAAGAACAAAGTCAATATTGATGGTATTATTGAAAATCTAAAAGCTAGACTAGTTAACAATGATGATCTTAATTTAGATTTCACTTTATGTTTTTTCTTGCTATACAAGTTTTATTTTAATTTTATGATTTTAGAATTTATTATTAATAAAAATATTTTTCACAAGAATTATGGTGAAATAGTTATTCTTGGAAATTATTTTTTCATATTTTTAGCTTTGATCTTTATTGTGAGTATTCACAAAGGAAAACCATCAAGCATATGTATTCTAATGTGAATTTATTCAGTATAACTTTCATAAATAATATAACTTACAACACTAATATATTAATAACTAATAATTTTGGGATAGATTGGTTAATATATATCTTCAATTTTATATTAAATCAAAGACAATTTGTACTCCTTCTATACATCAAAACCTTCAGACAAGGAAGAACAAGAGTAAATATGTTACAATTAACATTGTGAAGGATATGAACTAAGATATGATCCAAAAAAAATATGTTCACAAGTCTTTCCCAATTATATTTAATAATGTAAATATCAAGTAATTACTTAATGTGGGTGTCTTGGTGGATAAATCCACTTGCTTAACTGTTGAGGAAGCCTCTTTTTTTTTTTAATAATGTCTTATTCCAAGGAATTAAGGGTGAAAAACTCATTAAATGGATGGAAATAAATAGTTTTAAAGCTTGGATGAGTAAAGTGCATCAGTATTAATTTATTTTTCAAACCATGAATGAAATAAGGTAATCCACTTTACATCTAGATATCTTGAAACTGTCTCAATTAATTTGTGTTTAGACAATCCTTTTTTGTGATAGAAGCACTTATGTTTTAGATTAAGGTAAAAATAGGTTTTGAAGGGGCCCTGAAACCCTTAAACAAAGATAGAAAGATGAAGCGTTTATGACCACAGGCAGAACCTAAAACCTACTACAAAGAAGTATCATAAACAGGTTTTATATGGACCTAAAACCACCGAAAAGACCACAAGTCATAACCCAGGTTTTACATAGACCTGGCTACACCATAGTCAAAAGATTACAAAAAACCAGGAAATAGGACCAGATAACATGACCAACTAAAAGAACTAGGCTATTCTTCCAGTTCTAAAATCATTTTCACTGCTTCCTTACCTTTCACAGCAGTGTCCTGAATGGCAGTAACCGCCGACATAGCGCCCTCTTGCATAGCTTTCTTTCTTGAGCTCTGTCTCATCCTCTTGCTAGGCCCCTCCAAGGATTTGATCTCCTCATTAGCTCTTTTTCCAATATTAATAGCTACAGCACATATGTTAGATGTAACCTCCTCCATCTTCATTCTGCTTTCCCTGATGAGTTCCCTTAGGTTGTTCTCATAGTCTTTGAGTTTGATGGGAATGTCTCTTATCTATTTTTCCATGGTATTTATTTTTTTCCAAACTGCCTTCTGGTTATCTTCCATTATTTCCATTTTCCTTTTCAGATCCATTATCTCCTTAAACATCCAAGAATCGAGTTGGAGGATAGCCTCTGCTTTGCAATTAACCCATCTCGTAGGTGTGTGCCTTCCATCGTTCTGCCTTTTATCACTCCACTCTTTTGTGTTCTTATTAGGACTATTCCTGCCTTCTTCAATGTGGTCCTCTCTTCCCCTTTGATTTTGCTCCTTAGTTTCAGCTTGAGCTCCCAAGTCCGTTTCTTGGTTGTCAGCCTGAACTGTGTTTTCCCTCTCATTTATCAAAACAGGGTCCTCAATAGGGTCATCCAAGACTTTATCATCCTCAAACACTTGTTGGTTTTCTTCAGAGTCATGTTCACTATTTTCAGACTTCTCCTCTATGTTGACTCCTTCTTTCTCATTCTTCTCTTGAAATTCTTCTTCCTCACTTGAACTTTAACTCCTACTTTCTATTCCTCCCTCTTCCTCCAAGCTTTCCTCCCCAGTCTTATTAGTTCTCTCCCATTCTGTATCCTCATCAACATTCTGATTCTTTACACTAGGGGGCTTGATTTTATCTTTGCCTTTAATAATTTCACTCTTGTTACTCCGTGAATCCTTGTTTTTCCCCAAATAAGGGTTCATAACCATGGCCTTATTCTTGTAATAGCCTTCAATTATCAGAATTAATCCTTCATGCAGAATAGGACACGTTTCCTTCTTCCTGTGAGTGAATAAACTTTGGATCAAAGAGAAACACAGATAAAAGGGAAAGGAAATTCTTACTTTGTGTCTAAAATGATTTAGGAATACAAAGTGGAATTTGTGGACTCTCTTGCTTCTTCCATCAAGTATGAAGTACTCCCGAATACAGCATAAGACATCCCTCCAAATGCCCTTAATCTGCTCCAGTTTAAATAAATCCCCATTCTTTTCCAGCTTCTGCTCATCAACGTCCATCTTAGGGAATTTGCAAAAGGCCTCATTTGAAATGCTAGTCTACTTGGAGAATTTTATTCTTTCCGTAGGCAGCCCCGTAACCTCTGCTATAAATTCCTCTGTTAGATTCACTGTGATGTCATGTAGAGTGACCCTATCATCAATCTAGTTTTTGAAAAAGGCCGTTGTAATATGAGGTTTTGAACCATGGAGCCTTTCCATGTAGTTCACAACCTTCCCTCTTTGCAGGATCTTCTAGACATCTTGTTTCGCTTTCCACTCTTCACAATTTTTGGGTTCCTGCTTCCTTGGTTCTCCTTTCTTTATGCGAGCCATGCAGATTTCCTTTGATACCCAATCACTGTAAACTATACAATGATCCCACTTGCTACCAATTTGGTTCAAAACTCACCTTTTTTTAGGCATGTTCAGGATCCACTTCTCGTTCTCGAGGACATTCCTTTTTAATGATTGTAAACCTTTCTCCGTGAAGCCACTCCTCCAACTCATTAGTTTTCTATTACAAGCTAATCTTTCCCTCCTTTACATGAATTGCATCATGATGAATGAGTGCTCTAAGATCCACATTCTTTTTTCAATGTTTCCTACCACCTCACTTTGTGTCCTGTTCGGACTGCATAATTTGCTAACCAGTCAGCAACTCTGTTAGCTTCACGGTAGGTGTGGGTAATAGTTACTTTTTCAAATTTTTTTATTAAAGTTTTCATCTCCATCACCATAGCCTCTATAGTCCATGACATAGAATTTTTATTGTTTAGAATATTTATGATATTCAAGGAGTTCCCTTCCAGCCATAATTTAGAATATCCCGAATCCACAACTAGTTTGATGGTTTGAAGGGCAGCAGAAGCTTCAGCAATATGACAATTCAATTTTCCAATGGGGATTGCAACAGCATCGATTACATTTCCCATATGGTTTCTCAAGACTCCTCCGCATCCTACATTCCCTGGATTCCCTTTAGCAGCTCCATCAAAGTTTCTTTTAATCCACCCTTGAGGGGGGACATTCCAAGTAACACCTAGTCTAGGATTTTCAGGTTTACCATTAGAATTTTCTGTTCTTAAGGGATTATCCACTTGAAAGGTTGGATTTGGATTCCTTTGAGATGAGAAATTATCCTTAATAGCTCTAATGATGTTCTGCCCCACCACCCATCTGGGAAGTTCTTTACTTCTAAAAATTCAGTTATTTCTTTCCTTCCATATTCCCCACCAAATATGGGGAAGAGTTAGTTTCCATAAGAATATAACTTTAGGATTCTTGGAAGGACAATACCAACTTTTAAAAGATAGTTCCACATTTTTGTGGTGAATCCAAGCAATACCCCACAGATTGAGGATTTCTTTCCAAACTTGCTGCATAAAAGAACAGTTCACAAACAAGTGATCTCTATCTTCAAAGCCCTTCTTACAGAGAATACACCTGTTCACAACATATATTCCTCTTTTCTATAAATTGTCCAGAGTCAAGATTTTATTTTGGAGGAGGGTCCAAAAGAAGATTTTGATTTTAGGGATGAGCCCCTTTATCCAGGCCTTCATCCACAAAGGTTTGTTGCCATTTCCCTTTGATGTAAAAATGGAAGAAACTTTAAATTGTCCACTGGGCTCATTATGCCAAACAATCTTATCTTCAAGATTAGGGTAGAGAGATATAGCATTTAGGGATAGTTGTATATTCTTGAACTCTTGATCAAGATCAGTAAGGTTCACCCAAGAGTTGTTCTGCCAGTATTGGTTAACCATTATTCCCAATCTTTGCTTACATCGGTCTATTGCTTCTTTATCTTGGATTTCATCTATCAAAGGTTTTCCTTTTAACCAAGCATCCTCCCAAAATTTCACCTTTTTCCATTGCCAACTTTCCAAGAGCTTCCTTCTTCTAAAACATGTTTAGTACCCTGAACTGCCCCCCATATGGAAGATGGATGAGAAACGTCAGGGTAAGAAAAGAAATCAGAGAGGGACTTTGCCTTGAATAAATACTTATGCTTCCATATATTGCTCCATTATTTGTTTTCCTGATAAACCCTCCATCCCTACTTGGCTAAGAGAGCTATGTTCATACTTCTAATTTTCCTTATTCCTAGTCCTCCTTCCCTGACAGGTTTACAAATGTTATCCCAAGCTATTAAAGGCATTCTCCTTTTCTCCTCAGTACCTGTCCAAAGAAAGTTTCTCTAAATTTTTTCAATAGCTTCTACAAATTTGGTGGGAATTCTAAAAAGACTCAAAGCATAAGTGGGTATGCTTTGAAGACTTGCTTTGAGGAGGGTAAGCTTTCCTGCCTGACTTAGAAAATTTCCTTTCCATCCCGCAAGTTTCTTGCTAAATTTGTTAATAAGTTCTTCCCAAAAAGCTTCAGGAACTTTCATCCCAAGAGGGAGACCCAAGTAAGAGGAGGGGAGAGATCCTATGGAGCATTCAAGGATTTTAGCTATTTTGTTCTGTCTATGACTTGGGGTGTTAGTGAAGAACACTGCACTTTTGTTCCAGTTAATCAATTGTCCTGAGGTAGCTGAATATAAATTTATAGCTTGCTTCAAAGTTATTGCTTTTGTGACTTCAGATTGCCCCATGAAAATAGTATCATCAAAAAATTGACCATGGGAGCATATTAAAGGATGAGAAGAGGGTTTCAAACCCTTAAATAAACCTTTACAGACTAAGTCCCCTATATATCTTCCCATACTATCAGCCATAATAACAAACAGAATAGGGGATATAGGATCCCCTTGTCTCAATCCCCTTGACGGTTTAAAGAAGTGAGACGAACTCCCATTTACCAGCATGGCAATAGATGTAGTAGATATCAACTGCTTAATAATGTCAACCACTCTTTGTTCAAAGCTAAAGGCAATAAGACTATTTGACAGGAATAACCAATCCACCTTGTCATATGCTTTAGCATTATCAACTTTCATTATGAACCCCTCATTGTTAGAGCTACACAACAAATGAATATTCTCATGAGCAGTAATTATAGAATTGAGGATTTGTCTTCCTAGGATGAATCCATTTTGCTGGTCAGCAATAATCGAAGGGATCACTTGAATTAGTCTGGATGTAAAAACTTTGGATATAATCTTATAGAAAGAATTGCATAGACTAATCGGTCTAAACTGATTAGGAGAGTCAGCTCTGATCTTTTTTGGAATCAGACACAGAAAAGTGGCATTAACTTCCTTAAGCATCTGTTTGGCTCCAAAGAATTCCTTCACTGCATTACTTACATCTTTGCCAACAAGTTTCCATAGCTTTTGAAAAAAGAACATGGGAAATCCATCTGGTCCAGGTGCTTTATCTCCTCCTAAAGAACTAACTGCTTTGAATATTTCCTCCTCCTTAGGTATTGAGCATAACATTTTATTCTACTCCTTCAAGACCAAAGGAGGAACCACACGTAGGATAGAAGCACTTATGTTATTCATGTATATGTGGATTAATTTATCTTTGGATTGGGGAACCATTTGGACTAGATGTGTACTATGTTGAAGGAAAAGACTATTGAAGATGTCACACAAGGTCAAAAAATTGATTAAATTTTCACTTCCTTTGGCATCAACTCCTCAAGGATCTAAGCTTCTCACTTGGTAGATTTTTTGGCTACTTTGGTGATGAAAGAAGATGAGTGTGAGGATGTCCCAACTTTTATGGTTTCAAGTAAAGATGATTATGCTTAGTTTTATCTCTTAGTTCTTATTTCTCTTGTATACTTTTTTAATGTATTTTTTACTTATTAGCTTTTTAAACCTTGGGTAGAAGGTCTAAAACTTTTTTTGTTCCTAACATTTTCAAATTTTCAACTTTTATTATAATAGACAAGTGGTAGCCCTATTTTTTTACTGATATAAAATATATAAGGGGTAAAATAAGTGAATGTGTTTATTTATCATAAAGGAAAAATTAGAAACATGAATTTAATAAGCTAGAATAGATTAGGTAAAAATCATTTTTTATCACTTGTTTTAAGTCTTTAATGCCACATCCCTAAGTGGAGTGGTGGGGGGAATAAAATTATATTAAATTATTTTCATTGGATACATAGGAATTATTTCTAAGAGTATGATAGTTTTAAAAAATAATAAGAGTTTAAATATTATGGTGAGTAGAAATGTGTGTAGGCACTTTGGGTATTTGCTTAAATATAACATCGAGTAAAAAAAACTCATTTCCTTCATGATAAAAAAAGAGATGTCTATGAATGTGATTATAAACATAATGATAGTGATATTTAACATAAATAATAATGGAATTTTATATTAATATGTGTAATAAATAATATTATGGAATGGAGTCTAACCAAGTGCACAACATTATTCATTATGGAGTCTGACACACTTGAATGGATACAATAGGATTGTATTGGTTAAATAAAAGGGAGAAGAAAATAAGGAAAAGGCATAAATTTATTTATCAATATTAATGTTTAAATATTATGAAGAGTGATATGAATATGTAACCATAAAATTTAGTGACAATTCTAATTTAAATCCATGAAAACCATCTTCAAACATATATGGGGTAAAATGGAAATTCTATTGCAACCAAGAAAGATCAAATATCCAAATATAGTTTTGAAGAATATTACTTATATTTATACACACAATGATCATAATTTATTTTATGATTTATTATTTTGAAGCTATCAATGAGTGGCCTACGCCTAAAATGTGCATGAAGTACGTAGATTTAAGGGGTTGGTTAGTTATGATTGGAGGTTCGTACAAGATTTCTCAAGGGTTGATAGGCCTATAACTTATTTTAAAAATAAAGGAAAGAAATTTTAATGGACCCCAAAGTGTGAATCAAGTTTTCAAAATCTAAAATAATTATTAACTTTAGCGCCTATCCTTGGCATACATGATCCAAATAGAAACTTGAAAATCTGGGTTAAATCTTGTAAAGTGGTTATTGGGGATTTTTTTAATAATGGAAAATTGGTTGTCTATGAGTCTTAAAATCTCAAAACTCATGAGCATAATTACCCAATAGATGATCTTGATCTAGCATATGTGGTTTAGGCACTCAAGCAATGAAAACATTTTTTGCTTGGGAAGTACTTCAAGGTAAATCTAAACCATAATATTGTGCACCTATTCACTCAAAATGAGTTGAATGCAAGATAAAATAGGTGTTTATAATTTATCAATAATTTTGATATTGATATTTCATATGTAAAATTTAAATAAAATATAGTGGTTGATGCTCTGAGTATGACTTATATTTTTACAATTTATATTTTGAGGTCAAATTTTAGGAATTTTGTTTTAAATCAACAATTAATTGGCCCAAAATGTGTAAACACTAAAATTTAATCAATAAATTATTTACAATGTTTGTACTTAACATATTTACCTTGCTTACTTTATTCACCATTCCAATAACTCACAACCTCTAAGGAAGCCTTCAAAGTCTCATAATTATTGTGCATATCTCTAAGACTTCCATATTTTATCCCTATTCAACATGTAATTCACTATCGCTCTAATTACATAAGATTTATTCCCTTATATATATGAGAACACTATTAGATAAATATGCACTGCATCCTTGTCTTGTAATGCATTTTTTTCCACAGTGCTCTAATGATCATATTTTTAAAAAAAATGATTCATAATGTATATCCTGTGAAAACCAATAGGTTGGTTATCAAAAACATTTGAAATATTAACCTATAAAATGACATCAAGGATCACACTTAAAACCCCTAGCTAGTCTATCTATCACTCTCTTACAAAATAAATTTTAAAAGCATACATATATTTAGTAAAGAGCCCTATTACAATTTTGATGCAATACTTATTTCATTAGCCAAGTAAACATTATTTTATTGTAGGTTGAGGACATTGATTTTTTCAATAATTATAATCAAATTTGATATTTTCATCCATATTATCTTATATAAATAGATAATTACATAGGCCTAAGGTCCACTTGGACTATGTAGGTAGCACTCAATCAATAAGGGGTTTTCTAAGGATAGCTCATCCATATCCCACTTCCCATATTTTCCCCCTTTTTACATATAATTTTGTTTTGTATACTTGTACAAGCTAGGGTTTTAATTTTTTAGGTCATCTATTCATCCAAACAATTTCCACATAGAATTAGATGGTATAATAATGGGGGTAAATAAGCCCATATTTTTAGATCTAACACACTATCCACTTAGACAAAGTTTTAGTATCGGATAGTGATGCACTAAAACCTTATCTATATTTTATGTCATTATCCTTATATATAGTTAATCAATGTTTTTAATTATCTCTATGTTTACATGTTATTATAGATAGTTATATACAATCACATTTAGTGAATGAATAACATAATTTGAAATATGTCAGTTTATAAGGACATCTCTCTAACCCTAACCCTCATTTCTATTTTTAACAATTTATAACTTATATAAATCTATGTGTTTAATTTATTCTATATTATTTAACTTCCTAGATTAGATTTCAATATTTTACATTTCCAAGTAGAGTTATTTTTTTATTCTAATTAATTCTAGTGTAAAGGAATGCAGATAAAATTATGTTGATTTAACTAAGGAAACAATAGAAAAAATTATTTTTGATTTATATTTGGACTTATAAGGAATCAAGGTAAGATATATGTTCATGATCCTATAAATATCAGGTAACAAGTGCTAAAACAAGTTCATATTGCACCTGATTTTTCTCATGTAGGTGTCATAAAAATGACATGAGCTAAAAATGTTTTACTCATGGTTGATTTTGAATAAATATGTAGCTACCTTCATAGAAAATTATCTTGAATGTTAGTGTGTCAAGGTTAAACATTTATATATAGTATTATTTTTTTACTCACATGTTATTTGATAAATAAAATGGGTAACGATTTCAATGGATTTCATTTTAAGTCTACCTAAATCTTGAATTAGGTACGATACAATTTTTGTTGTAATTGATAAACTGACTAACATGGCTCATTTTATTGTAGGAAAACTTAATAATGATGCTTCCACCCTTACTATAAAAATTCAAGGAAAATTTTCACCTTCATAGTGTTCCAAAAGTGATTATCTCATATTGAGATAAGTATTCACTTTAATATTTTGGTAGAATGTGACTACTTTACTTGGAAAAGAATTAATTCAACTTATCATTTGGAAATGGATGGCCAAATTGAAAGTCTAAATCAAATAGAAGAAGATATGTTAAGGATTTATGTGATGGACCAACAATCTAAATTTGAAGACTACCTCTATTTGGTTGAATTCACATACAAAAATACTTATCATTATGTCCTTTACATGGCACTTTCGAAACCTTATATGGGTGAAAGTGTATAAGTCACCTTAGTTGGGATGGTTTGGTAAATGGGGTAATTTTAGGCCCTGAGACTTTTCAATAATATGACTAGCAAATGGATTTGATTTATCAAAGGATTAAGGTTTTCCTTTGATAGGTAGAATATTTATGCTAACATTAAAAGGTCATTAAGATAATTTAAGGTTTTTGATAAGTTTTTCTTAAGATTAACACCATATAAAATTTATATCAAGTTTGGTAAGGAATCTAACGTATAATACATGATGTATTTCATGTGGCATTATTTATAAAATATGTTTTTGATCTATCTCATATTTTAGATTGAAATTATCTCCAGGTGATGGATAAGGAGATGATTTATTTGAACCCCATCAAGAGACTAGCCCATCACTACGTTAATCTATAAAATAAAAATATAAAGCAAGTTTTGGTTCAATTAGACCAACTGAATTATAAAAGTGCCATTTGGGAAGATGAAAATATTTTTAGGAAACACTATCCTTACCTCTTTGTTTGGGCCCTAGGATGGTGCATTTATTTAGGGGGCATGAATGTCATATCCCATTAAATCATACAATAAAAATGTGTTTTTTTGTATTAATTTGATGATACATTTTAGAATTTGGAGACATCTAATTTTTATTTCATGCATTATGTCATTTCAATTACATCTCAGTTATATATACTTGTAGTTATATTTTTATTCAGTAATTGATATGTTTTTTATTTTATTTTTGAACTAGTAATGTTGATGTCTGTTGGTGAATACAAGTAATAGCCATGTGAATTGATCTAGGTTTAGGCTTGTATTACACCATTAGATAACTATGATAGTTTCATAGATAATTGGAAAATTAAAAAAAAATGATATCCATTCAATCCACAATGTCTTTCCTATACTACCTTATGTTGTGAATAACCAGTGTTATGCTTAGTTATTTGATGGTTTAATTTGGGTCATCATTGGCTCATAACCAATTGTGCCACTATGTATTTGGAGATGTTTTTATTTTTTCAAAGTTAGTTTTTTAACCTTATAACTTAACCAATAATGGTGATAGTCTACTAAGGTTTTTACCTTAACTCTACAAAATATGAATTTATGTGCAAGAATGGTCTTAGTTTCATTGATTGCATTAAGGACCTATCAATGAGATGAAAATTATGTTTTTGACCATGTTTTGGCATGTGTTGCATGAACTTTAACTAATTTAATGATATTATTCAAATGTGATGATAATATGGAAAAGGTATTTTTTGGACCTTAGAGGGTATGATTGTTTTAATTGACATTCAACTATGGTCGAATGACCTAATAGATATATTAGGGTTTTCATGACTTGTATGGATAAATAAAACATTTTCATTTGCAGTCTTTTTATTTTTTTGGAAGACTATTGACTATAATTTATAAGAATAAGGACAAGAAGTAGTGTTTGGTCTATATGATGGTGGTAGCCATGAAGGAGGAGTGGAACTTAAAATTTCCATTGTAGCTATATTAGTATGATGGTAGTGGAGTGGAATAAGTTAATATGGTAAATATGGACTATAAGAAACATATAGTTTGATGGGTTAGAAGATAAATTTCTTGGGTAAGTAAAATAAGGAAGAGAAAGAAAGCAATGGTGAGAATTTCATTCATACAAGTAAGTTGGTTTTATTGGTAGTTTTATTTTTATTGCATTGTCACTGATGTGAAAGAAAATGCAAAACACATGGTGGATGTACAAGTTTCAGGAAGGGTATCTCCCTCTTTATAACTTCCCCATTACCTTATAAGTAGTTTAGGGCACATTTCTACTATGACAAGATAGAATTGAAATATGGTTTTAATTGATAATTAGGTTGTTTGCTTGAAAAAACCTAATGGGTATTATTTATTTTATACATCTTACCCTTTAGATGGTTTATAGATACATTAAATGTTGATAATATTTTGAGGATAGAAATTTGATATAGCATCATGTTTTGAAAATGTGTTATTTATTTAACGTCTTATTCTAAAAATATGTTATTTGATTTAACATCATGTTTTATGACATGGATATATGTTTAAAACCTTATCTTCAAGTGTTATTGATCCTCTTGGCATTATATCATTGTTTTATATGCCCTTTTTTATATTTTTCATTTATGTGAAACCTTATAGTGGTGTACTATATCTATAAACCTTCATATTCCATTTTTTTATGTTTTTGAGCTTCAGTCTGATGACATATTCCAACCTTATACTTATGGTTGAGGTAGGTAGGGCTACCACCAAATGGATGGGATCAGGTTTTAAATTATTTTATTATTTTTATTTTCAAAGGACCATGTTTTCCTTCTTGATTATTGGATAACTTGACTATGTAAATGATTTATTGAGGAATTTAAATCAAGCATGATGTAATTTGTACTATGAGAAATTTATTTGATGGAAATGTCATATTAAATCCATTATTGGCAATAACCTTGTTGTACTTGTTGCTTGATTATAAAGCCAATTCTATATTAGATAGTTATTTAGAACTCAATTGTGGGTAACTTATAGTGCATATGAAATAGATACCTAGTTTATATAATTTATTTATTATATCAGTTGTTATTAGTTGAAAGCATTATATGATTTTTATCTTATAATATATGTGGTTTTTATTTGGATATCTTGTTGAGTAAATGTGTGTGGTTGACAATATATTATTGTATTATGTCATAAATGTTTTTGAAGTGATATAAAATTCCTTTAAAATTATTAAGGCTTGGTTAATAAATTGTCTTGGTCAACTTGGGTTATATAAATTTAATAGTTTTATGATAAAATATAGTCATATAAATAGTATTCATTCAAATTGTAGTTTGGAGAATTAGACTATAACAAAAAAAATTGTATGTGTATTTTTTTGTGGATTTAAATGTTTTATTAATGATTAAAATTTGGATTTTGGATTAGGGATAAACCCTAACATCTACTTTAGTATGTATTTTAATATTTGTTGATTACATTTATACTAAAAATTACATGGTATTTGATAGTAGAGATTGTTTCTTGCTATAAGTTGAAATCTACATGTAAGATAATTGAATTAGTTTTATTAAACTCAATAAATTTATAAATTGGTTTGGATGACTATTATGTTGGTTGTAAAGGTTTAAAGGTTTAAATTTTAGTAATACTAGTATGCAATTCTATAACATCTCTTTTACATTATATACTTAGTATGCAACATTTGGATTTCTTTGGTTTGTTAAGCCTTAACATTCATGTTTTGGAGTTAAGATCTTGGGATTTTTTTTGACAAAATGTTTGAATGATTTGGAACATATCATTTTTTCTTAAATTACATACTCAAGTCAAATTTCTTTACAGTAGTTATTATCACTTACCTCTTTTACCCAATTATTGACAATGTGGATAAAATATTGTATTCTGGATTAGTTGGATGTTTGGGTATTTAGTTACAAGCTCATTTAAATATTTTTTAAACTTATAGTACAAAATAATGTATTAGTGGGCATAAATAATGGTGAAATAATATGAACTTTATTATGCAATTTTTGTATGCAAAAATATTTCTTTGAAACTTAACATAATTTTAGACAATGATAATCATTTCGAGGTTAAATATGGTATCTAGTATTGAGTTGATGTATTCTTTGTGATGAGTGTATTGATATTATGAGAAATATATGACTATTTAGTTGAGCACTTGGGAATATAATAATGATTAAAATATTGTGTATTCTAGTTTCATCTCTTTACCATGACATGATAGTTGACAAATTATCTTTTTTTATATTAATATGGAGAGACATACTCAGAACAATATTGTAGCTCATTTTAAACATTGTATACTCTAAAATATATTCTTTCTCTATTACAAATATTCAATAATGTAGAATATGTTAGTAACATAGCAGTGGACTTAATGATTTCTTACATTAAGTACCTCTATTGTTTTCTCATGATGGAAATAGGAAGACCATGTTAGGGAGACTCCAACAAATGTTGTTTTATTATGCACTTAGATTAATGAGATGGGTAGAATATTTCTCAGTTGGTTATAATTTCATAAAACCATATATAAGTAATTAGAATTTGAATTGAGTTAAGTTTCTATAATTGGTAAACACAAATAAAGAGTTGTATTATTCATGGTGAAATTTACTTATCTCTTCAAAATGGTGTTATTTATAAAATAAAAGTTGGTAAACACAAATAAAGAGTTGTATTACTCATGGTGAAATTTACTTATCTCTTCAAAATGGTGTTATGTATAATGACTATGTAATTAAGTTTTATCTTCTATCTGGGACTAGCACAACAAGTGTGTTGATGGGTTGCTTAGCAAACTAACTTAGAATGGATAGGGACCATCCTACATCTCCTAAAAAGAGATCTAAAAATCTCTCCAAGGTCTATATCTACCAGGTTTTGGAAGACTATACCTTAGTCAGTTAGTTTATTATAAATTATTTTATTTGAGGGGCCTATTGGTTTTGGAATTTCAAACCCTTTTTTAACCTTTTATAGATGAGATGGATATGCAATTTTAGTGTCTTATTCATGCATTTTTATAGTGAGTTTAAAGAAACAAAATGAACTTGTATTTTAAATCTACCCACATGACTAAAATCAGCATTTTGGGTTTTGTCTAAAGGATGGTGCGGCTGATTTAAATGTGTTAATTACATTAAATTAAATAGATAATTCATGGAAATGAAAAAAATATTGTAATAAAAATATAACATGAGAAATAAATTGAATTCAAATCCTACTCTAACCCTAGTTAATAGATTAATAAAAATGAGCAAAAAAGAGGGGAAAAAAGAAATAAATCATGTTGTAATGCCACCAAATCCATAGTCATTTGAACAAATGAAACACATAAATTGATCCATAATCTATCTATAAATCTCAAAACCATGAGCAAGGATTAGTGCTAGAGTCTAAGGATCACACTATGAAAAAGGAAACCACAATCATTGTATACACGTGAAGATTATTAATAACAAATAACAACTTATATTAATAAAAAAAATTGCTTAAATAGCATAAATTATAGTTTAAAATATCTTATTCAATCAAAAAAATTTGTAGCATGACCCAAGGGAAAAAATAGAGGGGGAGAAATTACTCAAATAAATAAAAGGTGATTGGTTCAATATCTCCCTTGTGATCAACAAAGAGCTAGCCCTTTGAAATGACCATGGGTTAGCTATTTATATGAAATTTGGTGAGTGAAGGGAAATAATTTTCCCCTCAAAAACAAAAATCACTTTAATTTAAACTTGTGTTTCACTTTTCCCCCCAAAATTAAGCTCCTTACACTTTAGCTCTATTCACACCTACAAAACAAATAAAACAAGTTACTTTTGGTACATGTGAATAAAAATAACTTTAAATTTATTTAAAATGTAATTTATAAACATAATTATGAAAATTTTAAAATATTTTTTTTTGTAAACTTTCTCTTGAAATTGACCAAATCATGCCAGAATTAGTTTTCCAACACCGTAAATGGTTCACAAAATAGATCCTTAGTTCACAAGATATGAACAAAAACATATCCCAAGGAAATTAACTCAAAAAAGTAGTAAATATTTATAAATTTGGTTTAAAACACATTATTTTTTCTAAAAAATTAATAAAAATATCAATTAGTTAAAAACATATACATGTTTGTGTCTCTATGGGCCCCTAGGATGGGTTAGAAAACCATTATCCACCACGTTCATTGGTCAGTGGAATGAGTTGGATGGGAATTTTTTCCATAGTTTCTCATTCTTAAATATATGGTTCAATTGGATACATGGGCACCATCCTCATGGATACACATCTTCACATCTGCAGGTCACTAGAAGCATGGTCGATGTGTCTGTACATTTGAGAAGGATGGCCAGAACTCCATAAAATTTAATTTGTGTCCTTATCCCATTTATATTTTCCATGAAAATCACATGGTTTATAATCCCCCCCACCCAAGGGGAGGGGGGGAGCTTTGAGGGGTTTTTTTTTTAAACCGTGGTTTTCATAAAACCATCAATTTTTTTCAATTTTGGCTTTATACAACCATGGGTTTTAAAATACATTTTTTAGTTTGATTTTAATTTATATGCCATTAAAAATTTATTTTGGAATTTTATTTTTATAATGAGTAATTATTTTTTTAACTAAAATATTTTAGACCAAAGTCTCGGTATCCCAAAACTAAGTCACTTCACTAGAAAAATAGAGGGTTAAAATGGCATTTTCAGACAAAGTAGTAAACATGAAAGTTCTTTTTAGGGACTTGATATATCTATAAAAGGTAATTTTGAGGCCCCATAATTCACAAAAACTAGGATACACCTATACAGAGTAATGATACAAGTATAAACAACTAAGAAAGTGAGACTTCAAATGCATATTAGGGGCAAGACTCCATTTATTACTAAGTTCTTAATATGAAATTTAATCAGACATACATGGTATTTTTAAATGAGGTGGGTGTAGGGCTTGTATTGACATGAAATCCAAGATAGACTACTAAATCAATTTGAAAGTGTTGAGACCAGTGAGTTGTGAATAGAAGCAGGAGGAGCTAAAAAAGCAAAAAGAGGTCCCCTAATTTCAAGAGAAATTAGAGTGTGTTGTGTAAGTAACAATAAATGGTGATTATATTTTAAAATACTCTTGAGTATTTTAGAATGAAATAAATTTGTCTAAAAACCTAGAATATCTGGCCAATACTATGCATGAAACATGAACATATTCGATAGAAGAAAAGATGAGAATGACCAAATTTGATATTCTCATTAACCTGGTATGTCCTAATGAGTTGATTACCATTTTTTAGAACCGACAAGGATTGAATACTATGGATCCAATCATTAGGATATTAAATCCTACCTTGAAAATGTTTATCTAGACATTACTCTGATACCATCTAGGCATTCATATCACTGATAGAGTTGTCTTTGATCCCACTCAAAGGCCTTGATCTTCTAATCAGGCATCCATAGCCCTAGTAGAGATTGTTTGAATCATCCAGGAATTAAATTTTATTAAATTTTTTTTTCTTTTTTTTATTTTTTTCTCTTTTCTCTCTTTATTTATCATCTCAATTTTCGGTTAGGGACCACCTCGCAAATGAAGGGTATGACTATAGATTTTTCACCCTAGATTTTCACCATAGTGAGTTCATCTAAGAAAACCTATAAACCATTAAGATGTGATTTTTTTCTTGGTTTTGAGATAATGCCTTCATTGAATAAATAGTTTACCCAAGATTAACCTAACATGAGCCAATTTAGAACACACATAATAGCTTAAGATTTTAAAACTAATTCAGAAATACAATTTAATGTTGAAAACTACTTAGATTAATTATGCACTAAATTGTCATTTATGTCAGTTACCTACAAGCCTTCCATTCTATAATTTTTGACAAACAAGGGAACCTATAGGGTGAAACAAATGGGCCAGACCAAAAAGAGACAAGCAACAAGGTCAGACCGACATCAAAAATCAAGATAATTAGGAAAGCAATGCATATAAACAACAAAGTAGGAAATGAGAAATAAAAGTAATAAAGGGAAGGATAAAGTATGTATAAGAACTTGCCAAGAAAATACATGCTTGGAATTAATAATTTATGGAAATGTCCATTGATAAGTAATAATACATACCCATTATCTAGACACTTGATACAAAATGCACTCACATTCAGGATTTTAAGAAGATTAGTTAGGATATTAACAAAGGTAATTGTGTATTTTATGCCTCTATTGGCCTATATGCTCATGAACACTATCCCAAAGAGTTTTTTCATCCATCTCTAATGATAGGTAGGGAGTCAAATTACTATAGATGAGTTGTTGATAGTCTTAAATTAGCTTACTAAATGTAAGAACAACATCATATGGTGAGAGTGTCTTAGATGCATAGCATGCATCCTCTTCATCTAGATTTTATAACCCCTCTACTTCATCTTCCATTTGATTAAAATATATTTATTATTATTATTCTTGTTTGGGTAGCTCACCAATATTTAGATTTTTCACCAATAGGTCACCTAAAACAATTGTTTCTACTTTTTCATCAGACTCATCTTCGTCATTACTGTTAGGAACTAGTTCATTCTTATAGAATGGTACATTATTGGCCAATAGGGTTGTTTCATCATTCATATTGGCTATGCTTCCATGTGCCCCAAATTGTGAATTTTGGACCATGGTCACTCATAGGCTAGTTCAAGCATTGTTTATTGATAATTTCCCATAAAAAATAACATTGGATTAGAAAAATCACCAAAATACACTTGATCACTAAAACAAGGAAAAACAACTTTTTAACTAAATATTGAATTAACTTAATTACATGCACTAAATAAAAAAGTAGGTTTCTTATTTGTCAAGGAAGGTTTGATTGATCATAAGTTTGAGGCAATGTCTTGTTGTAAGGTGCAAATTGGTCACTAGTATGACTTATAGGTAAGTAATTAAAATAATTTTGGGTGTAAATACTTGGATGTCTAAGAAAATAAAATAGTTCAACTCCATAACCATGTGGTATTTATTGTTGTTCAATAGTGAAGTCTTCTTGATAGGTCAATGTCAATTATGCAAGATCAGATGGAGTCATCTGAATAAGCATGGAAATTAAGAGATACAACATTTTTAAATATATCTCAATAATAACCACTTCCATTTTTAGGAATGAGTCTTTTAACCTCATGTATAATTGGTGAAATTAGACATTGAATGTACTCATAGGCTCATTGGGGTAACTATAGGCTATTGCAAATTGGTAGTAAAAGGAAGCATGGTTGATGAGCATGTTAAAATGGTTGACAAACGCATTTTCAAAGGCTACCAATGAGGTGATACACCCATCTGACAGGTTAAGGTACTAGTTAGAAGTAACCCCATCTAGAGAATAAGAAACAAATGACAAGAAACATATTTGTGATGGATTTATGTATGGATAATGGCATCCTTGAATGTTTGAATGTGTTATTGTGTGGTTTAAATCTCACCATGCATGTAATACATGTATAATTCATCATAAGTCTTAGGCAATTCATTAGTGGGCCCCAGAATGTTTACAAGGCAACCACCTCCACCTAGCTAGGTGAAAGCCATATTTAGGTCTAAAATTTTAGTTTTTCAGTATTAGAACTTGGAATATCATTTTACCCAAAACCTCTAAAGTTTCAAAGTTTAAATTTTTCAATTTAGAATCTAGTTTAAAATGTTGGCTTCCTATCACCAATATGTTGATGGGTTGTTTAACACACCAACTTAGGAGGGACAGGGACCATCCAACCTCTCCTAAAAAAAGATCTAAAAATATATCAAAGTTATATATCTACCAGTTCTTGGCAAATTATATGTCACTCAGTTAGTTCATTGTAAATTATTCCTTATAAGGGGATTTTATTGATTCTAGAATATTTTAACAATATTTTAGTACTTAAACAAATTAGAGGAAAATGTTTGTTGTAAAGTATTTTTTGTGGGTTTTGAAATTATGTGTAAATAATAACATGTGCTTTCATTCATTAATAAATTAATGGATCTCACACAACAACAAAAAAAACTTGTATTTTTATCTTTTCCATGTGAATAAAAATCAATTATGATGAGGGTTTCAACTTGAAAATAAAATAATCAATTTAGGTGTGTTCACTCCAATGTATTTAGAGTTTCAACAATGCCATAATAAAAAATGGATAAATTAATTGAAATCAAAATTGACATTAAAATGGATTTCATTTAAGATATACCTATGTGATAAAAATCAAATTTTAAAGGATTTTCATATAACAAGAATATGGTTGATTTGTATGCTCATTGATTCCATTATATTGACATTTAACAATGAATTTAAAATAATGAAAAATATCTTTCAATTAGGATAAAATACTAATATATTTCATTCAAACCCTAGATCTTACAACTTATAAAAAAATAACAAAAGAGAAGGTAAGAGGAAAGAAAAACCCTGTGATATTGGAGACAAGTATGATCTACTTGATGTAAATAACTCAAAAAATTAATCCTTATATTATCCATTCACACAACTAGGTAAAAATAAGGTGAAAAGGTCTAAGGAGAGTAAAATTAGAAAGAGAAACACAAATCCACCATATTGCATGTGTAGAAGATGATAATCTTCTTCCACAACTTCAATTAGAATCCATAGATCTAATTGAGTAGCACAATGATATAATTATTTAAAAATTAAATGAGCTTAAATTTTTCTATCATAATAGTATGGCAGAAAATGAGAGGGAGAAATTACACTAGAATTTTATTAAAAGATAGAGTATTTTAAGTGTTTTGGAGAAACAAAAGGCCAACCCTTGGAATGACTCCAATGGGCCAATATATAAAACAAGAGAGCTCCATGGGAAAATGTTTTCCCTCCAAAAGGTAATTGGACACCATTAATGTATCCACCAACCCATTATCTCACTAAATGTCATGTCACTTTCCCTTAATGCATTTTTCCAACCTACAAAAAGATTTTTAAAAAAACATTAAATTTTGGCAAATTACAAATAATCAACTTATGGGGATAATAATTATTTTCATATGTGTAATTTATTAAAACTAAAGGTATCAATATGTCTTTGGTAGATTCATATTTATAATATTTTAAACGGTTTGAAAACCTAACACCCGAGGTGAAAGTTATGGCCAAAACACTAACCCAAGCTCCAAAAGGCCTTCCTAGACCTATTAGGGTTTTGGAAAATGTGTAATCAAGTAATTAAATGCACTTTTTAAAGTTTTAATATTTTTAGACCTAATATCATAAAAAAATTGAATTAGGTATTAAAATTTTAAAAAGAAAACAATTCTAGACCTAGTCTCATAAAAAGTTTGAGTTAGGTCTAGAATCAAAATTTCCAATTGTAGACCTAATCTTATAAAAAGTTCTGTTTAGGTCTAGAAAATGAGAATTTGAATTCCTAGACCTAATCTCATAGAAAGAAATTGGTTAGGTCTATAAAAATGAAAATTTGAAATCCTAGATATAATTTCATAAAAATATCTAGTTAGGTATAGAAAATGAAAATTTAAAGACATGGACCTAATCTCATAAAAAGTTATGGTTAGGTCTAGAAAGTGAAAATTTGAAAACATAGACTTAGTCTCATAAAAAAAATTAGTTAGTTCCATGGAAATTAATATTTTTAATTAAGACCATATCATCTCTAAAATTCTTGATTATAGCCAAAATGTGACAAGTTGACCTTCAAAGACCAAAATGTATAAAAACCTAATATTAACACTAGAAGATGATATAATTGACCTGATAGATCGATTCAGGAAATGAGGCAAGTTTAACCAAAGAAGACTAGATTGTGACCCGATTTAACAAGATTTATAAGTTCCAT
This sequence comes from Torreya grandis, assembly GCA_037957365.1. NCBI lineage: Eukaryota > Viridiplantae > Streptophyta > Pinopsida > Cupressales > Taxaceae > Torreya > Torreya grandis. The sequence continues at coordinate 1,551,803 of JARHVA010004067.1, forward strand.
AAGTGCATCAAGTATACATCTAAGGACTAAGTGTAAAATATTAAAATTACTCAAATGAGCTTGATCATCTTAATAGGTAGGTTTCAGGAATTGAACTGGCATGTAAATTGAGATGACCCCTGGAAAGACTCAGAGAGATAAGTAAGCAAAATTTCAAATGCAAATTGGGAGGGTTAGACTCCATCTAGACACTAAGTGTCTTATATGAAATTTTATTGCATGAACATGGTCCATTCAATGGAAATGATTATGGGATCTAATTTGTCACATAAACCAAGGAAAGCTACCAAGGTAACTTGAGAGTTAAAAGACCAACAAGCCATGAGTACAAGTAGGAGTGACTAATAAAGCAAAAAGAGAGTCCCTAATTTTGGAAAGATTTAGGGCATGTTGTGCAAGAAACAACAAAGTAATTCTATGGTAATAGAAGAAACCTTGAATTTACTATTAGATAGATTAGACTTAGTTTTATGAGTTTTTGAATTGTTAGAAGTCATTCTAAAAATATGTATAAAATAAAATCAAAATATTTATGGTTAAAACACTATAATATTTTGGTAAATAATTAAAGTACCTTAATGAATTCCATGAATCATATTGATGATACTTTAGGTTCATTTTCTTAAATATGACTAGTGCTTAAATATTTGAATATATAGATAAAACCCTAACTTCCTTAAGATAATTTCACAAAAATAACTAATGGTGCAAAATCCTAAGTGTGTTTAGTTGCTTAATGAACTATAAATAAATGGCCATAAAAAATGCAGTCCATGATTAAACTTGGATGGTAGGATAAGACAAAGGTCTTACACTCTAAGGAAGACTAAAGGCTATAAATATCATTATTATTAAAGCTTAATGTTATGAAAAATAATAATGGGTGACACTCTTAGTTATTACTTAAGAGACTATTTCACTTGATTTGGTTTTAATGGGAATAATGAATCTTTATGGAATTTTAGACTCTTTATAAATGACTAGTTCATAGGGCTAAATTGTTTTAATACAGTTGTTAATAAACTATAAAATCTAACATTTCATTTATTACATAGATTTCAAAAACATGTTTTTAAGGATATTTTCCTTTATTTGATTAAGCAATGAGAAATCTAATTAAAATTTACATCTAGGTCATGTATTTTGACTAGTTAGGTGAATAAATATATTTTTGTCTTAATTATTCCTTTATTGTTATGTTAAGATGCAGAGGTGAAAGCCTCCAAAGAATAAGGTGATTAAATATAGAAAAGGAATATAATTGAGAGGTTATTATTGGACTGGTCTAAATTACTTAACCTATATGTGGTTAAAATATTCTTATGATTAACATGATGAGTTTATAGTAGTCATGTACATGTCATTAATTTTAAATTGATAGTATTAGATATACATGTGAAATAAGTGTTGTTGGAGTTCAAATGCACATCTCTAAAATTTTGATATTTTTATGGGTTGGTTTTTAGGGGTTGTGACATAAAGTTCCACCTAAGCCAACAAAGAGATTATTCCTCTGAAATTCAACCTAAGGTAAGTATCCATATCTCTAAACTCTTTATTTTATTTTATTTATATGCATATAAGATATTAATATGTTGTCATATTTTCCATGCTTAGCTTAGTTTATTTTATTTTGCATGCTAGTATGTTCTTAGTTAGATATTTATTTATTACAAACCATAGTTTAAATACCTCTTGATTACAACATAATAAAATTTGTGTCTTTTTCATCAATTCCTTACATAGGATTTATAATTATATCCTTAATTCCCTTTGTACAAATAGTTATTGATTATAGCCTTTACTCTGCTTTGCGATGTGTCTAATTATATGTATGTTAGTTCTAGTATGGTCTTCTTTTATTTCCTATATTATAGTATATTTATATTTATAATTGTATTCACCATATATACATTTTAGTAAACCTGGCATGAATATTATGTTGGTAAAAATATTTATTATTCACCTTTAGTTAAGTTGACTCAAATAGTTAGCTTTTATTCTAAAGTTATCTAGTGTGGAGTTAGAGTGTGCACATGTCCAAATATAAATTTAATGCTTACCTACCCACATATTCCACCATCATTATATGCCACATTTTGTGTGACCAATGGGAAAAGAGATGCAAGTCCTTGAATTTTTTATAAATACCCTTCTCCTCCTTTGTATTTTACATTGAGTTTTATACATGCACACAGATGTTGAATGTTTGAGCAACTTATTATTTCTCATTGTCATTTTCCTCTTCTCAACTCTATCTTTCATGAGTTGTGCTTTCATTCTTCTTTGATCCTGGTTAGACCAAATCTTAACATGGTACTAGACACATTGAAGGATAGCATTGCAGCTTAAGATAGTTTTTTTTTTGCATTTTTTAGAAGCAAAGTTTTTGTGTCACCCTGAAGTAAAATAGACACTACCATTATGTTCATAAGGCTTAAAAACCTAGGGATCAGCTATAAACACCCTATTTATAATAGACAATATAGGAATTTTTTTGGGGGGCACTTCGAATGCACTCTAGCATGATCCATATCATACATATTCTAATTGTTTTGGGTTATCATGTACTTTTTTGGGTTTTCAATGAATTTTATAGAAAAAATTATATCCATATTTTCCATACAATATGTACCTACATATTTTACTATTTATTATACTAACTAACTATACATGTGTACCTAATAATTGTACCTACATATTGTATTTATCAATTATACTTACATATCGTACCTATTGATTTCATATACATAATGTACCTTCCATACCTATTGAATATACCTATGTATTATGCCTAACATCCATATTGATTGTATATACATATCATACCTACTAACATCACCCTAATGATTATACCTCTGATGTCATCTTCTTAATTATATCTTCTACTCAACCCCCTAGGTGTCCATGCGACAAGTAGCCAAGTTGATTAAGCCCCTTAGGAATTATTATTGGAAATTTAGACCTTCATTCACTCTAAGAGGCATATTTTGATTTGTGAAGACTAGGAAGCTCCCTTTTTTTGAATTTTTGTTTATGATGTGGATGTAATGATTAAAAAATTGGGACATTTTTGGCACCTAAGGTTTACAGGTACTACATTTATCATAGTAGAACCATGTGGGAGACGTCCTTCAAGCACCTTCTCAAGCTCATATCTTGAGGTCCATTTGGATTTTTTGCATGTTGTATTCTTTGAACTTAGATATTATTTTTGAGTTCTATATAGTGGAGTGGTTAGTTATGCATTTAGATTTGGTATTTTTTATGCATGGTACTTTTATTGAACTTGGAGGGTGTAATTTTCATTTTGGCAAGACCTTTCTGAGGTCATTTTTATTAAATTTATAAAATGCAATGGCTCATTTATTTTTATTTTTTCACATTCTTTTAGAAATATTTTTTTCAAAGAACATAGTATGGGGTCTAGCCTAATAGGTGGTTAGATCCCCCCCCCCACATAAAATTTTATAGTTTTTTGTCTCTCCTATATTTTTCAATCCATTACATTTAAAATAAACTTTATTTTCCCTTTCACTTTGTGAAGCATACCTAGCATGGCCACATTGTCATAACCCTATTGATAAAATTTTGTCACTTCTTACATGGCAGTTTTCTAGCAAGACTTCTATATTTTTTAACATGTTTTTCAAGTAGTATATTTTGGGTTACTCATGCAAACAACTTATTGTATTTTTTCACACTTTGACCTGATGATGATTTTTATGATTTGTAATATCCCCAGCATTATTATATTCTTGTGTGTTTCAAGTATTAGATTTTTGGCTACTCATGCAAGACTTTTCTAAAAACAATTGAGTTTATTTTCCATCTTGAGAAATTAGTGGTTCATTTAGCTTGCCACTTCTACTCATGTCATTTATTTTGAAATAATTTATGCCCATTTCTAAGTGTCTCTTTACATTTTATAGGATATATTATTTTATGCAAATAAGTACCTTTGTGTGCATGTGTGTGATTTTTTTACTTTAGAATATTAATGAGTTTGGTTTCCTGTCATGTACATGGTTATCTTCGTAGGAACTTTTTTTCATAACCTATATGGGTTGTAGTATATATAATTTTTTGATGGAATTATCCATGTACTTTTATATATTTTTGTCACTTTCCTTGATAGTATGACTATCTCATGTTGTGAGCGATATTTTGTATCCCCAACATCAATAAAGATTCATAATTACCCATAACTATCCATATTTTTTATATCAAAATTTAGAACATTATCTCTAATCCATCTTTAGTGGTATAAAAATTTAAAACATCATATTTGAGCCAATAATATTTGATGGTATAAAAATTACCATAGTATTTTCATGTTTCAAGTAGAGAATTTGTACCACTCATGTAGATATTATGATATTTTCATGAGGTATTCACTTATTTTATGCACAACATCATCTGAGTGTAGAATAGGCCACCTTGCATTCTTGTGAAGTTCACCACTATTCTAAAGAATCACTTATTTCAGTATTTTTCATCATCTCATGAGAGACATACATTTCTATCACCATCTTCTTCAGGGATGGCTATGCAATACTTCCTCAGGTCCTTGCTACCCAATTTCTTGAGATTGTTGCATTTTTTAATATTTTTACATAGGTACCTCATAATGCCTTGTTTATAGGACCTATTTTCTAATAATTCTATAACTATTATTTTTTTCCTTAGATCTCCTTAAGTTGTACTTAAGGGGGTGTTAATGAAAATATTTATTGTGCACCTTTAGTTAAGTTGACTTAGCTAGTTATTTTTTATACTAAGGCTAGTTAATGTGTAGTTATAATGTACACATTTATAAGGATGCATTTAATGATTACATACCCACATATACCACCATAATTAGATGCCACCTTTTGTGTGGCTATTAAAAAAAGAGATGTAAATCCTTAACATTTCTATAAGTACTCTTTTTCTCTTTTATATTTTACATTGAGTTTTATACATACACATGGATGTTGGATATTTGAATAACTTATTATTTCTCTTTTTTTTCTCCTCTTCTCTCCTTTATCTTTCATGAACTATGCTTCAATTCTTCTTTGATCCTAGTTAGACAAAAACTTAACATTTTACCCCACCATTGTGTTGAGTCATTTTCATAACTCCTTTGCATATATTCTTAGCATTATCAACTTTTCAAGAATTCCTTACTTGTCAAATTCCATTTTTTCATCACATCAATTTTATCATCTCTAAATTCTATTAAAACTATCATGAATCTTACCCTATTACTATGTTGAGTCATTTTCATGATTTATTTTTCTAGCTTGTTATCTTTTCACCATCATTGATATGAAAATTTCAATAATTTTCAAATTCAGCCATGTCTTCTCTTAGAGATTTTCATGATGATCTCAATAAATAAAATTGCATCATCAAATATGTAGATTGTAACATCACTTACATCCTTACTACAGATGGAAATTTCTAAATAATTCACCTATAACTCTATAGTAAAACCATAGTTGAAGATCCCATAAATAATATTCCCATTTCTACCATTGATAAATATCCCAAATATGATCTTCCCATTTTTTACACTTATAGGCATGGTCGAATATACCATTACTGATCTTCTTATTTATACCATGGATAAAGATCCCCAATATGATCTTCCCATTTTTTATACTTATAGTATGTCTCAATATCTCATTGATGATATTCTAAATTTTGAATGTTATATCATGTAAAAATATCCTTATGATAATCTTCCCATGTATGATGTTCTTATCATGCTAAAATATCCCATAGATGACCTTCCCATTTTTATCATCATCGAAGGTCCCATATATTGTCTACCTAATTTTCACACATATACCATGGATGAAGATCCCTATGATGATCTTCCCATTATGATTATCTTAACATGATTCAGGATCCCATAGATAGAACTTATAGCATGGTTAAATATCCCTATGATGATCCTAGTATGGTCAATGATTCATATATTATATTCCCATTTTTAGCACTCATACCATTTTCTCCACATATCCACAAGAAAATATTTTCATCTTTGAAAACCCTCACCTTGACTTATATGACAATGAGGATGATTTCATAATTTTTCACCATCTTGTTATTCCACCCATACAAGATCCTAGGTGGATGATTCATAAATTTCTAAATTTTATCCAAACCCGCCTTCTCCAACCATTTTTTTACAACTCCTTAACTCATGAAAAGAAATTATTTGACACGAAGTCTATGAAAAGAATAAATCATTCTCATCCTATCACTCAAATTCATCCCAAAACTACTTCTAGAACTTATATAATTATTCATCCCTACCCTAAAATTCATATTATAGTCTCTATCCCCTTTGAAAAAGTAAAATCTCAAAAATAAAATAATTTTAGTTGCCTCAGCTAGGCGAAGTTAATTCTAAAAATTTCATGCATTTATAACTATATCAATTACTTAAATATAGTTCTGACAAATCCCTTACCAAAAACCAACCACCTTGGCTAAGACACTGTTCAAATCACTAATATAGTTTAGAAAACCCTCCTCATAATCCAACTATATTGACCAGTTTGATACATCCCAATAAAATCAAATCCAGACTTATTATATTAGATATCTTTACTCAAATATCACCTATTATATTTACTAAAACATACTTTTCATCTCATGTTATATTGACCATGATATACTTTAGATAGATTCATCCATAAATAATTGTATCATCTAGCATATAGTTCTATAAATATCACTTAGAAAAAATTGTCTAGAATCCAAAGCATATAGACAAATCCAACTATATCAACCTTGATTTACCTCAGGATGACACATTTAAAACTAGTACTAAAAATTATAACTACCTCAACATGGTTGATCTCAGCAAGAAATTTCTAAAAACACCTCCTACATATATATAAATCATCCTAGATGCCAAAAACATTATTGTGAAATATGTTCACGTAGAATATGACAAAATGAAATCAATACATTGATCCTGAGATGGATATACAACACATTCTTAGATTAACTCACCATAACTCAAATGTTTTTGCATCTTACAATTCTCATCCTTTTCTCATTTCACACCTTGGGGCATATTTTAATGCCAACCCTTCTCTTATTTCATAATTTTGGGCACCTTACAATGCTTATTCTTACCTTAATGCAAAATTAAGGGTATCTTATGGTGCCCATTATCATCCTTTATAAACCTTTATAATATCATACAAATATTTCCTTTACTCAACACATTTCACTCATAATAAACTAATCATCAACAATCTTGCACATATTAGAGACAAAAAAATTCATCTTTAAGAAAACTTTTGAGACAAATGTTATATTTTTGCAAACATACCATTTTAAAGGTATGTTCTTATTTTTCTTGAACTTAGATGCATTTAACCCTAAATTGGATGTCTAAATTAGATTTATCTATGGTTAAAGGGGCATAAGGATGATAAACTATCCCTAAAGTAGGCCAATTAGATGTTAAACATAGATATAAACATATGGTGAATTCATTAAACTAAGATAGGCTAAAAATAGTAAGCACAACTATGTTAGATATGGAAATGATAAAGAAGTAATTTACTTAGATATTTTTGATGATAATATAGTTTTAGATATGGAATAGGTATAAATTAGACTGGAAGATGATTCTAGAACAATCATCAAATTATGGATTGGATACTTATAGAACCATGAAAACTAGCATCAACCTTGGGCAGTTGCATCAATGCTACTATCTAAACCTGACATAGATGTCCTATATGAAATCCCTATTGGAAAAGGATGTGACCACTTGAATTCTTTTATGTTTGAATTTTCCTTAAATTTGGTGCATTCAGATCTAGGGCATGGACCATCACTCCTCATAAATTTGCAAAACCCTAATTCTTCATCTTCATAGTGGCCTTGGGGAAAAAGTGGTTAGTGGGTACACAATGTTAAGTTAAATCAAGGACCTTTCTATAAATTATCACTACCTATATAGCTAATACTTTGAAGAGGGACCTAAACTAATGTAGTTCTACCCTACATGTTAGATTGTGTGTGAATCATGTAATATGTGCAAAGCAAGTATAATAATGACCTAGTTTATAACTTATAAAATATAGATCTTGGGTTTTTCCTTTAGTAATTAAAACTTGTGTATGTGTTTTACTTATTACTGATATAGAAATAAGATAAACTAGGGAAGCTTTTCTCTCTTGAGTACTTGATTGAATGGCTTTGTAAGTTGTCTGGTGAGTAGGTAGGAAGTTTCTAGGTCTTGTAGGTGAGGAATGAATGAGGGTTGATCATATATTTATATCAATCATTTTGGACAAGTAACTCACATTAAAGTAATTATTCATATTATTAAGATAAGTTTTATTTGTAAATTAGATGAATTTAGGGCACTGGACACTTGGTTTGGAGTAAGACACCTATGTCAGCATAGGTGTTTATCCTGGACGGTAGTGTCTAGGGATCAAGAAAGTAGGTACAAACTCAAAACATATAGAGGTGGAATATAAGTAGGTTTTAAGTATTTTGGGCAAGGTATAAGGTTTGGGTCATCAACATAAGATTATTATAACTAAGAGATAGGCCAATGAGCACAAGATAGAGAAAATGTTAGACTTCAAAAAGTGAGAAAGGTCTAGAACTAAGAGGAACAACCAAGGTTTGAGTTTTCCAAGTGTACAAGACTAAGGTGCTATATAATCCATAAAATATTGTCTATAATATTTTAGATTATTATTTTATATTAACATTATTTTCATGTTTATCCTAACTCTCTTATGTTATAGTTAGATTACTTTATCTACACTTATAGGTCTCTTATCATCTACCTTAGTATCTCCTTTGGGTTCCTTCATCATTATCTTACATGCTTTATTTTTACATCTTATCATCATTATTTTTTTCTCTAGGCTCTCTCCTCTTATTTGACACCACTTGGATTTTTCACATAATTACTCCCTTCACCTTCAAGCTCTTTTATTACTACCTTGTTTCATGCCTTTGGGCTTATATCTCTTATTACTAATATATTTTTTTACCTCCATTCTCCGTACTTATATCTATGCCCCATAGATTTATTACTAGTTTTCATTATTTTGGGCTCTCTTTATACACTTATATTTTCACCTCTTAGCTTTTTAATTTTTTGAGTTACATGGTAAGACCTTGAAGAATACATACATACCTTCCTCACAAGTTCTCATCCTCAAATATTATAACATTTTAGGTGTCTTAGATTGGCTGAGAGTGATTTTTTGTAGCTTAGAGTTAGTTATATTCTCTTATGGAAAAACTATTACAATCTAATGCATGTTTCTCATTCATATTTTACCCTCTCATATGATGAAGTCTCAACCTTGTCTATCATTGTAGCATCTCCCTTTATAAATTTTTTAATGATTGAGGGACCCACTCATTCTCATGTTTATCTTTATTTATCCCTATTTTTCACCTCTTTTTTGGCACACCATGGTCAGTTTCAAGATTGCACTCTTTTATAAGGTGCAAGACTAGGAGTATCTAAGCTTATTAATCTCTAATTTATCTTCTTTTGTGGTTAGGCATATACTCTCTTATGTTAGTCATATTTATCACCTTTTTTTATTTTTCAAATCCATATGGAGGAAAATAGAAAAAACCAAAGGAAATAGAATCTAATATATCAAAGCAAAAATAAAAACCAAAAGACAATTTCAAAAGGCAAAATATCTTTCAAATTTTAAATCACACCAAAATATGTGATCATATAAATTTCATGCCCCCTATCCTAGTTGAAGCTCAAACTTCATAGTTTGCCTCATTATAGATTTGATATCCATTAGATTGTATTAGGATGGTAGACTTGGGTAAGACATTTTACATATATAGCATTAGTGCCACCTACTTTCTCATGTTAGTACCAAATCCTTATAGTTCATTGATGGATTTTTTAGAGTCCTAATAAATGGGGAACATGTTGTGAGAAGGTAGTATCCTTTTAATTTTCATGTATATAGCCTTCATAGGATGATCTTTTACTTCAATACTTAACCTAAAATCAAGCTTGCTATGTTAGATTCTCTAGTATAATTTATCTCTTTCCAAACTAATTAGAGTTTCTTATTTCTAATCAAGATTTTTTTTTACCTTGGTGGCACACTCTTTTCCATCCCTCCATTTTCTTCTTGATAGATATAATTTTTTACAAATCTCTCATATTTTCTATATTTATTATTTTCCATATGTTTTAAACATGTTAGCATTGTGACAACTGTTAGTGTTTAGAGGTTCCCCTTTGAACTTGGCATGTTTAAATATAATCTACATTTTTGAGTTTTTATGAGATACTCTCTTTGTCATTGCCTTATTTTTCTAGGATTTCTCTTATTTATTTTTGGGAACTTGAGTTTTTATTCTCCTTTTTTTGGGTCACCCAAACCTAATCTATCCCTCCCTTTATATTTTTTATATACACCTTAATTTGATCAAGAAATCATAATTACTATGTCTTTTGTTATTTTTTTATATGAAGGTATTAGTGATGAATGTGTCTCTTGTTCAGTTGGTCATTTTAGGTCTTTTGGTATTTCTTATTTATTTTTTCCCTATTTTTTACACCCCTAGTGGTCCTATGTCATCCCCTCCCAATCACAAGGTCCCCTAGCATATTCTACCCGATCTTTGCTCCATTTTAGGACCTTATGACACTAGCACCCTTATATGGATAGTAGTGCCATTGGCGCTAGTGTCCACTTTTTGGTGCTAGTGTCTAAAGGTCATTTTATTTTTTGTTTTGGGTCCTAACCCTCCCTCGAGCCTTCTCTTATGTTTATCTCCTTCTTTTTCATATTTTTAGGAAGTTAACAATGTTATTACATTCAAATAAAATTTATTTCTATATAAATAGCCTCATAAGGCATTTTACATCTAGAACTTATTATCTTGGCACATAATTACATAAAATTAGTAAATAGTATAGTTTAGCACTCTCCATATTACTCAGTTGTCATATCTAGACTTGCATTCTTGATCAAAGAAGGCCCTAAGAAAAATTCATTCTAGGATACCATGTGCATTGATTATGCATATTACTTAAGGGATAACTACATGTTATCTGAGACCCCTATCATTTGGTTTAATGTAGGCAGTGACTAGGACAATAGGGGTTCTATCCTACACAATCATAATATCCCACAACCTAGTTTTTCCTTTTTTTGCATTTGATTCAATTGTTGTTTCATGTGTGTAAGTGTTCATTAGGGTTTTTAAAGAGATTCATGAAAAAAATGACACATATAAAGTTTTATAAGTCACAAAATCACCTATAAGTCCCTCAAACTCTCCTATAGCATCTTTGAAAGTTTTAGGCATCTCTTCTAAGAAAGACATTATCACCATAATTAGACACTAGTGTCATTGGTACTACTTTCCTCATAAGGGCAGTACTATCTAAATCATATTTTCAATTATAGTCACAATATGAAAGATGTATGTCTGATCTCCAATCCTATTCCATTCTCCTAATTCATAGAAACACATGTTTTGTTCCATATAAGTACACTTTCTCATCATCTTTACTATTTTGGGAAGAATTTGTTAAATTAAATATTTATTGTATTTATTTCAATTTATTCCTATATTCAGCCCTTTAATAACCTAGGATTTACATCTACTAAGTCCTAAAAAGTTAAAACATTTAGTAAACCTGACTTCAATTTTTTCTTAAAACCCTAGTTTAACCTAGGGTTTACTTTCTTCATTTTTTATGCACTAAATTAGGGTTACAAACTTCTATTTTTTATTTATTTTTAGAAAAACCTAACTCATCCAAATCAATTTTATATTAGGGTTTCATTAATTTAATATATTTTTTTTTTCCAAATAACCCTCATCAAACCCTAGATCCACATACTAGGTCCCTATACATCCAAATACTAGCCTTTAGGTTTCAAGTACAATCCTGATTTTTTCTATACATTAGGATGAATATTTCCCATAGTTGTACATATACCTATGTTAGATTAAATTATACATATAATGTGTTTGTTATTCATTATTTACATTATCTTCTTTAGCAAGTTTAAAATGGCATCTAAGAAGCCTCTTACCCCTCACGCATTTGATGAATTTTTGAATTTTTCTCATAATTATAATAATGAATGGACAAATTTTCAATATTGCACATTAACACATGATAATTATTTCATTTATAATGATGATGATGATAATTATTATTTTAATGATGGATATGAGGATAACTATGAGCATGACAATGAAAGTGTTGATGAGGATATATTAGATGTATCTTCTTCTCTTTCCTCTCTCTCTCTTCTCCAACACATCAAAATCAAATTAAAAATATAATGCCAAAATAACCTCTTGTTGGTAGTGATTTGTTCTAATATTATCTTATATTTTCAACCACTTTCGCTACTTCCTTATTCAAATTAAAATAATATAAGTACAATAAATGAAATCTACTTTCGCATTATTCAAGAAATATAGAAAAGAGAATGAAAATTATTTACCCTTCTCAGTTAAATTTTAAAAATCATGTACAAAAGATATTACACCTTTTGCCAATACACAAACTAAAGTAGACAAAATTATTTTATCACCTTATTTTACATTCCAATCTCAACACAATGATTCTTTAAAAAATGTTGATAATATAAGTATCTCTAACTCTTCTCCTACATGTCATAATATGCCAAATGAAAACATGCTTTCTACTTCTTATACCCTTGACTCCAAGATTGAACTTAACAATCATACATGCACTCCACACATAGTTAGTGAAGACATGCATTGCATTACACCCACACATGATGATATATTTCATAGTAGTAAAAATTTGAAATCTTATCCTACTTTATCTCTTAGTGAGCATGGAAATGATAACTCTTCTACTCTTACTTCTACAAGTGAATTAAACTCTGATTTTCATGAGCCTTGGAATAATGATGATTACTATGATTTTGCTGAAGAAGACATTGAGTATAAACCTTCTATTTGCCATCCTAATTCACCAATATCTCATTTTTTATTTTTGCTAGTTCAAATTCTAAAAAATAGATGTGCACTTACTCTTATGTTCGTAGTTTACATAACTTACATTCACATGATAATAATGTATCTTTTAGTCTATGAGCAAGGAATACTTCTTTACAAATTAATAAAATAAGAGATACCAATAAGTCTCCCTCAACCCCCCTTATTACAATAAAACTTATTTCTCAACCTAACCTCCATGAGGGTGATAACCCATTACCCTCTCACTTGGTCCAAGTGATCACCCCTCCAAAGGTTACAGACAACAAACCAAACCTCCCTAAAAAGGTCCCTAAGGTCGTGTACTAATGGTTAAGATTAATAATAAAATTCAAGAGTTAAATGAACCCCTTAATGATGATAATATACCTTCACAAGAGGTAATCTCCTTGATGAATGTCATGGGTGATTTATAATAACAAGTAAACCATCTCACATTGAAAAGTAAAGCATACCACTCTTGGGTTGATTCTAATGCCATTCATGGCAATCTTATTCCATGTAGAATCTTCACTACAAATTTTCCACCCAACTTTTAGATACCAGTGTTACCAAAATTTGATGGGCATGGGGATCCATACTCATACCTTCAAGCTTACGGTAAATCCATGTCATGTGTAATTAATAATTTAACTCTACTACAATTATTTCCAACGTCTCTAGAAGATGAGGAATTAAATTGGTTTCGTCATGCACTCCCTAGTGGTTTACTACATACATATGATAATTTAGAAGCAATCTTTCTCAGGCACTACATACAGAATAATGGACCTCAAGTCACATATGAGAGCTTTCCTTCACTATAATAGGGTGAGATGGAACCAGTAATTGAGTATATTATAATATTCAACTAATGTATGCATCAGTTGATTTACCAACTGAAAAATTAAGAGGTACAATACATCTTTGTTATAGGCCTCATTTTTCTTCTTAAGGATAAATTACTATATCATACATCCAAATCATTTTGGAATCTATGTAACGTAGCTATGAAATTAGAGAAAGAGTTGGGACTAGTTGAAATAAAATTTATAGGTAGATTTGGATGTAGGTTTTCTAGATCCAGAGTTATCTAATATGGTATAATAACCTCCTCCACTTATGATTAATAAATAAGTAAAATAGAAACAACCAATCAAGATACTCAACAAGATCAAAGAGCCACTTCACAGAGCATCTCCTATAGTGAGTAGAGTATAAGACACCAACAGAGTGGCTATATAGTTTTCAGATAGAGAAAGGCCTCATGATATCTTACTTACATTATTAGACAAGGATATGATCACACTTCCTACTACTCATCACCATCCATCACACCGTCTATACAAGATACATAATAAACCACACTACAATTTTCATAAGATAAATGGACATTTGGACAACAAATCTTATGCACTCTGATAGCGTATTGACCAGTATGTCAATAGAGGCTTTATAGCATTTACATAGGGGCATCGAGATATCTATCTCCACAATCTCTTAGATCACACCCCTATATGACTGAGTTATCCTAGGATGTTCCTTTTAAGGATCCATTGGTTACTCATCATATGAGCCATGTGATTTATAGGACACCTACATAAGAGATATCTCATGTACCATATAGTCAATATAGATGGAAACTAGTTCACAAAGATCCACCTAATTATAGAAGCATGGTATAAAAATGGAAAGTAATTTAATCCCCATTTAAAGTTTAATAGCCAATTAAGATATTTGCTAGAAATCATTTAAATCAAAACATAGTTAAACATCCAATTAAGATATTTTCTAGAGATCACATAAACTAGAACATAATTCAAAAAAAAATTAATATATTTAACAGAGATCACAAATATCAAAACATAGTTCAATATCTAATTAAGATATTTTCCATAGATCACAAAAATTAGAACATAGTTCAACAACTGATTAAGATATTTGCCATAGATCATAGAGATTAGAGCACAACTTTAAGCTATTTGCTATAGATTCTACACATGTAGCTACTAGCAATGTACCATGAGTAGTATTAGTTCTAGAATATACTTCTATATCGACACAACATGAGCAGTATGGTCACTTGTTCACCATGCCATCTAGGTTCAAATAGTGCATACCACAGTTACATGATCCACACTTAGATATCCTATGATACTCATATAACACCCATACTAACAAATAACATTCCTAATCCACTACACATGTCTACTTAAAAAATCATAAACAGATAAATAATTCATTACCTTTACTTAGACACATAACATATTTCCATAGCATGATTTAACACAATAAATAAAATCAAACACATGTGAAAATACACAATACCATAAATCAATATTACTAGTATACAAGATACCCATATAGAAAAAAACATCTATATATATTTATAACTCAGAGCATAATTTCAATATAATACTATAAGTAACTCAATAATTCAAGCTTGGTTACTAGGACTATCCCCCTCACTCTCACTCTCTGATACATCCATACTAGAATTAAAGGCTATGTTATCCCTTCAATACCTTGATTGAGACCTGAATCTATTCTCTCTTGTAACACCCCCAAATTAAGTAGTACCTCTGCATGATATAATCATCCACTATCTAGCTACATTCCCCACCCAGAGTATCAAGTATGGGCTTAACTTATCTTTGTAACTCAATATGTGTGTCATCCCTATTAGCAATTGATCACATGTATGTTGTAGTAGTTATGGTTGCTTGATAAAATAAGTGAGCATGGATGTTGAAAACATTTGTGTCCCTCTCCACTGGTCCCTCATCCCTAGCATCATTAGGGATATGCCATGTCAGTACTTGGAGCATAGACTCAATGGTAGTCTCCCAATACTTACCATCACCTAAACCTATACATACCAACATAATACATTAGATACCTACACAAGAAAATAAGTAATGAAGTAAACAAAACATATAAATATATAATAGAAACCTACCCTCAAATCCCTAAGGGGCTCAACATTGAACACATCCTCTGTGATGATCCCACCTCATAGTAATAGTGGTGCCCATCTAGAATCCTCCACCATGTTATGTAGGCATCAGTTTCTCCTACATCATCCACATCTAGTATATTAAGCATTATATCCTACTCTATCAATATAATTGGAGCTATCTCCAAATCAAATGGTTTATGCCTACTCCCTTGCATCACTAGAGCTCGAGAACTCCTTAACTAGACCAATGGTGCCAATGGAACATTTTGAGTAGAACCAAAATATTGTGTCACTTAGTCATACTAATACCTCTTGAATACATTGACCCAATAGTCATGCAACTAGCAGCTCACTCACACCTATTTTAGCTAAGCACCATCCTTAAGCTATCCCTCATGGCCCTTATAAGGCCACTAGATAATATCTCCAACCATCAACCTATCACCTATTCACACTACACCATGCTCCTCTTGGGCATTCGGGGCATACTAGTCCACCTCTCTAATAATGTTTGGGGATGAGAAAAATCATCCTATCAATGCAACATCAGTCTACTCACTGTTATATTCTCATAAGCCCAATAATGCAATAATGTAAAATACCCAATACCACCTACATACATCTCCTGAGTGTAATGGTATAAATCTTGATACAAGTGGGATATCATAGTATGACCCTATGAGTACACAGTACCATACTCCTATATATATTATACTATCCCATGAATCTTATATGAGATAGATACCTTTTTCCCATTCATAATAATAAAAGGCCAATAGAACCACTAAAAACTTCCACAACCATGGAACATTCATTGTAACAATCAATGAAAACAATACATCATTGTTACTCCATGCTTGATGAGTACCTATGGACATCGCTAAAAAATACCTCACATCTTGTTTTATATCTAGGTCACCAATGGCCTCCTATAGCACTAATCTTTGACTATTAATTATTAATATTAAGATCTTATATACATCCTCCAATGTGATATTCATCTCCCCAATAAGTAGCTAAAATGAACTTGTATCTACGTTTCACTTCTCATGCAATGTTGTCATCATATGTTTGTCTTAGGGCATTAGATCTAATGATTTCACATGACCCATGCTAGATATATCTATCAATGGAAATCCTTATAATTAATCCATCATTTGGATCCACTCTGGAACTCTCTCATATGCACATCTACTTGTAAAATACTATCAAACTAGTATTAACATCATAAAATATCAGATAAATATATAAAAATAGTCATCAAACACCAATAAGAAACAATAAGCATAAAAAAAATTATCCTATTGAAAATTATCACTATATATGGAATAGTAATGTTGGAAAGTAGTGCCTTATTTAGGACACTAGCACCATGTCTTAGACACTAGCACCATTCTCAGGATAATAGTGCTACATTTCTCAAAATGGCCCTAAACTACCAAATTTTCACTAAAAATAATAAAAAAATTTACTAAATATGTCAAAAGTAGGGAAAAGGATAGATCCCTTACTAGGGTAACCTCCTCCCTGGCCTGGATAAGCACCTTTACCTCCTCATACTAGGTCACACTCGATCTTTGTCTCCTCGGCATACTCTCTAGCTCAGAATAAATAATCACTATCAAGTTAAATGGTTCAAATGAGTTGTCAAACAAATCAACCAACCTTTTTACGCCACATTTTAAAAATCTCACCTTACTAAGGTTGACCTTGTGCACCAATTTTTCCAACTAATACCAACTTCTTCCAAACATGATATCTAGAGAAATGTAGCTCTGACTTTCAATCCATTTTTTGTGTGTGGGAATTGACCTCGATGTACCTCACCCTATATTAGTTACACTAATATCCAAATCAAATTAAACTCTACAAAATGTAAAAACCTATATTTCCTTAACAACCTCAATATAGACCACATGTTTATACCATTACCGATTTAAAAATAAACAACTCTATTATAATAGATAAATTAATAAAACTCCCAAGCTAACTATCACCAGCATACCATCCAGTATCACTTTTGGTTAAACACCATTACCATAGTTTTATCTCTCATAAAAAAGAGGGCATATACACATTATTTACATAAATTCATATAGATACACAAATTGACTCCGATATATAGATATTCAAACACGAGTTTACTCAGATATATAGATATTCAGATATATAGATATTCAGATATATAGGTTTACTCAAATATATAGATATTTAAACACATGGTTTTGCTCAAATATACATATATTTATAAACATAGGTTTACTCAAATATATATATTATGCATTTTGACTCAGATATATAGATATTTGGATACATAATTACATTACTAAAATATCAGGTTTGGGGGCATGATGTAGGGCACACATCTTTGATCCCATAGGGATTCACCAGATTGTATAGATGGAATGGAAATTTATACCATTATTTATGTTCAAATTGTCAAGTTACACTTAGATCATCACCAAGATTTTTCTAATTTGGGTTACATAATCATCTATAGTGGTTTATCCATAGCCTTTCACTAGAACCAGATTATGTAGGTTGAGCAATAGTTTTGATCTCTAGTTTTAGATTATATACTTAGATTCAGTCTAGATATTAGAGTGGGTGAAATCAGGCCTTATTTCTTCACATTTTTAGATTACATTATCAAATTTAGTCTAGTATCAAAGTGGGGGGAAATAGGACTTGTTTATCCACATTTTTAGATTACATACTTAGATTCAATCCAGATATCAAAGTGGGGAAAAGTAGGCCTTGTTTCTCCACATTTTCAATTTACATTCTCAGATTTCATCTAGATATCAAGGTGGGGGAAAAGTAGGGTTTCATTTCTCATAATTTAGTTCACTATTTATATTTAGTACAAGGGGCACCACATTATGGATTTCCTCTTCACAAACTTCATTCCAACTCCTGTCCACTTCTTTAGCCAAGAAGTGGACCAGGTCTAGAGCACATCCACACAAATAAGTATAGGTACGTGTTCCTCTTTTTATTTTACTCTAGTACTTTCATTTCATTGCATTACTATAATAAAATGGGGGCAAATGTATAAACCATAATTTGGTTAAGAAACCACAAGTACTATGTCTTTTGTTTCTCTTTCACATGGTCTTAGTGATGAATGTAACTCTTGTTCACTTGGTTATTTTGGGTCTTTTGGTATTTTTTATGTCTTATTTTCCCTATTTGTTTCACACCCAATGGTCCTAAGTTATCCCCTCTGAATCACAAGGGCCCATAACTTATTCTACCTAGTATTTTCCTTATTTTAGGAGCTCAAGACACTAGCACCCTTATCTGGATAGTAGCACCATTGGTGTTAGTGTCCACTTTTTAGTGCTAGTGTACAATGGTCATTTTCTTACTTGTTTTAGGTCCTAACCCTCCCTTGATCCTTATTTTATGTTTTTATCCCTCTTTTGTGTCTTGTCAGCCAACAAACAAGGGTCTTATATTCAAATCAAAGTTCCTTCTATATAAAGAGACTCATAAGGAATTTTACATTTGACACTTACTATCTTGGCACATAATTACATAAAATTAGTTAATAGTACAACTCAACACACTACATATTACTTAGCTATCACATCTAGACTTGTATACTTGATTAAATAAGGACCTAAGAGAAAGTCATTCTAGCATACCATGCATATTGATTGTGCACATTCCCTAAGGGAGGACTACATGTGATCTAAGACCCCTAATATGAGGGTTAATATAGGCATTGGAAAGGATAATATGGGTTTTATCTTATGTGATTGTAATATCCCACAACTTAATTTTTTCATTTATTTTGCATTTGATCTAGTTTGTGTTTCATGTGTGTAGGTATTCATTAGGGTTTTGAAAGAGATTCATGCAAAACATTGACATAATCAAACCTCCATAAGTCATAGAATCACCTACATACAGGTCCCTCAAACTCTCTTCCATCATCTTTGAAATTTTTAGGCAACACTTCTAAGAAGGACACTAATGCCATTGGTGTTACTATCATCATAATGGAACTATTGTCCAAAGCCTATTTTCAATTAAAATCATAGGATGAAAGATGTCTGGTTAATCTCCAATCCTATTTATTAGGGTTTTGAAAGAGATTCATGTAAAATAGTGACACAGATGAACCTCCATAAGTCACAGAATCACCTACAGATCCCTCAAACTCTCCTACATCATCTTTGAAAGTTTGAGGCAACTCTTTTAAGAAGGACACTACTGTCATTGGTGCTACTATCTTCATAAGGACATTATAGTCTAAAGCTTGTTTTCAATTACAATCATAGGACAAAAGATGTTTGATTGATCTCCAAGCCTAATTCATAGAAACACTTCTTTTACTCTAGCTAAGTACACTTTCTTGCCATCTTTATTACTTTTGGAATAAATTGTTAAATTAAATATTTCATGTATTTATTTCAATTTATTACTATATTCAACCCTTAACAACCTAGTATATACATCTACTAAGTCCTAAAAGATAAAATGGTTATTAAGTCTCATTTCTACCTTTTAAATTTTAATTTTACTTTATTTCATATTATTCTTTGGGTCATTTGAACCTAATTTACCCCTCCCTTTATGGTTATTTAAACCCTTGTATCACTTTTATCCCCTTGGGTTTTTCCCACCCAATATAGCCTTTACTTCATGTTTATCTGAATTTCCTTCCCTTTTACCTTATTTTTTAAGAGTTCGGCCTAATTCCTTTTTTAGGCTCGCATGTGTATGTCTACATTGATTTTATCCTTATATCATTAGGGTTAATATGCAGTTTCTATCTACCATGGTCAATACTATGGTGTTTTAATGCATTTTTATTTAGAAAAAAACTAAGTTGAGGTATGTATGTGTTACTTTCAATTATCTCATTTAAGATCATTTACCTACATCACTTAATTTTATCTTTATTGATTTTATGTTATTTCCCAAATCACCATCCTAGATTACACTATTCTAAAATGTAATGATCTTTAGATGTGGAATTTATATACACTTATATATAGTTACTAACAATTGCTTTTCCAAGACTTGTTGGTGCATATTTGTCCCTAGTTGCATGTCTTAAAGAGAGCATTGGGATCTAGGTTGGGTTGGGTCGTCTCATGGTAATTTATGATATATTTTTTATATTATCACTTGTTATACCTTTTTACACTCATTATCTGGCTATCTGGTCATTTTATCCTCCTTCGGTACTCTTTTCCTTGATTTCAACCTCTTATGCCTAGTTTCATGCATATTTATGACAAACTCTCCCATGTCAATTTATTTAGTTTGGCCCCTATATTTTATATTATCCCTATTTGATATAGTTTATATCAATCTAGATCAAGTCCATCAACATACTTGACAGGTCACTTTTAGGAGTTGTATCTTTTTATATAGGGATTCCATGGCTCATTTTTATAATAAACACACACCAATATTATCTACATGTGCATAAAATCCTACCTTTAGTAGAAGAAAATGAATTAGGGAATAGTATCTTATACTTATAAAAGTTTATATTTCCATAATTTCTTTGGATTTCTTGAGAATGAATTTTAACCAAAGAGGAACAACTAATATTTGAGTTTCAAACTAAGGATACTTAGGTTTTCATCCTTATCTTTTGATCCTCCACCTTCAACTTCTATCATAGATTGCCACTTGATCCAAGAGGGAGATTGATGCACCAATAAGTAAAACCAAGATAAGTATCCCTATCTCTAAACTCTTTCTTTTATTTGGTTTATTTGTATATACTAGAGTAGTATGTTGTTGTCTTCTTATCCATGCTTACCTTATATTATGCTATCTTTTCATGCTATTAAATCCATAGTTAGATATCTCTTGGTAGTAACCCATAGTTTAGATACCTATTAGTTACTATATAATGACATTTGTCTATATTTAGTTTAATTATTATATATATTAGATCTACGTTTTCTTTGTTCATTAGTTCTTTGCATAAGATTCTTAATTATATCCTTAATCCCCGTTTTAAAATAGTTCTTGATATAACCTCTACCCCATTTTGTAGCATGGCCAATTGTATGTATGTTAGATCTAGTATACCCTTAGTATATTTATGTTGCTTACCATATTCACCTACATAGAGTACACTTAGTGGATTAAATTGAAAATAATATTGTGATGTTTGGTCAATGTGGTGTTCATTCAGAATGA
Organism: Torreya grandis; assembly: GCA_037957365.1. NCBI lineage: Eukaryota > Viridiplantae > Streptophyta > Pinopsida > Cupressales > Taxaceae > Torreya > Torreya grandis. The sequence continues at coordinate 1,573,938 of JARHVA010004067.1, forward strand.
AAATAAGATACAACAAAGGCAATAGATATGGGGTCAACTCCAATAAAATATAACCTTTGTAGTTATGTTAATGTCTCAAACATGTGGATATCATCATTACATACTCGTAACTTTACAAATGTCTAGCTAACCCCATACATTTTCAATCAAAACCTACAAATCTATACAATGGATAGTTCTTCAAGTTTTTTATTATTTTATTATTGGAGGAATCAAATCATGTTTTAGAAAATAAAAAATATAATGTAGATATGGTAGTTACTGAAGAGCTATAGGTTACAATGAAACATGAATATACTAAAATCAAAATTATCACTAAGCATGAGAGATAAAAGGAGAGAAGGTCATCACTACATAGAATCATACAATGACAAACTTAACACACACAAAGAAAGAGACATCCATCATCAAAACTCTTAGTGATTATGCCCAAAATATAGTATTAAATGTGAAAATAGGATATGTGAATAAAATTCAAGAGTTGGATAAATAATTAATGGATTAAATAATCAATCTATCAAGTTTGCATATGTAAAACATGTTTAAAATTTTATATTTGAAGTAGAAGAGGCACTAGTTATTTATTTGTTGTATTCTTAAAATTACATGACCCTTTGTTGTAATTGAAGCAAGCTAAAACAAATGTATAAGTGAAGAATAATATATTGGAAAAATTCAAATCTATGATTGAATTCATGGAAGGAACCCATAAACAACTAGATCCTAAGGCCTCATATTTCATTGATTTATTTAAGTTCAATTTGGGTATGGTGGAACTATGTGCGATAAGAAACATTTTTGTGTGAAGGTAAAAAAAATAATGGATCCACTTCTAGAACACACAAAACTATAAAATGTGTTTGAGTCACTCCATTTGACCAAAATTATGATATATGTAAGGCGAATATGATCAAATATATAAATATCCTCTAATATTAGAAAAGGGAAAAATCCATACTAGATCCAACACACATATAATATGTCACATCATAAAGTATGGTAGAGTTGTAAGCAAGAGTTTTTATAAGAAGTTGGATCAAGGATATAATTAGGAAGCCTATGCAAGGATATGAAAAAATCAACCTAGATCCAAGATGTAAATTAAGTAAATTAAAGAGAGAGACATGTCATTAGGTGGTAACCAAGAGATATCTAAACTAAGGATTGTATCCAAGATTTATCTAACTAAGGTTATAACATCATTCACAAATAACATAAGTTATCCTAATCATGGGAAGACACAAACATACTACTTCTATCATATTATTATATAAAACCCAAATAAATTGAAGAGTTTCAAGATAGGGATACTTACCTTAGGTTGACTTGCAATCAAATCAATCTCCCCCTTGGCTCAAGTGGCACTTTATGATATATGTTGTAGGTGAAGGTCAAGACATAAAAAAGAAGACCTTTGTATCCCTAGTTTTGGACTCCAAACATAATTGTGCCTTTATGGGTAGCTTCTCTCCTTAAGACTCCAAAGACCCTATGTAAAAACAAACTTCCAAAAGTATAAATGCCTATATCTTAATTCCTCTTTTTCTATTAAAAATAAGTTTTTGTGAACAAGAATAGCATAATGGTGTTTTAATTTTATAATAATGTCATTTTATAACCCCATATATACATATATTAATCCTAAAATTCACCTGGAAAATATGTTGATGAACTCAATCTAGATCTATACATTATAAATAAACATAGCGAAATCAGTATTGTGTCGATCAAGGTTGATATAGTACAAAAAAGATAATTTTATTAGGTTGGGATGATATAGTTGGAAATGGACCATAATCAAGAAAAAGGACTATGATTTCCATGGCTAATACAATGTAAATTATGGGTACCACTACACAACTAACTCAGCATGGCTGAGTTAGTAAAGAAAAACCATGAAACTAGGTAAGAGAGGTGAAAAGAGGGAAAAGAGAATGGATGGAGGCTACACTAATAAAATAGCATGTTAATTAGTATAATAAATTATCATATAATAATCTTTCATAAGGTATCACAATCATAAATCATATAAAATTCAAAGTGACCAAGTGAGCATCTCGCAACAATTCAAAGTTTCAGCGTCTATTCAAATGTGTTAAGTTCAAAGGGGAACCTCTAAACACAAAAACTTGCCATAATGATAACATGTTTTAATTATGTGGAGAATATGAATATGAAATATATGAGATAATTGAAAAATGAATTCTCTCTCAAGGGGGAAAATGGAAGGAGGGAAAAGAGGGTGACACCAGGGTGAAAACACATTCTTTATCACAAACAAGAAATTTTAATTAATTTATCAAGATTAATATTTTTCAATATCAATGGACCTAGAGAACACGACTATGCAATCATGATCTTGGGCTAACTAGCGATGTATAAATATCATCTCATGAATGTTATATGTAATAAAATTAAAATGATCAATCCTTCCCATGATGTTTTCCCTATTCCTCAGAACCTCAATAGAGATATCAATCAACTACAAGGATTAGTTATTTTCCTAAGAAGGTAGGTGGTACTAGTAATATAAATGTAAATCTAGTTATCCATTCTATTGGCATACTATACTACAATGGACCTCAGCTTTATCACAAGGCCAAATTTAGAGTTTGAGATTCAACTAGGAGAGGGGCACATCTTTTGGTGTGAATTTGACTTCCAAAATATCTTTTGCCTTTTCAAGTTTCCTTTTTTATTTTGATTTTGATTTTTTCTTTTATATATTGGCTTCTAGATTTTTTGGATTTTTCTATTTTCTTCCTCCATACTTAGAATACCAATAATGGGTTCTTAAGATGACTAACACAATATATAATATACCTATCCACTAAAGAAGAGAACCTAGAGACCATGACACCTCGATACTCCTATAATTGCATCTTAGAAAAGAATGAAAATCTTTAAATTGACCTTGGTGTGCCCAAAAGGAGGTGGAAAACATGGAAGATGCACATGAAAATAATTTGGTTACCCCAATCATAAAAATATATATAAAAGGTGATGATATAATGGCTGATAGGTTTGAGAATTTAATCATAAGAGGGGGTAAAATATGGATGAGAAACATGATATAGACTACAAAAGCTTTTCTACAAGAGAATATAACTAAATCTAAGAGATAAAACACCACTCTTGACCATTTCTTTATATTTGTAATAAAACACCTATCTAAGATTGGGAGTAGGAGAATAAAACAAAGGTAATAATATAGGATGAGAGCTTGTGAGGAGGGTCTAGTTATATTCCTTTGAGATCTTACCATAAAACTCATAGAATAAATAGCCAAGAGGCACAAATATAAGTGTATAAGGAGAGCCTAGAGGTGCAATAAAGGGTAGTGATAAATCTATGATGTGAAATAAAGATACTAATCATAGATAAGAGCCTAGAGGCATGAAATAATGTAGTAGAGAAATCCATGAAATAAAGCAAGGAGTGCCCAAAGGCATGAAAAAATGTAGTAGATAAATCCAAGAGATAAAGGAAGGAGAGCGTAGAGGTGCAGATAATGAGATTCAAAAAAGTAGGGAAAAAAATAAAGAGAGACAGGTGGTGAAGTCGCAAAGTATGGTAATTGGTGAGGAGGCACTGGTTGTATTCCCCAAAGTCTTGCCATGCAACTAACAAATTGAAAATCTAAGAAGCATAAAATAAATAGATCCCAGAGGTCAAAATAAAGTACTGATAAAATGTAAGAACCAAAGGTGTATGATAAGGATGAGGGAGCCCAGAGGTGATGTTAAGGTAGGTGATAAGAAATTTGTAGGTTTAGATAAATGAAGCTAATATGCAACACAGGAGATTTAGATAAAACTTGCAATAAATGTTAGCATAAAAATATAAATTAACTATATACAAACATGATATATGTACAAGAAATAAAAATCAGAGACAAAAATAAAACAATGATGAACGATGTTAAGGATAATAATTTTCCAAAAAATGAGCTTTGGATGGATCATTTAAAATGTGATGTTCATTAGTTTATAACTGATAAGTGTTAGGTCCAAGGATGTATTTGATAAGGTAAGGACCCCACCACTTTTAATCATATTTACCTTATTTTTCAAGGGTGTAATCCAGTTTAACATTAAATCTCCAACATCAATCTTTATATCAAATTTATTATTTTTTTACTTAGTGATACAAGTTATATATTATCGATTGTGTTGGAGAAAACTCATGTGTCTCTTGTCAAGCAGATCTAAATCATGAAGGTGGGTTTCATGGATCTCTTATTCAAGGATAATATTATGAAGATAAATTTGTAATGAATGTAACTCCACTTTTAGTGGTAAGACAACTTCAAATCCATAGACTAGAGAGAATGGAGTTGCCCAATAGCAGTGCAAATACAAGTATGGTAAGCCCAAAGTACAAGGTAGAGCTTGAGATGTCAATCAATGTTGGAATTTCTAATACTTATATACAATATCTTATTAATGATATTTTTGGTTACTTCAATTTGACCATTGAGCTAAGGATGATAAGGAGTATAAAATTTGTGTGTAACCTTCAATTTCAAGCAAATTTGTTTCATGTCGTTATTTTTGAAATCTCCACCATTGTCAAATATGATGGTGTGAGGAATTCCAAAATGAGAAATTATTTTGTTGAGATCAAACTTTTAAATACTAATTTCATTAACATTATAATTGGGCATATCTTATACACATGTGGTAAAGTACGTAATGGCAATGATAATAGAAATATGGCCATATTGTGATTAAGGCAACTTACCAATGAGATCAAATCCCCACATAGATAATGACCAAGGAAATTCAAAAGTTCAAATGTTGGAAAAGATTACACTTCATAGCAAAGGAGATGGTTTTTTTTGTAAGTGTTGGCCAATAATAGCCATGCATTAGAATTTGTGGGTTGTAGTGTGTCCACTACAATGACCTCCAAAAATGCCTCTATGTGTTCACTCAAGAAGAGGGAAAATCTCATCTTCATTAACACATCAATTTAGGGTGCCCTCAAAGTTACTAGAGTAAAGCATATAATGCTTAAGGATATACTTGAAGGCTTAATTTCAAGTTGTAGTCTTTCATGAGTGTTGGCCTTGGGAGGGTAACTCTAATTTTATAAAAAAATTGATGACGTCCTTATACCAAGGGCTTTATGGGGTGATGATAGCCTCAGTGTGAAAAATAAGGGATTAATCCTTAGGTGCTACAATACATGAGGAATTTTGCATGTTAATAAGAAATTTATTATCATATAATGCTTTATGCATGTAAAAAATGGAATCCAATGGGGCAAGAGAATCAACGACAACATTTTGTTCTACTAGGATTACCTGAACAGTGAAAGATGAAAATTATTTAACAAATTTTCTAACAAAGCAATGATATGCTCAAAGGTTCTCAATTTTGCATTGGTGAGCACCATTGACTTGGAAACATACAAGTTAGGAATCACCTTAAGTATGTAAATAAGACATATCTAGATTAATGGCTACTTGCATAACAATAATTAGAGGTTCATATTCAACCATGTTGTTAGTAACATCAAATTTTAGTCCAAAATCTAAAGTAATGGTGTTTCCAAAAGGATTGGAAAGGAGATATATTGCATTAGATACTAACAATCACTTGGTTTTGTTAAAGTGAAGTGTCCAAGCATCCTCATGTAATTCAATTTTAACTTTGGGTTATTCTTTGTCTTAGATTTTCTTGGTTGTTTTGGTTTAGATTCTTGAATTTCAGGCTCTTTGAGAGCTTGGCCCTCAAGGTTAGCTATGAAATTTTGAAATTAGTCTTTAAGGGTTATAGTTTGGTTAGCACCTTCAATGAAGAGGACATCTTCATTGGGAAGGGTATCCTGAATATGTCCTTGGGAAGAAATAGGTGTAGAAGTAACAAGTTGATTTGTAATTAGTTGCCCCTTAATGAATTTTTACATAATGTTATTAAGGTCAAATTCCATTAAGAGGGTCATCCATTTTCCAATTCTATAAAAAGGCCTTGAAAAATAACCAACAGAGAGGGTCTGAATGGACAATGATGTATGTCATCTAATAAAACATGTAATACCAAATCTTTTTGGTGTCAAAGTAGATAGTGAAACAAGCACACTCGATCTTAGAGTAGTGGACCTCATAATCAATCAATGTATGAGTAATGTGATATATTTCATATTCCTTGCTGAACTCATCTTATTATTCAATAATTTCCCTAACTCCATTAGGGGTTGAATATGTGTACAATATGAGAGGGTGATCACTAGATGAAGGTCATTGTGTAGGAGGTTCAAGAAAGGATTTATTCATTTTTTAGAAACATTTTGGAAACATTAATCCATTAAAGAGTAACACCTTTCTTGCACAAGGAATTGATTAAACGAGTTTGACTATCCAATTTGGGAAAAAATCTCCAAATTTCCTCAAGCTTTGCAAGGAAATTATAGATATGAAGGATAGATCCTAGTTTAGGCATTTCCATAATGGATTTGATCTTGGATGGATCTACTTCCATTCCTCCTCTAGAGACAAAAACCTTAAAAGCTTTCTGTATTTAACACCAAAGAAATTTTTTGGGGGTGAATTTAACATTTTATTTTATTAGACACTCAAAAATGATACTTATGTCACGAAGATAATCTTCATGAGGCTTGGATTTGACTAGGAGATCATTCACATAGGTTTCAACTATCTTATGGATGAGGTCACGAAAAATCTTGGTCATAGCACATTGGCAAATTTCCCCAATGTTTTTAAGGCAAAAATGCATCTTACCATAGCAATATGTGCCCCTTTCAGTAGTAAACGTAGTCTTATGTTGAACTTTAGGAGTGATGTAAATTTTATTATACCCTAAAAAATCGTGTGTGAAATAAATCATCTCATAGTTGGTTGTACAATCAACAATGGCATCAATAAAAGGTAATGGAAAACTTTCCTTATGACATGCTAAGTTGAGATTATGAAATTCAATACATATGTAAATGACCATTGTGACTTTCTTACAAATGGGAACTATGTTATAAATTTATTTGGAATAATATTTTTGTTTAATGAACCTAGAATCAAGGAGCTTGATAATTTCTCTTTGTGATAAAGCTTACAGACCTGTAGAGGAATGTTTTCATTGGTTTTGGTGAATGGGTGTTGCATCAAGATAAAATAATGATAATATGGGCAGCTATGTTAGGGTCAATTCCAGGCATGTCTGTATATGACCAAGAAAAATCTTCTTGTACTTTTCAAGGGCTACACTAAGTTTATCCATCTCTTTTGGAGTGAGAAGTTAAGAAATAAGAATAGGACGATGACGATCAGGTGTCCCTAAGTTAACCTCATTATCTCTTCAACTAGCATGGCATTTCCATCTTGGAAGTGATAGGTCCAGGAGGCAATTTAGCGAGGAAATATTTTGAATCGACATTAGCCACAAAGTTATGAAAATGTGGAGTATTCTTCAAATGTCCAAGTTTATGATGTTAGTGAGGACGTTGAGGTTCCATTGCATGAAGGAGTTCTAAAATAGCTTTGTCGTTAAGTAAATTAGGTGAAAGAACATAATATTCAATATCCACCTTTAGAACTATATGTTGGTTGACAAAAAAAAAATTAGTGATTTATCTAGAACTGTATATTGGCCGATATAGTTGTTTTGAGTGAATTTGTATGAACCGTATCCTGGCCAATACAATTGGAGTTGATAGAGATATTTTTTTCGATACAATCTATATTATTATGATTTTTATCATCTTGGCCGATACAATAGGATTTATCTAATTTTTTCTAAGATGTCTCATCGCTGATAAAATTTTGCTGGATTTTTATAAACTATATCAGGGTAGTCAATATAACTAGAATTTTTTTATGTCTGAGCAATATCTTGGCCAAGGCAGTTGGTTTCTGATAAGGGTTTTTTCTGAAATGTATCAATATGATCGATACATTTGGATTTTTCAAAAAAAATCTAAATTATATCAGGATATAGTTGAATTTTTTTTAGAAATGATTTCTAAAATAGATCGTTGATGATTTTTGGAAGAAATCCCTAAGATTTTTTATAAGACGCAACTGGTGTTTTATTAAGGACGATTAATGGAAAGTACATAAACTTCTATGTATACACTTTCTTCTTCATCACTTGAATCGAAGTGAGGATCAAGATCATAATAAAGGTGTACTAAATTGACATCTTATTGAAAGCATGCATTTTAGTGAGGGTTTGTTGATAATGAAACACATCCAAGTGTCTTATTTGAGCTTGGGAAACACTGTAATCTTCAATGAAATAGTGCATGCTTAGTTAAGATTTAAAGGGTTTTCATTGGAAGTATCCTTGGCAGATATATACCAAGTTGACTAAAATTTCAAGAGAGTAATAGTAGTTCTTGGAAAATTTTAGCCACCCCATATTCATTATATTAATAAAAGTCTTTTTCGTAAGAAGTTTCATTAATATTGCAAGGACATGCATTTTCACTATCATCTTCAATTAAGGGAACGACATATCTCTTGGTGGAAGAAATGGAGGAAACCATTCCAAGATATGTGGTGGTAACTTAGTGGTATTACAAGTGTTTTGAAAATAATTGGCTCCATTATCATTGGAGTTAACAAGGGTGACTTGTATATTAGAATGCATGTTGATAAATTAAGGGAAATGAGTGTTATTAATAGTTTTGTAGTAGGAATGTGAAATTACATTTTAAGATTTGATAATTTGAGATCCCATGGGTGAGGATCAGCTTCATGTTTTTAATGAACACCATCATAAATAAAATGTATGCATTGGCTACCAAAGGAACTAATTTCTCTCATTTTGTGAGTCCATGGATGACCTAAGAAAATGTTTTAATAAAGTGGAAGATCAATAACCATGATCTTGGTGCATATGGTTTTGGGTCCTCTAGTGAGAGGAATCCAAAAACAACCAAGAGACTTTTGTTTGTTCTTATCAAATCCACAACAATTAAGTCTTATTTTCTTAATATCTTTGGTAGAATATCCTAGTTTTTTTACTAATCATAAGGAGCTGACATTAATGCCCTACCCTTCATCTATAATAACATTTCTTATTTGAACATCATTGACCATGACGCTAATGAAAAAAGGTGAGTTATCAACTTGGAAGATAATTTCATCATTGATCATATCATCCTCAAGAAACTTGATAGTGAGTTTATTAGTTGGTTGAGGATGGGATATGGATTAAATGGTATGGACTTTGGTAGGTGATGGATCTTGAAGAGGTTGGTTAGATGGTTTAGTTTCATTTGTAGATGGTAATTCCTCTATATCTTTCAATTGTTGCATGAGAAATTTCCAATGATAGGGTGGTGTTCTCATGAGTTCTATTAGAGGAATCTTGCAAGGCACAGAATCAAGTTCTTCTAGGAAATTACATTGAGGTTATTTTTGGTAAGAACCATAATGATAATTAGGTTCATAGCTAGTATTTGTTTTGGGGGATTTATTAATAAGAGGAGGTTGATCATTAGACTGAGGTTCCATTGATGGAGAAGATGAATCATTAGATGTGTGTCTTGGAAGCTATATTAGATTTTGTTGTATCTTTGAGAAGCATTTCTTCTTGAGAATGTTTCTTAGGTTTGGTAACGAGATCTTTATGAGAGAGCTTACATTGATGGTTAACTTTTGCCACATTAATGTATTGAGAATTGATGTAGTATTGTTCATAATTAACATTAATACACCTATAAAGTTTCATAGGAGCGGTATTGGGATTAAAATATTGTTAAGATTTGTGTTGATTTTTAATTTTGAAATTGATAAGAGTGTTGTGATTGATTGGATTGATTTGATCAGTTTTACTGAGTTTTGGAAGCTTTGATATATTAATTGCAATGCTCTTTAGACATAATTTTGTGGTTGAATTTTTCTCCTAGCATGAAGTCATAAGCAAATTTCTTAAGTTCATAACAATATTCATGAGAATGACCAACTTTAGTATGAAACCAACAAAACTTGTTGGCATTGAACCATGGTGGGAAAGGCTTGGATTGGTCAAAACTCAAGGGCCTAAAAATTGACATGATTTTCTTCGGCTCTTAAAGACGCAAGTGAGGGTGGGTAAGATTTGAATTATTTGGATTGTTTGGCTGGTTTGGAGAAGATACTCCCGATTTAGGTTAGGAGGTTTACTTTGTAGTGAAGTGTTGGTGTTTATTGCATTAGTTGATGTTTGGAAATATTATCTACTATAATTTTGAAAAGGTTCAAATTGGTTCATAAGGTAATCATGTCTTTTAGCTTGATCAAAGGCTTCTTCAAAAGTCTTAGGAGTAACAAACCTTAATTTCTATTGACGTTGAGGCTTTAAAGCAGTAATAAAGAGTTTGAAAATATTTTCCTCACTCATGTCATGATCCAATTTATGAGCCAAAAACTTTCATCGCTTGATGAAATCAAGGGTGGATTCTTTAGGTAATAGCTTGGCATTGACAAAGTTACCAAGGCTATTTTTGAGAAGATCGTGATATTAAAATTATTTGACTAAAGCATTGACTAGGTCTTATGGCTTTTTAATTGAATGTGTTGGGAGTTTATTATATAATTTTACCACATCTCCAACTAGAGTTTTGACTAAAAGCTTGGTAGTTTCAAAAGTATTGGTTTAAATCCATTCTTTGCAGAGGTTTCCAAATGTCATAAGGTGTAGAGTAGGATCGATAGTCCCATTATATTTTATGATTGGAGAAGCACCTCCACTATCCATAGAAAAAATATACGGAGCTGGAGATTCGTTTTGGAGAGTTTGAAGCATCTTGTTGCTAATAGGAGATTCGGGAATAGGATTCTTGTTAGCATTCGTAAGAGGAGGTATGGAATGTTGATTGGATTGATTCTAAACAACTTGTTGAGGTTGATTAGCCAATTTCAAAAGATGGTTTTTCTTTTGGAGCTTTGATTGATATTAGTAGCTTGCATAACAACCATTTAGTCTAGCACCTTAACAAGGACTTGTACATTATCAATAGAATGATTTTGAGGAGAATTATTGCTAGTGTTTTTGGTAGGAGGAGGATTATTATAAGACGTATTGATAGGAAGAGAACTGATAACATTGTTGTTGTTAAGTTTCTTGAGGCCTCCATTCTTATTTGGAGTATAGACAACTTTTGAGTCAAGATATTTGATATGATGGTCAAGATTTTCCATATCACTATCGGAAGAGATGAAAACATGTTGTATTGGATAGATCAAGATTGAGATTGAGTAAAATTGCATCATGAGGAGTTGTCTTCGATGGTGTGCAAAGGAGGATAGAGCAGCTACCCAAATAGAATCTAAACGGGTTGATGCTCGCTTGAAAAATCTTAAGAGGAGACATCAATGAGAATGATGGAAAAAGCTAAGAAGCTAGGAAAAGAAAAACATGAAAAATATCCAACACACCAATGGGGTAAGATTCTTGTCAGGTTCAACAAAATGTATGCAAGGTGAATAAGTCAACAATATAAATATCCTTTAATATAGTCAAAATGAGAAGACGATACTAAATCCCACATGCATGCAATGTGTCACGTTGCAAAGCGAGGTAGTGTTGTAAGCAAGAGCCTTTTTTAAAATAAAGGATCAAGGATATAATTAGGAAGCCTATGCAAAGAACTCATGAACAAAGACAACCTAGATCCAAGATGTAAAATAGGTAAACCAAAGAGAGAGAAATGTCATTAAGTTGTACCAAGAGGTATCTAAACTAATAATAGTGACCAAGAGGTATCTAACTAAGGTTGTAACAACATTTGAAGATAACATAAGCTAACCTAAGCATGGGAAGACAAAAACAAACTACTATAGCATGTGCACATATATAAACCAAATAGGATAAGGATACTTAGCTTGGGTTGACTTGTCGATGCATCAATCTACCCCTTGGCTCAGCTGACATTTTATGAGAGATGTTGTAGATGAATCTCAAGATGTAAATAAAAAGACCTAAGCATCCTTAATTGGGGACTCCAAAGACCTTGTGCAAACATAGACCTCCACAAGTATAAGCTCCTATATCCTAATTCCTCTTCTAATAAAGGTAAGTTTTTTTAGACAAACACAACATAATGGTGTTGTACTTCTATAGAATGACATCTGGGAACCCCCTATATACATATCCAACTCCTAAAAATGACATAAAATATGTTGATAGACTCGATCCAAATCAATACATTATAAAGAAATGAAGAGAAAAAAAGTATTGTGTCAACGAAGGTAGATACAATACAAAAGGCACAAAACTGTATCAAATGAGGTTGATATAGTTGGAAAGGCACCACAAGCAGGAAGAGGACTATGTCGGCCATAGTTGATACATTATAAAATATAGGGACTAGTACATAACTAACTCAGCATGGTCGAGTTAGTAGGGAAAAAACATGAAACTAGGTAGAAGAAGCAGAAAGAAGAGAAGAACATCGAAAGAGGTTAGACTGATTATATAGCATGATAATGAGTATAAACAGGTATAACAGGGGATCATATAAAAATATCTCACAAAGTACCATGACTCAGTCCACTCATATTCCTGTAAACACCTTAGGACGTGCAATCAAGGAGATTGAAGCACCAAGAAGTCTTGCAAGAGAAATCCTTATTGACTAAAAAATAGAAGGTGCATGTATACAAATAACATTTAGGAATAGGAATCCCCACATGTAACAATCTATCCACAACACAAATATTGGTATAAAATGCACCATGAAAAATGAGTTTTTTTTGGCTCAATCACTATAGACCAGATGGTATGGAAAATTTTGCTCCAGTAAGAAAAGTTGTTAAGGAATCCAATTGAGAGGCTTGGAAAGCAAAGGGAATTCCAAAGAACTTAAACATCTCCCCATGTCAAATGTATTTCTAGTTGTATGCCTCAAATGAATAATGCTTAGGGCCAAAAGGTTGTCTGTAGCAATGAGTCTTAGCCCATTGGATGTTAGACCCTCAAACATTGCAGAAAATCTACAAACATTCTATAATATCCTTGACCACCTCATCCTCCACAATTGTGAGAAAAGACTCATTAACAAAGTGGTCGTTTATAAGTTGGTCTTGAGGGGAATGAGGAAGTGAGATTCCCTTCACAAGGCCTGTAGAGGCAGTCACCCATCAAATACCCAAAACCTTCAACAACTAACACATAAAGAAAGGTGGCCCTACAACAACTTTGCCTAATATATCTGAACAAACCAAAATTCTCATATTGATGCTCATTAATAGTTAAACAAGTAGAGGCATCTTTAAAAAGGTTTTGGATTGACTACACAAATATAGGTCCAAATCCAAGGGCTTGCAACATGGCAATAATAAAGGGCCACTCAATCCTATCATAAGCTTTTTCAAAATCAATTATAATAAAGAGAGCTTATTCTTTAGATGTGCAAGCCCATTCTATCCCTTCTTATATTGTTATGATGTTGTCAAGAATAAAAATGCCTTGCATAAAGCCCTTTTGCTCAAGCATGACAATTAAAGGGAGAAAATGCATGATCCACAAGGCTAAAGCTTTGGCAATAATCCTATAAGAGACATTGAGGAGAGTCATAAGTCTCTAATTGGTGATTATCTTGGGAACTCTTGCTTTGCAGATAAATTTGATGTTCCCTTTGAAAATGAATTAGCCAAAAGAGCCAGTGGTCATGGCTTCAGTATAAACTTTATGCAAATCTCATCCAACACAGTCCCAAAGGATTTCATGGAACTCCCAAGGAAAACCATCAATTCCTAAGGTTTTGGCATGAGCCATACTGTTAACATAAATATGAAGCTCATCAATAGAGTGGTCTATCACAAGCCATTATCTTCCCAGGTGAGAGCTTGCAAGGTATCACATAGATGCATTTTTGTAGAACGTCTCGTTCTTCATTAGACTTAGGCTTAAAAGGAATGCTTGTAGTGTCTGAAAAAGGCTTGAAGGATGTTTGGCAGATCAATAATATAGTCCCCAATGTCCTTAAACAAGGTCTTGATCTGAACAACAGAGTTCTTAGCTCTCAGCATTTGAATTGTGGACCACATTTTCAAAAAAAACACACATTTTCAATTGTATTGTGGCCTAGATTCATCAAGAAAATTACTTACACAACAATTGAGGCATCCTTCTAGGCAAGCCTGCCAACGTGATCACAAAGCCACGTATGATGCATATGAGAAAATTTATACCTTGCTTTAAAATAGCACCTCTACCTAATTTAACTTCACATCTTATACACTTGCCTGAAATATAGGGATCACACACACACACACACACACACACACATCAATCATCAATTAGATAAAATTGCCAAAATTAATTGTTAATAACATGGCTCCTAATTTATTAAGTCATCCAATTTATTTGGATCATCACAATAATTTTGTAGGCTTGTGCAAATCTACCTACGTGTGCGGGCTTGACTATTTACTATTTGCAATTCAACACACAATACTTGGGTTTTTGTTTGTTTGTTTTTTCCAATTTTTATACCTTTTCCTATTGTTGCTCTCTTAGTTATTATTAATCATATCATTTTTCTTATTGTGAATACAATCTTACGTGCTAATAACTAGATATGTTCTTTTCTAATGCAATTACATAGCACCTACAAATTGTTAATGGAAAAACTCTCTTTGTTCTTCTCTTTCTTTTCTTTTTCCTTAATTATTATGGATCTTAGAAGTGTGGGCCCATAACCTATTAAAATTTCCTACTTAAATAAAGATGCTTACAATTTTTGTTGCTTTTTATGTTATGTTGTGATAAGCTATTATTATACATTATATATACAATATCCAAAAATTAGAAACTTTTCAACATACTTTTTATTATATCCCTTCATTAATTATTACTCCAACACTAATATCTAAAATATTATAATTAATAAACTCCAACATAATCATCTATCAAGCTATGGACATAGATAGTCATTCTAGTGGTTAGTTCCCAAGAAAACCTTGAGAGACACATGGAATGTATAATTAGTGAATGAAGGATTTTTGTGGCCATACTAAACCAATTAGAATTACACATTTTATTTCTTCTAATATGGTGTCAAACACTTATCATTCCAATCTACGTGTTTTTTTCCATTAACATTAAGCATCAACTAGCTTAAAGCAACGAATAGATCAAGTTCTAAACCACAGACATTGAGGATTTTATAATTTGATGTTGAATGTCATCGGAGAAAAGGATCGCCCATTTTTATAAATTCAAAGATTTCAGCTCTCGAGGCATATGGAGTTCATATCCTTGATTAAATAAATCTATAAATGCTTGTAAATTAACCATTTACATATACTAGCATTATCAATGGAATTCACCATTGGATAATTGTTGCATTATTCAGAGACAAAATGTTTACAAAACTAATAAACAATATTGAGTCTAAAACTAAAACTAAAAGGCAACCATAAGCAACTCTATGTATGAACAGAGTACACCTCTATGAACAAGATACGAGAAAAAAAAAATTGTAGATAAACCATATCATAATCTCTATAGGAAGAAAAACAATAATAATTTGCATTATTGTTACCTAATAAATATTTTAATTTGAAGCTAAACCATATCATAATCTCTATACAAAGGCACAAAACTACATTACTTGTGCGAGCTTTGAGAGCACCAAACAATGTTGCAGAAAAATCCATTTCCATTTGGAAGCATTTTCGTAAAATAACTTCTGGAAAACAACTGTTTTAAATGCACCTGATGCAGACATCTAATTACTTTAGTTATAAATTTATAATCAATCAAACACAATTGTTTTAGCATCACCAAGCCGCAAAACACGGAGTTCGCAGTAATATTTGATTACTTTTGCTAGGCACTGCTTTTCAAGGTTCTCAGATTTCTGTGCAAATGATAACAATGTATCCCTATGAGAAATGCGCTCAACCTGCACCAACTTGTCAATGACACACAATAATTAAAAAACCCTTGCAATCAACGAACAATAAAGTCATTTTCTTACCATTTGCTCTATGATGGGCCCGGCATCAAGTTCTTCAGTTACAAAGTGACTTGTTGCACCAATCAATTTCACACCTACATCAAAAGCCTAGACAACCACAAAGGTAATGTTCCTAGGACAAATAAAACATAAAAATGTAATTCCAGTGGCAAGGAAAAAAAATAGTTTCCCAACCTGTTTAAAAGGGTTTCCTCCCTTGAAAGAGGGCAAAAGCCCATGATGAATATTTATGACATCCTTTCCATAATTTTCCAAAAACTTTTGGGACAAGATCTGCAAAATTGAAAGCAAGGAGTCCGTATAGATCATTTCTAAAATATTTGGGCCATATTTCCAAAAGCAGAGATGGTTATTCTATAGATAGATTAGCATTTAATTAAGAAAACTAATAGTTATCATGTTTGTTAAAATAAGATAGATTAGGTGGTCTATTCAAATCATGTAATATTTGATTATTTGTGTGTTTATTACAAAGGTACAAAGTTTGTGTATGAAAATCTTATATGGTACCAGAGCTGTTACAGAAGTCTAAAATAATAAGACAACCATTTTATTTTTGTGTTGAGTTAAATCAGAGCAGTAATTTTAAACCTTGGGTGCTTCCTCTTGTGAAATCTGCATAAGGCGTCGTTAATTGGTGCGTGGAATAGCGGCAAGGACGCTGAGAATTAGTCTGTGATAATGCAAAGGATTGCAGCGTGAGCAGAGCGCCTTGAGGAATCTTGGAGCAGCAATTACTTTCTTCTATGAATAAGACAAAAAAAAAGCATGAGGAGAGAGGCACGTCAGATTTGGAGTGATGTGATTGTGTAGGGTGCATGTTGAAGGAGATCAGAAGAGTTGAAGCATAGGAGAGGCATAGTTGTGTAAGACGTACTGCTTTGAAGTGCATGGGCATTTAGATCTTTGTGTAGACGGAATTGATATCAGTAGGTGTGGAGGCGTGGTGTGGTTGCTAGGACGTGGAGTGTTCAACAGTAAGATTGTGACTACAACGCAATGCCATTTCAAGAGGCAGCATTGAAGTGCTCAAGGCATTGAAGCATTGCAAGTGTTGTGGAGTATTAGTATTCAACGCAGCCATACAAGGATTGTAAACTTAATAAAACTTAGTGTTCGAAATGTTTTTAAAGTCTTTTTTAAGTTTTAATTTTTATAAAATTTAAATTTTAAAATTTGATAAAAATATTTCTCCAATATGAGTTGCAGATCAAATTAATTCCATGTCTTTTGATCGGGGCAAAGTTACAAGCCGAAATTTCGCCAGATTTTCTATTGTAGAGTGTCAAAGTGAGTGGTGGTGGTATTTGGGTCTTTGTATTATTGGTTTATGGGATTTTTTAGGTTTTGTAAGCTAGTTGGTCTAGGTTTGTGGTTAATATTGGTTACTATATAACATTTACTTTTCCCGGAGTCTGAAATTTTGACCGAGAAAAACTATAGTTTGTCAAGTCATAAAATACTCACTATCTAGGAGTATATAGAGATCTTGACCAAATTGTTTTAAACAAATAATTGAGACCAGCAGGTAATCCCAAAGACTGAAAAAAGACATATAGAAGCTTTAATGTTTCTAGAGTTGTCAGTTCCAGATGCAATAGTACCAGAAATATGAAATTCCACCATTGCATCCACACTATGGACAAATCTAAAGATCAGGTATCAAGTATCAGAAGTTGGGCAAGTATTGTATCTTAAGAACCTTTTTTTCTACTAAGTTACAAAAAGGAGGATCAATCTCCGAATACTTGTTACGGCTAAAAGATCTTAGCTATCAGTTGACTACTATATATAAACCAATAGATGATGAAGTTATGGTAATTTTGGTTTTACAAAGTTTGCCTTCATCCTATGATTCATTTGTCGAGTCCTTGCATTTGATTGCAGAGGCCCAAGCACTTGACTTTGAGAAATTATCAACATTTCTTTTGCAAAAGGAGTGAAGGCAATATCAGGGGGAAGCATGAACCTCATGCACTACAAAGAGTGCATTCAATGCACGGTTCAAAGACAGGCTAACAGAAACACTAACATTTCATCAAACGAATCCTTCAAAGGTGGTAATACACCAATAGATCAAAATTGAAATGTTTTTACTGAAATGACCCTGGACATTTTAAGAAGAATTGAAACTGAGTGACTTGGCACACCAGAGGATCAAAGCCTAAAAATGTTGCCAAGAATGAAGAACAAAAGGAGAAATACGAATTTGCATTCATTCCATCTCAGGACTAGTCAATTGAGTCCACAACATGACATTTCGACTCAGGTGCATGTCGATGCTATACATGTCAAAGAGACTGGTATGTAAATTTTACTGAAGATAAGGGTAGTGGTGAATAGGTTTCTTTAGGTGATGAACTCACTGTGTTAAAGGAAGTGGAGATATTTGTGTCACATTGAACAATATTGTTTGTTATACTTTCAAGAATGTTTGATATGTCCATGACATAAACAAAAATCTTTTGTTCATTAGTGAAATAACTATGAATCCTACTTTGTGTAAAATTGCAAGGCAATAAATGTATGTATTCATGATAATAAGGTGATTGTTGTTGGTATTGGTGAGAAGGGATTGTATACACTTTTTGATCTCAAACAACAAATGCACATGCACTAGTAGCGGTAGAGAATAACAATGTACTTTGGTATGAGAGGTAAGGGCATCTAAATTACCAGTATTTGCCTATACATAGCAAGAATAATATGGTCGATGGACTCCCATTGATTCAGGGAAGTCAGAATGTATGTATAGATTGTCAAATGGTAAAACAAATTTGACACCCATTTGATATTGATAAAGCATGGTGGACCAAAGGTGTTTTGGATAAAGTACATGCTGATCTGCATGGTCCAATGAAAACACCCACCATGTTTGTTGTTGCTTAATGAATTCTCTAGTTAAATGTCCATATATTTTATGAAAAATGAGTCAGTTTTTTTCTCATTTTGTCGTAGGGAAAGCCTTGGTCAAAAAAAAACAAGTAAACAGATCAAGGCTCTCAGATTTGTTAATGGAAGCGATATTATCTCGAAACAGTTTCAAGAAATATGCAAGAAGGAAGGTATATATAGGCAGTATGCTACTTCGTACACTCCACAACAAAATGGAGTTGTGGAAAGGAGGAATTGGATGGTTATGGAGAAGATGAGATGCATGGTGTACAACCAGAATGTACCGTATCAGTACTAGGAGGAAACTATCAATACATCAGTCTACATTCTTAACCGGTGTCCTTGTAAAGCTTTACAGAATGTCACTCCCGAGGAAGCATGATAAAGGAGGAAACCATCTATAAATGACTTTCGAGTTTTTGGTTGTGCTGATTTTGCATTAATTCCTTATAAGAAAAGCAAATTACATGCAAAGAGAAAAATATATATGTTTGTTGGTTCTAGTGAGCAGTCAAAAGCATATAGATTATTAGATGTCTTTATAAAGAAAACTGTTATTAGTAGAGACATGATCGTCGATGAGAAAATATAGTTCTTCTCTGTATATGGTAAATCTACATATAATATTGTATGCATAACTACTTTTGATAACTCTGGAAAAAGTTTTGGTGTTGAAATAAAACAAGGCTCAAAGCTGGGAACATCATAGGAGTCAAGTACCAGTGAAGAACAATGTGATTCTTAGTCTTCAAGCCATATCACTCGAGCCAGCAGTGGAGACCTAAGTGGTATTATACCATGATGAAGGATGTTAGGGGGATGAATTGCCACAAGAAAATGGTATGAAGTGTGAAGAGATTGGGAAGAGGGAAACCTAATCTGAAATATGCTGAAAATCCTCATCCAAGCTGAGTAACCTTGTTTTCTCAGAGGTTTGGCCCTCTCCTCCAGTGCCTCTTCTCACCCCTAACAAAGTAAGTAATGTTTTTGTCACTGTTACCGTTCAAGCCTTTGAAAATAAAAGAGTTGGTTCTCCTGTGATGATCCATGAAAACCCTTGAGTGGAGTATATTGAAATGGAAGTTTCTCTAGAGTCGCAGTGATGTTTTGCAAGTGTTTAAATTTGGGGCAGGTGTTTGTGTCTATGAATGTATATGCCCCATTGTATTTCAAAGATAACACAAATCAGTGGAATAGGATCCAAGCGGTGATGGAATAATATGGTGATATTCCCTGTATTCTAGCAGGGTATTTTAGTGCCATTTTGTCTCTGCCAAAACATGGTGCAGCTAGATTAATGTTCAAAGATTTGTTAGGAGGTAACAGCTCATTGATGTCAAGCCTATGGATGGCTTTGCTAATTGGAACAATAGAGGAGCAGGAGACGCCTTCATGGTGGAGCGGTTGGATCGATTTTTTATTAGTGGACATTGGCTACACCCGGGGTATCTCATTCAATCCCATGTCCTTAATGGAATAGACTCAAACTACTAGCCAATATCTTTGGATGTCACCCATTAATAATCCAAAAGATTTTCCCTTCTGGTTGGAGCTTCTGTGGTTGAGAGATGAGACTCTTAAGGGATATAATCCAGCAACGGTGGGAGGATTGGAGACCTGCTCATGGCACAACCATGTAGTGTATGAGTAAAAGATTGAAGTCTAAACTGAAAGACTGGAGCAGACATCATGTTGGCAACTTGCATACAGAAATCATTTCTCAGCTAGGAGAGGTGGTTGAGACAATATGGGATGAGGGAACTCCTGGCCAAGGAGAGTTATTTGTTGAATGAGATGGAGGAGTTAGAAGCTAGAGGGGAGATAATGTGGAGGCAAAGATCAAGAATTGGATGGTTGAGGGATGGAACAAGAACACCCCCTTCTTACACTAATCAGCCATCCCCAAGCATGGCCAAAATTCTATCAAATTTCTGATGGATTAATATGAATAAAACTAGAACCTATGGAGCCTGCAAAAACAAGTGGTAAATTTCTTTTCATTTCTCTTTTCCATCCTGGGTAGTGACTATAGAGAGGCCCAAAATCAAATAAATTCATATCGCAAAATTCGTCCTTGGCATGAAGGTAAAACCATCGGGACCAAATGGATCCCATGTGGAATCCTCCCAAGGGTTTCAGGGTATAGTCAAAAGGGCTTTTTAGACATGGTTGAAGAATCCCATTCATCCAAGCACATGTTGAAGGCCCTGGTCAAGGACTCTGCCTCCTCACTAATGCTTTTAGATATGGTCTATAAAATCATTACAAAACTTATGCCAGAAAGCCTCAAGGGTGTTCCACATCAGGTTATCTCGTTGGAGTATGGTAGCTTTGTGAAGAGGTCACAAATCCTGGACATAATCATAATTTTCCATGAGGTACTCCATTCAATGCAAAAGATAAATGAGATAGCCATGTTCATCAAGTTGGACATGTCAAAGGCTTATGACAAGGTAGAATGGGGCTTCCTGAGACGTGTCTAGGTTGCAAGTTGATTCTTGTCTTCTTTGCAATATATATAAATTGTTCACCTTGGAAATTTTTAATATGTCTCGAGGGCTGAATCCGAGTGACCCTTTGTCTCCTTACATTTTCATCAGCCTGGCAGAAGACCTTGGGTAGGGAACTCAAAAGTGCTCAAGAAGAAGGAAATAATTACAAGGTTCAAGTTGCAGAAAATGAATGAAAAAGCCATGCTCATCAAGTTGGACATATCAAAGGCTTATGACAATGTGGAATGGAGCTTATTGAAACATCTGCCTAGGATGCAAGTTGATTCTTGTGTTTATAAATGTTTCACCTTGGAAATTTTTAATGTATAGAGGGCTGAAACCAAGTGATCCTTTGTCCCCTTACCTTTTCATTAGCCTAGAAGACGACCTTGGGAAGGAGCTCAAGAAGAAAGAACTAATTACCAGGTTCAAGTTGTTGATGAAAATCAAATGCTCACACACCTCCAATTTTTTATGACACCACACTTATGGGGAAGTTAAGTTGGAAACAGTTACGACCTTAGGGAATTGTTTGGATGTTTGCCTTATTGCTTCCATCCAAATTGTTGAGAATTCCCATTTCTTCCATTTCATTACAAACAAGAGGATTCATAATCATATCATCGTCTTAAAATCCCAAAGAGCATCCCCACCTATAAAGTATTTGGGAATCCCAGTTTCAGCCCTCCAATGAAGAGAGGTGTATGTGGGCTAAATATGGTCAACAATATAAGGATCCTCTAATATAGGAAAATGTAGAAGACCATACTAGATCCAACACACATACAAGACATCATTCCACAAAGCAATATGGGGCCATAGACAAGGGTCATGTACAATGACGATTGCAAGGATTTGATAAGGAAACCTATACAAGGAACTGGAGATCATAGACCTACCTAAATCCAAGATGTACGAGGGGAAGATTGAAGTAATCAAAATGCCATTAGACAGTAACCAATAGGCATCTAATCTAAGGGTTTTAAGGATGTTATTTAGTGGTAACCATAAGGTGTAAATAAAGGAATAAAACATGCAAAGATAACAATATACTAACAAACATAAGCTAATCTAAACATGGAAGACAATAATATACCAATATAATATATCCACCAAAGTAAACAAAAAAAGAGTATAATGTTAGGAATGCTTACCCTGGGTTGACTTGCCAGCACATCAATCTCCCACTTGGCTTACGTGGCATTTTGGGAGAGATGTCGTAGGTGAAGCTCAAGATGGAAAGAAGATTAATTGAGTATCCTTGGGGACTCCAAAGACTAGGTGTGCCTTGTTGGTTCAACTTCTCTTCTTAATATCTTCATAGACCTTGTGCAAACAAGTCTTCCTCGAGTATAAACTCCAAAGCCCTAATTCCTCTTCTTACTAATGTTGATTTGTGTGCACGATTAGAGTGGATTGAATGTCTTTCTTTTGAGAAATAATGAAGAGGATCTGTATAAATAAGGCTCCAAACCCAAAAATCTGCTACTCAAACTTTGTCAACGTCATCAGCCTAGTCGAAGGCATATAAAAATGTCTAACAGACACACAACACCATCGGCCCAATTGATGACATCGACCAAGGGGAAAGGCAATGCAGGACATCATAGTCAGGCATATGACGCCAGTTGGAAACACACAAACAGGAAGAAAGGGAGAAAAAGGGAGAACAAGAATAATCCGAGGACAAGCAAGCAGATGATATGACATATGGATGAAGGTAGATATAACAGATGATCATTAGGGAATCTCCCACAAAGCACCATGAACCAGCTCACCCTGCTCCAAGTGCAATCCTTAAGACGTGCACTTAGGGAGATTGATATGTTGACGCGCCCTACAAGGGAAATCGTTAGTAAGTGAAAAATGAGGTGCATACAAGAAGCATGTGGAAGGGATTTTTGGATAATATTCACTCCAAGCTCAACCATTAGACAAATAAATGGCTTGTTCTAGTAGGTAGGGTCATGCTTGTAAACCTTGTTTTGCAAGCTTCACCTATCTATATGCTTACTACTCTTTCAATCCCTAAATCTCTTGTCAAGGAAATTGACAAAATTCAGCGTAGATTCTTAAGGGTTGATGGGATGTGAAGAAAAGATGGAATCTTGTCAATTTGAACCAATTTTGTCAGCCTAAAAGCTGTGTTGGCCTAAGCCTCAAATGAGCTCTCCTTAAGAATGTGGTTTTGGGTGCCACGTGTGAACTAGGAATTTGACTCAAGAGAGGATGGTTAGTCTAGTGTTAGTTCCAAAAATGAAATCAAAATTGAAATAAACACACTAGCATAACATCTATAGGCCTAGTTACTAGGGGAAGCTTAGTTAACAAAACATAAATGGAAAACACAACTAAAAAGCGAAAAAAACTTTCCTTTCACCTTCCTTGGATGCTCCAAAATGCTTGTTGTAGTGGTTTGCTCAGTTTGTGCTCATGAAGTCTGCATCAATAGAAGGTTGGCTACCTCCATCTCTCCTTGGCACCTTATGTGGTTTTGGTTTGGCTTGACTTGGCTTTAGTTCAATATTTTGGCATTATAACACTAGTTTCCATGAAGTTTTGGAATCAATTCAGCATTATAACTTTGGCATATGAAAACTTTAAATTCAATAGGCAAGGCCTCTTATTTATAGAATTTTGAGATTGATCAAAATCAACCTAAACTATCCATCTCAAGATTGAGATGTGTGGCTAAAGATTAATTCAATTATGTAATTAAAATTTATAAATAAGTTCATCAAAATTTGGGATAGAGGGGCATTGAATAAGCATGGAGGGTCTTAATGAGGCATGGGAGGGATTAATCCTGATATTTTATGCAGTTATGGCCCAGGGATGTCTTCCCAAGAAATGATGTCACCTGATGATGCAAATATTCAATATTCATTTTTAAAAACAAGTATTCAAAAAGCTCCATGAATAATTAACTTAAGATCTTGACTTGTTTTAATTAGCCTTAAGCATGATTAGGCAATTTGGTGCAAAACCTTGTCAATTTGTACACAAACTAATCAAATTGGTCAGAATGCCCTGTTATTGGTTCAAAATTTGACTGGATTGCAATTGAAAGTCGATGTTAGATGTATTGGATGTGTTATCCCATTTAGGATGTTGCCAACACAAAATAACAAAGGCATGTGTCTTGTGCAAGAGATTTGATAGAAAAAAGCAATCCAGAGCACCCAGGTGTAAAATTGATATTTTGACTTGAAATGATCTAATCAAAGTTAGCTGGCCCATAAATTGTATTGTCTCATTTAATGATATCCTGGCCAAAATCGGCACTTGAATATATCAATTTCAACTCATTTAATGTGTTTTAGTGTTTTTCGGCCAAATTGTGCAATCTAGTAAAAATTGGTCAAAAGTCTGGTTGGAAGTTATTGATGGCCAAATTTAGGTGTCTACAGTTTGCCCCTGTTTGGGAAGGCATTGCAAGCTATAAGCACAGTAACATCTTCTCAAAGAATAAAAAAGTCATATATGCCTACAACTGCAACAATGCTGAACTAATTATATGATGCCCCCTCGAAAGATTGATTGGCACAAGTAGATCGGCAAATGGTCCCTCGAAAAGAAAGAAGTGAAACAAGAGGACCAAAGAAAGTAAGATGATGGAGTGAAAACACAATGATTTTGAAAAAGTAGTCAAAATCACTGAGAATGCAAGTGGGATGGTGTACAATGGTTTGCCCAAAGGCGGTTATAATCATTGAGAGGATGGAGCCGTCCCAATTAGGACAGATAAACAAGATAGAAGCATGCCCCTGTATGGGCGGAAAAAGTAAAGATTGGTGACAACACAATGATTTGTCCAAAGGCGGTTAGAATCATTAAGAAATGTAGGTGGGACGGTGTACAATGATTTGCCCATAGGCGGTTATAATCATTGTGCCCCGATTATGGCAAACATAATTGATTGGCTGATGATAAGGATAACTTAACACAGAAGAAAAATGATGAATTGGAACAACTTGCTAGGAGGGAGATGCTCGTCCGAACTAACAAAGGTTGAAATTCTTTCGTTACTTAATTACTTTGTGTAGGATATGATTGGGATTGAATCGGGATATTGGTGCCGAAGAGATGTTGATGCCACCATTACTGAATAGACTACATGAAGCTGATTTTTGTTGTAGCACGTGTCGTAGGCATCATGGTATATATCATGAGGACTTTGCTGAAATATGCATAAGGACTGACTCTCGAAACTCAATACTCAATAGAAAACAATGCACCAATAATAAAAACCATGATGTCAATGTTAGCAGATGAATATGGATGGATAAGGACTTGGCCGAATATGCATACGGACTGACTCTCGAAACCCAATACTCAATAGAAAACAATGCACCAATGATTAAAATCATGATGTCAATGTCAATGTCAATGTCGATCGAGCTGTCTCCATATGCACTAGGCAAGTGGACGTTGCCTACATAGTTCCATGGACATAATATCCAACAAAAAATTCAAGTCAAATGTAGTTCTCCCAAGGAATAGGCAGAAAATGATAACTGATGAAAACAAACAGAATGGACGTGATAGAATAATAGGAATGGTCTTGCAAAACGGCAAGTACGTGGAAGAAAAGGCCAAAAAGGATGGGGAAAACTAAGTGAAAGGTGATTTGCTTGTAACTTAATAAGGGTTCTCAGGATCCTTAAGGCAAAAAAGTGGTCAAAATTTTTGGTTTTTGGCTAACAATTTTACAAATGTTTTTGGAATTTTGGAGTATCTCAACTCAATTGAGGATGATAAGATACTAAAACAATTCAAGCTCACAAAACGACGAGAGCGTGGCTTAATTTGCTCGCAAAACGATGAGAGCGTGGCTGGAAAGGGTGACTGAGCTGACCTCAACAAGTATCGAGCACTGCCTACATAGTCCCAGAGTAGGACCTCAAGTCACTGTAGTTCTGCCCTACAGCAGAAGAATCTGACTAGTAGAGCAGTCAATTTAAACAAAACAGGCACAAGTGGCATAAAGGCATAGTATAGCATAGGAAATGGCTAGTTGGTATGTTAAGGAATGAGAAACATGTGTTGCCCCTAGTTTGCCCATAAGCGATTATAACTAGGACACAATGGCATAGATCAATGGTACTAATTTGCCCATAGGCGGTTATAATTAGTAGCACGATCGGTGATAAGAAAGGAACAACAAACGAAGGATGCAACTGCCAAAACTTCTATCATACTGCTCCAAAATACGATCTCCGTATGAAATGCTTGCAACAACTACTGAAACTGTAGCTGAATTCTCCGCTGACAGCAGTTGTGGAACCGAATGGGACAGAACCAAGGTCATAGGGTCGGGTAGGGAGGGAAAAATGGACTCAGTTGATGGGGAAGGATGGTTAAGAATGATATTCATAAAGAAGAAAAGTGATAAAGTGGCACAACTAAAACGGTCCTTATAATACACCATAGTCATTCAAGCATAGTACTGTTTGAGAGGGAGTTCATTTCCGTCTGGTGTGACAGGCCTGTATGCTCCTTATCCATAATCTGCAGTAATGATGAAAGACCCTATCCAGTTTGGTTTGAATTTACCTTTATGCTTCTTCTCGATCGTGGTATTCTTTTGGTTTTCTTTAAGAACAAGATCACCAAGTTCAAATGTTTTATACTTGACGCGCCGATTATAGTTGCCTTTAAGTCAATTCTGATATGCCTGAAGATTGTTGAGTGCCGCTGTGCGTATTTCATTAAGTAGGTCTAACTCTTGTAGACGAGTTACTCGATAGTCGTGATCATCTAGGACATGCTTGAAAGATATGCGCAGTGAAGGTAACTCGACCTCAATGGAAAGTATGGCTTCAGTACCATAGAATAATATGGAGTGGCTCCTATGGGGGTACGGTGATTGGTACGGTATGCCCAAAGGACGCGGAATATTTGAAGGTGCGAATCGTGACCGACATCGTTGACAATCTTTTTGAGAATGTTGACAATGGTTTTGTTGGATGCTTCGACCTGGCCATTACCTTGAAGGTAATATGTCGTAAAAAATGTTGTGTGATTTTGTATTCGACACATAGCTTGTCAACATCTTTGTTCTTGAATGATCCTCCATTATCAAATATAATGTCAGAAGGGATACCATAGCAACAAATGAGATGGTTGAAAATGAACTTGAAAATTTGCTTTCCAGTCACATAAGTGAGGGGTATAGCTTCAACCCACTTAGTGAAATATTCGGTGGCAGTAAGGATATGTTTATGGTCGTCAAATGAAGTGGGGTTGATCTTCCCAATGAGGTCAAGGCCCCATGTAGCAAATGGCTCCGGTGTCAACATTGGTTTCAGAGTCTTGACGGAAGCATGAATCAAATTGACATGCCATTGACATTTATCACACTTCTTTACATATGCAACTGCATCTGCATGCATTATGGGCCAATAATAACCAGTACGCAAGAGCTTTTTGGATAAGACTACCCCATTGGAGTGGGCTCCAAATACTCCGTGTACTTCCCGTAACGCTAATGTAGATTCTGCCGAAGTTAAAAAATGAAGTAGAGTTCCATCAAAACTACGATGGTAAAGGGTTAATCTAAGTAGAGTATAACAAGTGGAGTGATGAATAAAGGCTTTGGTTTGTTTTCGGGATAGGTCAGGTGGTAAAACTTGGTCATGAAGATAATTATAAAGGTTTGAATACCAGATAGAATTAGGACCAACAATATCACAAATCATTGCAATGGTTGAAAGTTCATGAGCTGGTGCAAACAAATTCTCGACAAGGAACTAATACTCTCTCGCTCTATCCATTTGTCAAATCAGAGAGCCGATAGTGGCCATAGCATCTGTAGTTCGATTACTAGCCCTTGTTATATGCTCAAAGTGGATATATGCAATTTGTTGTTTTAGAGTGTTGACCATAGCTTTGTAAGGAACCAGCTTGTCATCTTTAGTCTGAAAATGGTTTGTGACCTGATTGATGATTAATTGAGAATCACTATAAATCTTGAGATGAGATATGTTCCACTGCACTGCCTGTCGAAATCCTGCGACAATTGCTTCATACTTGGCCATGTTGTTTGTACAAGAAAAATTGATTCTGAATGATTTGAGGATTAGACCCCCTTGTGGTGTAATAAATAAGAGAACTGCCCCCAATCCATGTGCAATAAATGAACCATCGAAATACAGCTTCCAATGCTGCTCCTCAAGAGGTGTGTCAATGACGGTCATTATGGATTCATCGAGAAATTGGAATGTGAGTGGCTTTGCGCCTACAAGGGGTGCTTCAGTAAGCTGATCTGCAAGGATCTGTCATTTGATTGTCTTCTAATTGACATACTCTATGTCAAACTCATTAAGAAACATGATCCATTTGGCCATTCTGCCTTGTAAAGTTGTTTTAGATGGTAGATACTTGAGTGAATCTACTTTTGAAATGACCATGGTCTTATTGTTCAACATGTAATGGCACAGTTTCTGAGCTGCAAAGACCATGGCTAGACAGGGTTTTTCAATAGGCGTATCGCTGTGTTCATGCGTGACCAATGTACGACTTAAATAATATACTGCATGCTCTTTTCCATTATCATCATGTTGAGCCAAAAGTGCTCCCAAGGCATTGTCGATAGTTAATAGATACAACAAAAATGATTTTCCTGGCATAGGAGGTAACAAAACAGACGGATTTGCTAGGTAATCTTTTAACTGTTGAAAAGTTGTTTGGCAGTGATTATCCCAGTAGAATGCAACTTCCTTCTTCAAAAGATGTGTAAATGGATGCGTTTGTCTGCTAACTAAGATATGAAGCATTGAAATGATTGGATCTTGCCCTGCAAACTGCGGAGCTGCTTCAAATTGGTTGATGGCAGCATCTCGGTTATAGCTTGGACTTTGGCCGGATCGACTTCAATGCCTCTGCGAGACACGATGAAGCCAAGTAATTTCTCTGATGTTACTCCAAACACACATTTCATTGGATTGAGTCTGACTTTGTACTCCCACAGTCTTTCAAATATCCTACGTAGCACCGTTGGATGGTCGGCCCTGGTCTTGGATTTGCCTAGTATGTCGTCGACATAGTCTTCAACAATATCATGAAATATGACGGTCATGGCTCTTTGATGTGTAGCTCCGGCATTCTTAAGACCAAACAGCATTCCCTGATAACAGAATGTTCCCCATGGAGTGGTGAACGTTGTTTTATGTTGGTCTTCTAGTGCTATTTTGATTTGGTTGTATACTGAAAAACCATACATGGGTGAAAGCATTTCATAACCCATTGTTGAGTCGACAATCATGTCGATATTAGGCAATGAAAAGTCGTCCTTAGGACAAGCTTTGTTGATGTCGTGAAAATCAGTACAGATTCGGATCCCTTCAAGGTTTTGGCTAACAAGGACAACATTAGATATTCATTCTGAGTAGTCAGTGGATCGAATACATCCTGCTTCTAAGAGTTTTTCCAATTCTTTCTTAACTAATACAGCAATGCGAGGATGCATCTTACGCAACTTTTGTTTTACCAGTTTGGCATTAGGGTTTACCACAAGGTGATGTAAGACCAAGGCGGGGTCCAAACCTGACATGACAGAATAAGCCCATGCAAAGATATCTACAAATTATCTCAATAGAGCTATAAAGATTTCACGTTCCTCCACAGTGACTGATGCGCCTAATCTTATCCATTTTGGGTCTGATGGAGTGCCAATGTTTACCTCTGTTGTATCCTCAACTAGAAGTGTTGAACCCATCTTCTAGGATAGTAGGCAAAGACTTGAACTGTTGGGCTATACTAGAGTCCTCTGATAGGACTTGCTCTTCAACTTCTCCTAGGCATGATGAATCTGAGTCCTCTAATGGGAGCTCTGGCCATGTGACAAAAACAATCGAAATTTTTTGAAGAATTCGATCAAACACTTGTTGCTCAAAACTGAACTCAGATCCATACGCAAGTTCATCGTTGGTGGTCTCCTGGTATAAATTCGAAGAAGAATGAACACCCCAATCTAATGGTGCCTGAAACAGGTTTTCACCACTAGACTGGCCTTTATCTTTACTTTCTCCCTGCTTAGAAAGCATCTCAAAGAGGTTTTCACTTTGGGACCTCAATGTTTTATTTATTTCTTTTTGACTAAGGGTGTTCACTCGCTCTCCAAATAGGCTTCAGGATTAAATATGATTGAGAACCCTAATTTATGATCTCCCAACGGAACGTTGTCTCTAAGGCCTAGAAAATCACATAATGCCTCATCGTTCTGAAACTCATCAATCAGTAAACTGGATTCTTGTTTGTCCCAATCTATCAGTTGGGAATAGTATAATGGCAATGGGTTATTACGAATGACTGGAGTAAGGGTACAAATGGAATGAGAGTTAAACAAGTTGTTTTCAGCTAGGTCATCAAAGATGAGATTATGATCGGACTCTGCTTCGCTGTCGACATCATCATCACTAGTCGCTGGTGATGGAACTCGGATAAGATATGTGGGGTCACCCCCAAGCGGTTTAAATCCAAGTCCATAGGGTCTTTTGTACTTGGTCATGAAAATTGGCTCAATGGTTCCTTGTTGATTCAATCTGAGGCCTCTTCCTTCATAATCTTGGCGTTCCATGATCCGATTGGGAATGAGATATTTTGCACTCTTATAACAATCAGCTTGGTTGTCGTATAACTATGATTCGTCTCCCTCGAGAGGGTCTGGTTCTAGGCCAAATGCTGGTATGAACGTGACTAGTCCTCGATTATGAAGTTTATCTTTATTTTTTCCTTGCCAATGCATCTGTGGGGTAACTTTAGGTCTTCCAAAGGTCTTTGGAGTCTGAGGAAGATTGGCAATATGAAAGGTATCATGCGTTAAATACTCTCATGGGCCATTAGCTGAAATGGTGTAATGATTGGAAGCTTCAGGAGACGGCATGTGGAAAAGGGAATCCAAGGTATTAGGATCTATGTAATTGTCCTCTGGAGAATCAATAAGTATGGCCTTTTCTTTATCCTGCTTGGAACTTAGATTCATGTCGTACTGGTAATTGTAGTTTTGAAACTCGGCCTCGAGATGTTTGTAGTGTTCATATGGGTGCAAATCCCCTGAAATATTCACTTCCATCCCTGAGTGAGAGAATTTGATACATTGGTGCAGTGTTGACGGGACTACACGAATCTCATGTAACCAAGGCCTACCTAGAAGCATATTATACGACAACTCAAGATCAAGCACATGGCAAAGTGTCTCATGGGTCAAAGGCCCAATGATAACTGGCAGGTTAATGGTGCCTTGTGATTCTCTCTCTTGATTATCATAGGCTTTGATAGTTATCGTTTATGGTTGGAGATCTGTCATTGTGTACCCAAGAAGCTTGATGAGCTTTAGAGACACTATATTGAGACCTGATCCATTGTCTATAAGGACACGCTTCACCTTATGCCGCTTTATATAAACTTCTATGTATAATGGATTATTATGGAGCAAGCCAAAGGAAGACATATCGCTTTGGTTGAATGTGACTTGTTGCGCTGGAGCTTGGTGTCCAACCAAAGCTTGAAATTTATCAGAGGATATGTCACTGGCAATAGTGGATTGGGTTAAAAACTCGTTCAAGATATTCTTGTGGATTGTTGATGTATGCAACAAATATAAAATGGAGACTTGTGTTGGCGTCTTCTGCAATTGTTCCACAATATCAAACTTCTTTTCTGAGTCAATGATAAATGGCTTATTCTGAGGTTGAACGATTGGTTGGATAATGGGCAGAGTGGCAGATGGTTGTGGGCCTGGGATGGTAATCTTTGACCTCCGAGTTGTGATTGCACAATCGAGATTAAATACAGGACCATGATTGCTACTGAATGATGATGATGGTGTGGGACCAAATAGGACAAGCCTCGGTTGCCGATGCACTTGTATGTGGTCACGAGGCAAGGGCGAGTTATCGGTATAAGGTCCAAAAGTGGCAATCCCACTTTGTTGGTTTGCTTGCATGCGGTCCTAGGTCAAGGAATGATTATCCATGTAGTTTGGCTAAGTGGCATTGTTTAGCAATAGTTTAGATTGATTGGAATTTGGTCTAGGATTAATGGAGATGGTATTAATGCTACCTCTTGCAAATATGGCCTACAATTCTATTGTAGTCATGTGGAACTGCATGATAGGTTTGTTGGTTGCTACCGTTCTGACCTTGGTTTTGTCCATTCTTCTAGTGTTTTTGATTATGTTGTTGGTTTTGCCTTTGATTTTGATACTATTGATTTTGTTGTTGCACTCGTTGATGCTATTGTTTCCATGGTTGTTGTTGGTTATGTTGTGGAAAAAGGTTTTGATAGATGCCAAGAGTCTGATTGGAGGTGGAAGCACCATTGTCCAAAGTGATCTCCCCATTCTCCAACATATTTTCAATTAAATGTTTGATTTGCACACATCTTCGTAAACTGTGCCCGTTGACCCGATGATCTTCACATAATTCATTTTCATGGTACCAATCAAGATAAGGGATGTCTTGAGGATAATGCTTTGGTATAGGCCAACTAATCAAATTAGCAACAGCAAGTTTGCGAAATACAGACTCAATAGACTCTCCAAGATCACTAAAGACGCAACGAATAGGCGCAATCCTTCTCGGAGGAGGGGTTTGCAATGGCAAAGGTTGCTACATTTGTTGCGCGGGTCTAGGCTGTTGTGCTTGGTGCATTGGTTGAAGAGGTTGTTGGGTAGAAGTAATTTGAAAAGGTGGTGCAGACGATGTTTGCACCGTTTGGACATGGCGTGACTCGATTACTCCATTTCCCACAACATTCTTATTACGGTTGAATTGCTTTGGTCTATCTTGGTTATTGGCATGTGTCGATTGCGATGTTTGTGCTTGGAATTGGTTTTGATTTTGATTGTTTTCCTGATTGGTACCTTGATTTTGATTAGTTGAAGTAAGCTTAATGATTCCTTTATTTATAAGAGCTCGCTCAATCAACAAACCTTTATCAATGATCTCTTTGAAAGTATGCGCACATTGTCCTTCTAAATGATAAGCTATCTCACTATGCAAATTTTTAGTAAACACAACGGCTAATTGTTTATCTGGTAAACTATGGGTGAATCAGTGTGCAAGGGCTCTCCATTGCTGTAGATAACTCGCAAAACTTTCACCAACTTTTTGCTTTGCTTGCATCAAGTCAACCAATGAAATCTCATGTTCGAGATTGTAGGAAAAGTGTAGTACAAATTTTTCTGAAAGGTCATCGAAATCTGTTACTGAATTCTTGGGCAACTTTAAAAACCACTCCAAGGCTTGTCTTACTAAACTCCTTGGGAACAACAACAAAAGATATATGTCATTATATGCCACTAGTTGGCATGCAACAAAGAACTTGGTTAAATGGGCCTTAGGGTCACCCTTCCCTTTGTATTTGTCGAATTTTGGTGGCTCATATTCTGGAGAAAAAGGTATCTGCAAGTACTCCATGTTGAACGGATAAGAACACACATCATCCAACTTAAACTTTTAACCCTGTTTCCCAACTTGGATGGCAGCAATCGCATCCTTCATTTGTTGTAGTTCTTGGGCTCGAAAACTAGAGAGAACATTGGCTTGAGGCTGAATATTGGCTTGAATAGACAATTGCGCAGTCACAAGTGGAATACTTTGACCAGAGTATGATGGAGGAATTTGTTGGGTAATGTTAGTTTGGTTAGGAAACGGACCAAGAATACGCATACGCGGATTCGGGTTCGTTTGTTGGAATTGCGCATATTGTTGTACAATATTTTGGTTAGGGTTAGTTATGAAGGTTTGATGTTGAGGATTTTGAGATTGGGATGAAGGGATATAACCGTACTGTGTCTGTTGTGGTTGAGAAGGGACATGTTGCCGACCAATCAAACCTTGCTGTTGAGTAGGAACTTGTGAACCAAGACCCTGTCTCTGAACTTGTGGCACATTTTGAACAAAAGGCAATTGTTGCCTGGTAGGTACTTCAGAAACATTAGAACCTCCTTGTTGCACGAATCCCTATTGGGAAGTGAACGCATATTGAAGATTTGACATCTGTCGCTGACCAATATTTATACGTTGTTGGTTAGGCATCAGTTGGTTTTGAATTGGCATATTAGCCTACAACTGAAGAGGTATATTTGCTACTATCTGACGAAGTGGAACATTAGTTGCTCCCTGTTGAGGCGGCAATATATTCGGCCTCTATTGCATTGGTACACTAGGTTGTTCCTGTTGTTGTGGAATACTACTCGTCACTTGTTGAGGAGTAGGATTCGTCACATTTTGCTATTGAGGCACGGCATTGGTTGCGAGATGGTTACCTAATCCTGTTGGTTGCGTGCTTGAAGAAGCAACTGGTTGAGGATTGGAAGTAACTGGTTGAGATTGGGGCGTAGAAACTCCTACTCCTTGATTTTGAGAACCACTTGCAATGTTAACTAAAAGCACATTTTGTTGGCTAAATATTTGTGTATTAACACCACTTTGGTTGGGATGGGATGTTGCTTGCAAATTGTCCACCGTGTTTTGCTCATTATTTTGCGTAGAAACAGAAGATACTTCTTCAATGATTGGTGTATGCAACAAGTTGTCTACCGAATTGTTCTGCACGAATGGGTCTGCACCCTAATT
Organism: Torreya grandis; assembly: GCA_037957365.1. Lineage (NCBI taxonomy): Eukaryota > Viridiplantae > Streptophyta > Pinopsida > Cupressales > Taxaceae > Torreya > Torreya grandis. The sequence continues at coordinate 1,608,841 of JARHVA010004067.1, forward strand.
GTCTTGACCAGTCAACTCTATTAATACTCCAATTGAAGGGACTAAATCTATGAGAGGCCTACTTGACATGGTCATCTGGTTAAAATTGCATGCTAGGTTCAAGTAGGTTTGGTATGTTGTCTAGATTTGTACAAAGTGATCCTCCATGGGGTCCTTGCCTTTGACAAGCATACTAGGTGCCTAATATGTTGTTTGGACTAGAACCAAAGGATTGCTAGAAGAAACCTGTTGATTGTAAATTATGTTGTGGGGCATTCTTACTAGGTTTGGTAAATTCTCATGGGAGAAGTCTGTCGAAAACATGGCCCCTACCTCTATGGCTCTAACCAAAATCTCGTCCTTGTTCTCCAACAAATGACACTCAAACAAAAATGGATCATACATGGATGGTGCATTAATCGAGTGTGGTTGTTGAGGAAAAGGTTCCTCAACTGTAGGTACCGTAGCTAGGTATTGCGCGGTTTGTTCTATATCTTGTTCTGAATATGGTGGCGTATTAACCAAATAGTTAGCCAATGGATCGTGGTTTTGTGCCCCCATTTGAGTATTATAAGAGGGATAAGGATTCGTCTCATAAGCAATATTATCTGCATAGGGGTCTTGCACCATTTCTTCTTGCGCAACCACATTACTAATCTCCGGATTATACATGAGTCCACTATGAGTGTAGGAATACATATTGGGATCCATAGTGAATGCTTTGCTACAAAGGGAGTTCTACAAACTCTACAAAGACAATGTCTAAAAGATGATGTTCAAACTTGGTCTAGATTCGTCAAAAAGATGAAAAAGGTTTATGCAATGATTTGTGATAAAACAAGCTAACGTTAAGTATCTAACATTACACGTCTCATACAAAAAGATCGAGCAAATGGACCTAAAATCGAAATGTCAAACTCTAAGGTTGAAGTGTTTCAGATCAATCTAATCTAAGAAATTAAAAGTTATTAGGTCTTTTGGCCAAACGCAACATCAAAAGCTACGCTCAAACAAGGCATGTGCTAGGACTCTTGGCCAAACGGCGTCAAAAACTAGACTTTGAAATAGATGAAATTTCAATCTAACGGATTTGAAACACTTCTAACAAACACTAGGCATTTGATTCTTGAACATGAACTCGATCAAATAGGTATAAAGTATGAAACAAAAGGCACTTTAGAGATAGTTTATTTTCTCGCAAATAATGGTATAAACTTGGTTCTTTTGACAAATAGGCTAGACAAAAGCGAACGATGTAACTGTGCTAGACAAAGACTCGCAAAAGTATACTCGGATTGGCTTGAAAATGCAGGCACAAATTTGAACTCTATGCAAGAGGGTCTATGAAACAATCTCTGAAATGCTTTGGACAACGTAAAACGCTAAACTACTCAAAAGAAGTGACAAAAAGCTTGCTTCAAAAACTCCCTAAGGCAAAGATAGTTTCTCACAAATTCGGCAACGTAACACTACCTTTCTTAACTCAAATGACATACATACCTTCAAAGTTTTGACAATATCTCTAAGGCAAAAAAGTATGTATCCAAATGATCTAAGGGAAAAATGGGATAAGAAAATTTTGCTCATAGACTTAAAGTGCACGCGGTTAGCACAAAATGACTTAAGTCTACCAAATGGTGATAATGATCTTGAGTCTAAAACGGCCTTCAATTCAAATGGAAATACGAGCCTAAGTTAAAACAAGTTTAACGTGCAAATGGCGAACCCATTTGACACATCAACCCTTAAAACTTAGAAAGGTTCAAATTTGAATGTGACTTATAAATGGATTTAAACAAATTTTGGTAAAGGTCTAAACTCAATTGAGCAGCATAACTGCATCGAAGTGGACGATATGACTCCAACTTTTGATGAACTTTTAAACACGGCAAATTGATGATTCACGAGGACAGCATAATACCTCTTTGTTCAAAGGAAAATGAGGACTATGTGTTGTGGTTTTTATCGATTGTTCACACCAAGTTTTGACTCCAAACAAGACTTTAATCTAAGACAAACCAACTAATTAATCGCTCTTGGATCCTAAACTGACAAGGTTGCTTGGTATTGTTGGAATCCGTCCATATACGTCATTTGAGAGGATTTTAAATGTTCATCCAAAAATAAATGCGCATTATATAGTAGGGTTTTTACACCCCCCTTCTCTCAATTGACAGTACTGTGACATGGACCTTGAGGTGCACCTTGCACCAACAACACTTCAGCGACAAGTGGGGATTTGTCTAAGATCTACAAGTTTTTGAACGTTTATAGGGGAATCAATTACACAATGACTTTCACGTCATGATGCAAAAGAAAAGCACGTAATTGGGTGTCCACAACACTTGTTGCAAAAAGGTCTTGTCCTTTTTGCAACCACTACATTCGTCGCTTGTTCAGTGTAGTGCGATGTCTAAAATGCAGATACGTCCCGTGTGCAACTCCAACACTAGAAGGTGGTTTAACCGCTCAAACCTCTGATCCTAGTGAGAGTGGGTGAAGTCAATGCCGGGAGATGAAACCCCGAGTCAAAGCTTCAACACAAAACTTGCGGGAGGTAATGAAGTCCCCCTCGCAAGCCAAGTTTGCATAAAAAATAAATGACTAATAGAAAGACTTTAGGGTCATTTTCAAGGTCACCCAAACTATGATGAGTTTTTGGAGAGTGTTTTAGATGACATTCTTTTTATGCCTTGGACTAAACATGTTTGCAACAAGGATGGCGCTTTTGATTTCAAGGGTTCCCTAAAGGGGACAAATGGAAGAGCATACACGCGCAAACCTTCTTTTTACCAATCAAGTTCTAACTAAATAACTATTGAAAACAAAAATTAACAAGTGTGTTCAATTTTAAGCATCAAAACAAAGATTAGGTGGTGTTCTTTTGACCCCTTGTTCTTAAGTTGTAACTTTGAAAGCACAATTATCAAAGCATTCCCTTAAGCATCTAAATTTTTCATTAAGCCCAAAAAGAAAGTTCCTAATTCATTTTAAAACACTCAAATGAAATGTGAAAGGCACTAATTTAGTTGCTTAGATGACTTTCCATGTAGATCCTGCAAGAAAAATGTTAGCAACTTAGCTTTGAAGCACTTTTAAGGATGAAACAAGAACTTTTGAAAAACTAACTCTCAAGTTCACACAGTGCAATACCGCGACTCCACAGAGCAATACCGCTAGTTGCAAGGCAATTCCGCAACTTTGTGAGTTGCGGTATTGCAACTTAACCGCTAACGGTTTAGTCGCAATACCGTGACTCTAAAAGGCAATCTCGCAACTTTGTGAGTTGAGATATTGCAACTTAATCGTTAACGATTTAGTCACAATACCGTGACTCTAAAAGGCAATATCGCTAGTTGTGAGGCAATCCCGCAACTTCGTGAGTAGCGGTATTGCAACTTAACCGCTAACGGTTTGGTCACAATACCGTGACTCTAAAAGGCAATCCTGCTAGTTGCAGAGCAATCCCGCAACTAAGTCCAGGCAAACTCGCAACTCCCACAAAAACGTGTTTTTCTTAAAATTTTCACTCTTTTGGGCCTTCCACTCCAAGATTTTGCATAACAAGGGTTAGTAATTTGCTTGTAGGAGCCTTATGATCAACTTTGTGGGGCTAAGGTCTCATCGGGCATGCCATCGTGTGAACTAAGAATTTGACTCAAGAGATGATGGTTAGTTTAGTGTTAGTTCTAAAAATGAAATCAAAATTGAAATAAACACACTAACATAACATCTCTAGGCCTAGTTACTAAGGGGAGCTTAGTTAACAAAACATGAATGAAAAACACAACTAAAAAGCAAAAAAAACCTTCCTTTCACTTTCCTTGGATGCTCCAAAATGATTGTTGTAGTGGTTTGCTCAGTTTGTGCTCATGAAGTCTGCATTAATGGAAGCTTGGCTACCTCCATCTCTCCTTGGCACTTTGTGTGGCTTTGGTTTGGCTTGGCTTTGGTTCAATATTTTGGCATTATAACACTAATTTGCATGAAGCTTTGAAATCAATTCAGCGTTATAACTTTGGCATATGAAAACTTAAAATTCAATAGGCAAAGCCTCCTATTTATAGAATTTTGAGATTGATCAGAATCAACCTGAACCGTCCATCTCAAGATTGAGATGTGTGGCTAAGGATTAATTCAATTATGTAATTAAAATTCATAAATAGACTCATCAATATTTGAGATAGACGGGCATTGAATAAGCATGAATGGTCTTAATGAGGCATGGGAGGAGTTAATCCTGATATTTTATGCATTTATGGCCTAAGGATGTCTTCCCAAAAAATGATGTCACCTGATGATGCAGATATTCAATATTCATTTTTTAAAAGAAGTATTCAAAAAACTCCATGAAAAATTAACTTAAGATTTTGACTTGGTTTAATTAGCCTTAAGCATGATTAGGCAATTTGGTGTAAAACCTTGTCAATTTGTGCACAAACTAATCAAATTGATAAGAATGCCCCGTTATTGGCTCGAAATTTGACTGGATTGGAATTGGAAGTCGATGTTAGATGTATTGGATGCGTTATCCCATTTAGAATGTTGCCAACACAAAATAACAAAGACACGTCTTGTGCAAGAAATTTGATAGAAAAGAGCAATCCAGAGCACCCAAATGCAAAATTGGCATTTTGACTCGAAATGATCTGATCAAAGTTAGCTAGCCCATAAATTGCATTGTCCTATTTAGTGATAACCTGGCCAAAATCGGCACTTGAGTATATTAATTTCAACTCATTTAGTGTGTTTTGGTGTTTTTAGGCCAAATTGTGCATTTTCGTAGAAATTGGTCAAAAGTCTTGTTGGACATTATCGGTGGCCAAATTTAGGTGTCTACACCACGCTATATTGGAGGTGGTCCAAAGAGCCACAAAGCTTCTTAAGTGGGATTCTCTCACAAATAGCTTCATATTGATGGCAACTCTAGGATCCCCAAGAGTGATCTGAATGGTAGCAGATCCCTAAATTGGCAAAGTCTAAAGATGGGAGCCAATCTTCTTAAACATGGGTTTTTCTAGGTTGTAAAGGATGGTAACTTGTCTTCCTTCTAGCAAGATGCGCAAAATCAGCACTCCAACCTCATAGATGAATACCCAGTCCTTCTAACTCTAGAGGAGGCCTTCTATCATCAAGAGTAGGTGCTTGTTGCAGACAACTTTTATCTAAAACCTAACAAAGGCTCCATAGATTTATCTTGATAGATGGCCAATTAATGGTCTTTCAGATCTCAAAAGTAAGCTTTAAAATATCCTGCACAGCCAAAAATCTCTACTTGATAGGGATTCTAATAAGCTTGGATGTGGCTGTGAAGGAGCTGGTAAGTACATAGTCAAGGAAGGATACGAGTCACAGCTTGGGATTTTGCCTCAAACAGACAGTTATGGAAGAGAGTCTGGAATTCTAGATGCTGGCCCACCACCAATACTTTTACTTGGTTAGCACTCAACATTAAGATGTTGACTTATAATAGCCTTATGAAAAATGATTTTACAAGCCCATCCCAATGGTATCTCTGTAGGCACCATGAGGAGATTGGAGATCGTTTGTATATCACATGCCCATACTGAGTTGCTACCTCAAATCAGGTGTTCTCCTTTCAACATCCTTGTTTTGCTTGTAGCTCGATAAGAAAAGTTTGCAATCTTTGGAATAAATGCCCATTACAATCCCAAGGTATGCATCAGGATTAGTTTACATGCCTGAGTGATGGTTTTGCAACTTTGGCTTGAACAGAACAAAAGGGTTTTTCAGAGAAGCAGTTCACAAGAATGATTTGGGGGAATATTATCAAGTAATATCAAGTGGATATCTCCGCTTCCCAGTTGGCTTTAATAAAACATAGATGATGCATCCAAAATGAAAGCTGGGCCGTTTGGTGTTGGTGGGATATCTTGGAATGACCCAAGGGAGACTTTGTTTTGGTTTTCTCAAGGCATGGATTCATTTTGAATAAACTATTTGAAGCTTTCATAATCTGCCCTGGGCTGAGTATGCTAAGGACCTGAATCTCAACAGTTCAATTGTCATGACCGACTTGCAGGTGATGTTTGCTTCCTTACCAAAGCAAGTACCCTCTAATTACTTGGACAATTGGCAGTTGCCATTTCTTGGTAAGGATATCCGTGAACTTAAATGCTTTCCCAAATTTTCAGATAGTATATAAACCAAGAGAATATAATAAGATGGTGAGCAATCTTTCCAAATTCGCTTCGTGACTTCTACACAATAGCATGGTTGATCGATCCTCTTGGCATGGCGTGGAGAAAAAGGTTCGAGCAGACCTTGACAGCCCAGTAAATATGAGATGGGCTAGGAATACCAAGGATGGTAAGAGGGATGTTACACCTCCTCGGGGAGTCTAATCATCAACGCCCTTGTTTTATTTTAAGAATTATAAGTTTAGTTTTAAAATTTTCGAAGTATTCAAAGACTTGGGGCCTCCCTATCCATGCTTATTATTTTGAAAACACCTATGATTCACTATTGTCGCCAATCTTAAGGTTCACACTAGTGTGAGTAAATGCATTGTTGTTGATGGTATGAACCTCAGTATTGCAGAGATGAGGAATTACGAGTTTGATCTCTTGATTCACTACTCAAGGTGGTCATTGGTGTGCCTGGGCTTCTATTCTGGTTCGCAGTTTTTTTGGCAAACAGTGAATTTGGAATTTTATCCCTCAACATGCTTCATTTTGTGAAATGGAAGTAGAGAGGCCATGGAATTTTTCAGTGACAAAGAGTTTCAGAAAGGCCATACAGAAGTGTGTTTGTGAATGTTTTGGCAGTGTTTGAGGTCCCTATGGCTTACATTTTTAGATCTGCTTTGTTGGTCAAGTAGTGGTTGCAGTTGAGCGTGGTTTGAATCTCTTCCAATGTCCTCTTCTCACAAAGTTGTGTGTGATGAGGTAATGAACTGGTGCTTTCCCACTCTATTAGCTTTCTCTACTTTTCCTATTTGTGAAACTATGAGGTGCAAAACACTGAATGAAGAGGTCCCCCTAAGAACTGGTAAGTTGCCAGCTAAAACCAAACATTTTAATGTCCAGCTGGACAAAGAGAAATACAATGAAAATCACTTAATTGGCCTGGGCAAGAAGGGCAAGGATTTCTTACATAATGTAAAACTTATGGTCAGGGCTCCATATCTCGTAAGAGAAAGGCAGGGGGCATTGCCATGGTGGATGTGGATGGGAGCACCCCTGAAGATCCCAAATACCCTAAGGACTACTATGCATAATGCCATGGATATTGGGAACACTGCCAAGGTATGGTTCATGAGGGTTTGGAAGGTGGTTGTGAGCATTGAGATGAAAATTGAGAGATCTGTTGTCCATTATTACTGGTATTACCATAGTTTCTTCCCAGGTGTACGATATATACAGCTTTCTAGAGCAAGGAGGTGCAGTTGGCAAGATATTTTTTCAGATTGATAATGAGGCAAAGCCATCTAGAGAAACGAGAAAAAAGGGATGCTGAAGGGGTGGTGTAATATCCTCAAACACAACTCAGCCCTTGAATTAAAAACCAGCAAAAAGGAAATCGCCACACTTAAGGAGAATTAAAAAAGGAGAAATCGTCCCATTTAAAGAGGAGCGCCACACTTTCGGAGCATACACAGCATTAGTTAATTAATTAATAAACAACATTAATTAGAATGAAGGTCATCACCCTTGGAGGAGATATATCTTTTGATGGAAGGTTATGAAGGTATTAATAATCAACAATTGGTAGGAAAGGAATCATCACTCATTCAATCAACTTTATAACCATGTACAAGCATCAGCGTTTACATTGTTTTTAAAGACGAAACCCCTTAACTGTATAACCAGATTTCAAAAACGAAACCCCTTAACTGTATAACCAGATTTCAAGGACGAAAACCCTTGTCATCTCACTAATTCAAGGACGAAACCCCTTGAAGATTTACATTACATTGTTTGAAATCTGAAACTCTGAATTAAACAATTAATACAATTTCATTTTATTATTTAAATTATTAATTCAAGTGCAAAGTCTATATTTATGAAATATTATCTTAAAGGGAATTCCAGGGAATCTAAATTATCATATAATATTCCAATTAAGAATATTACAATGGTATCAGAGCTTTCCATCCTGCTAACCTGTGGAACAAAAATCATATGCAAGATATTTTGTATTACGAAAGGAGAAATAAAACAAAGGAGGCAAGCCAGCCAAAAGGAGAAATGGTAAACAAGAGAGCTATTGAGAGGGTAGATAAACTTATCCAAGTCCAAGAACAATTGGCAAATACAGTGGCACAAATGGCCTTTACCATGAAAATGATGATGGATTCCAATACACAAAAGGTAGAAACTAGTTCATCCATCTCTGAACTCAAATTTAAAACAAACACCACATCATCATATCGTCATTGTCAACCAACATTCATTCTGAGAGAAGAACTAAATGAAATGTAAGGTCCCCTTTTCTAGGGGGTTGATTCTTGATCAACCTTTTAAAGACCTTTAGCCTATTTTATTCCTCGTGGGCTAAGGGATGATGCAAAAAAAGTATTTTTAATAAATAAGAGATTGCTAGAGAGTGATTCTAATCATTTGAAATTAAAAGGCAATTTTCTTATTTATTATTTTTTAATTTATTATTTAATTGGCCCTCAAGTAATTTTAATTACTAAATTATGAAGAGTAAATTAGATAATAAAGTAAAAAGACACTTTCATGAGGACTTGACCCTCAATTAAAAGTCCTTAATGACTTCATATAAAAGGACACTCTCATGAGGACTTGACCCTCAATTAAAAGTCCTTAATGACTTTGAGCTTAAAGGAGAAGACCCAAGTGGCTAAAAGAGGTCCATCTTTGCCAAATAACCCCCACAAGTGGTTCGCCCACCTTGGAGGAGTTATAAAAACAGATTTTGAATATTGGGAAGACATTTTTTTGTCAATCAATCTTATTTTCAGGTTATTGGAGTTCCAATCTTGAATCAAGACGCTTAGAGTTCCAAGGAGATCTTGAAGAGGCAATTTCACTTCAGAAATTGCAACTGTGCTGAGTTCATTTGTTGTTGCTGATTTGAAGAGAATCTTTGAAGAAGATCCAAGGGCAGAATTTTTGTTCATATGCAGATTTCTATTCTTCTAGGGTTTGACTACATAGTTTTAGATTTGGGTTTCAAATTTGGGTGACTTCCACCCAAGAGAAAATTCTAATTATTGTTTCATTTGAAAGAGCACATTTTTATCTTTAGTTCAAGCTATCATTGGTTCAGAGATTCCAAATATTTTGCAAGTTGTGAAATTATAAGTTTCAGCTATATTTTTGTCATAAAAAATAAAAAAATAAGATTTTTGCAAATCTGATTGTGGAATCGTGTTTGGAATATTTTTATCCATCTACAAATTTAATTTCGAATTTTTGGAGCAGTTTTGAGGCATAAATCAACCCCAAACCCTAGTTGCCTAGGTCTTTGGGCGATTTGTAGTTTATGGAAAAATATTGCAATAAATTTCAATTTTATGGAATTCTGATTTTTTCTAATAATTTATGGATCTAAATTGGGATTTACGACATACCCTTTTTTTGTTTGGTTTCAGCTCAAAAACGGACCTTACATGAAAAAATTCCAAAATCATTTAGTGATGAGCTTGTAACTTGCTTCGAAGCATATCAATCACTTCCGGAGGGAATCCAAAGGGAAATTACCCTACAAACTTATATGGCAATGAGAAAAAATGGAGATGTATCTCAACCAGAATATAAACCCCAAAATAGACAAAGGGATATGTAACATGCATTAAGCAAAACGTCACTATCACCTTTTAATGGAACAAACAAATGTACAGCTAGAGCATGTATACAAAAGTTGGACACGTATCTTTTATTATGACCAATGATGGAAACCATAAAATATGCGACTCTCCATCTGGAAGGCATAGCCCATGAATGGTGGTTCCATGGATGGGTCATCCAAAGACGTAGCCATATCAATTCATATGAGGAATTTGACCAATGATTTGATCGAATGGTTTGATAGGGCAGATCCCAAGGTCCATTTTAGGGAATTAGCACTATTAAAACAAAACAATAGTGTGGATGAATACGTGGCAGAATTTCAAAGACTAGTGGTAATGGTTTCCAACATGTCTAAAATAAACTCGTAGTATTATTCACGGGAGGATTAATGGAACCTCAGAGAGGATTGTTCAAAGCTTTTACTCCATCAACACTTCAAGAAGCAATTAAGAAGGCCTTAGATTTGGAAGCTTTAACTTTAAAAGGCAGAAATATGCCCCCCGTCCAACCTAGGGAATTGGAAGTGGTCCACCAAAAAATCAATCCTATGAGCAAAGGGGACCAATACAAACAAGCGGATCTCAGCCTTGTAAAACACCAAAGTCGAATAAAGAATTGGAAACAAGGAACAAATTAAGAAGGAAAAAATTATGTTTTACTTGTAAAGACCCATGGACTCCACATTGTTTGGGCAAAGGGCAAGTTCACTACATCGAGGTTAGCCCAAAAAGTGATACAAAAGAAGAAATAAAATTAAACGAAAACCAATCACAAATAATGACAGAGGAGACCACGAAAGGAACATTTGCCACTCTCCCAAGAGCACCTTGATATCATCCATTCCAAGTAAGAGGAACATTGCAAGAGCAAATAATTACAGTGTTAGTCGATAGTGGGGCTACCCATAATTTTATTGATGAAAAATTGGCTAAGAAAATTGGTCTGAAAACAAAAGAATTCAAGGGATTTTCGATAATGATTGCTGATGGATTTACTCTTCCCTGTACAAAGAGAATTCCACAATTAAATCAAACTTTGGGAGGACATGAAATAAACGATGACTTATATGTCATTAATATTGGCAAAATAGATTTAGTCTTAGGAGTTCAATGGTTGCATTTGTTGAGTGAGTTTACCCAAAACTATCAAACAATGAAAATTAAGTTCAAATTAGATGGAAGGGAAATAGTTTTGAAAGGAATAGCCAATGGTATCCCTCAAATAGTAATGGAAAGAATATTTAATAAGGAGCATGTAGCATGGGCAGTACAATGTTTGATCAGCGCCATACAAGAACACGAAACACATCATAATGATATTCAGCCTATCATCGAGAGGCATGCCAAGGTATTTGAGAACCTATCACGCAGACTACCCCTAGCAATAGGCTTCCAACATATCATTGAGTTGGAACTTGGATCGAAATCAGTAATAACTAACACTTACCGACATCCAAAGATTTATAAAGATGATATTGAAAAAGCCATTAAAGAACTCTTAGAGATGGGACATATTAGGCCAAGTGCTAGTCCATTTGCTTTTTCAGTTGTGCTGGTCAAAAAGAAGGATGGAACATTAAGAATGTGGATTGATTATCGAAAGTTAAATAAAATGACCATCAAGAATAAATATCTGATACCCAGGATCGATGAACTTCATGGAGCCACTTTCTTCTCAAAAATTGATTGGAGATCAGGGTACCATCAAATACAAATGAGGGAGAAAGATGTTCAAAAAACGGCATTCTGATGCCACTATGGGCATTTTGAATTTCTGGTGATGCCACTTGGACTTACAAATGCTCCAGCCACTTTTCAATCTTACATGAACCACATATTCAATAAGCATCTAAAGAATTGGTTTTTTTTTATGATATTCTAATAGATAGCAAGAATTGGGCAGAACATCTGCAGCATTTAGCATTGGTACTTGCCATATTAGAACAACAGTCCCTCTTTCCCAAGATGTCAAAATGTGAATTTGGTATGACAGGAATCTTATATTTAGGGCATATGATTAATAAGGATGGAGTCCATGTTGATCAAGAGAAGATCCAAGCTATTATAAGTTGGCCTCCTACCAACATGACACAATTCAGAGGGTTCATAGGTCTTTGCATCTATTATAGGAGATACGTTAAAGTATTTTCGCAACTAGCAGCACCTTTAACCAATTTAACAAAGAAGGGATCTTTTAGTTGGACAAAGCTTGCTCAATCAACATTTGAATGCCTTAAAAACAAGTGATGATTTCATGCCCGGTTTTGGCAATGGCGGACTTCTCATTACCCTTTGTGTTGGAATGTGATGCGTCAAGAGGTGTTGGTGCAGTTTTAATGCAGAATAAGCATCCTGTTGCTTTTGAAAGTCATAAACTCAAAGAGCATGAGCGGAGATACTCAATATATGATAAAGAAATTTTGGCCATTATGCATGCCCTTGCTAAATTCCAGCAATATTTGGTATGTGGAAGATTTGTCGTCAAAATTGATCACAATAGCTTGAAATATTTCCTAGAGCAAACGGACTTAAATGAAAGGCAACAAAAATATGTTAGCAAGATCCAAGCCTTTAATTTGACATTGAGTATGTTAAGGGACAAAACAATGTAGTGGCCAATGCTTTATCAAGAAGACCACATTTATGCTCCATGGTAGAAATCATGGCCGATTGGAAGGCATTCATAATGGCGGAATACATTAAGGATGAGTGGACCAATGCAATCTTAGAAGGAAAAAATGAAGATGAATATTATAAAGTAGTAGAGGACCTCATTCTCTACAAAGATATAATCTTCTTAGTGGTCGGTTCCAAAATTAAGCATAAGATCCTAAAGGGCATACACAATGATCCATTAGCAAGTCATCTTGGTTTTGTAAAGACATACAAACAATTAAGGGATCAATTTTTTTGGAAAGGACTTAAAATCAAAGTCCTTAAATACATTCGAGAATGTCCCACTTGCCAACAAAATAAAATAGAACATAACTTTCTCGCCAGGTTGTTGCAACATTTGCCCATTCCTACTCAAAAATGGGAGAGCGTCTTTATGGATTTCATTTTTAGACTACCCACAGTCCAAGGACAAAGCAACCTTTACGTAGTCGTGGACCGATTAACAAAATACGCTAATTTCTTTCCACTCCCCAAAAAATATGGTCCTATGATAGCTAGAATATTTTTTAAAGAGGTTTTTAGGCTTCATGGACTACCAAAGAATATAGTCGGTGATAGGGACACTAGGTTCATGACTGCTTTTTAGCAAGAACTTCTCCAATTGGCAGGTACTAAGTTAACCCCAAGTACGAGTTATCGTCCTCAAATGGATGGTCAGACAGAAGCCGTAAATAAATGGATTGAAGGGTACTTAAGAAATTATGTAACTAGGCAACAAAATGCTTGGGAAATACTTGGGAGAATTCTACTACAATACTTTCCATCATGTCTATTAGAATGTCACCTTTCAAGGCATTGTATGGGTATGATACTAAAACCTTTGTAGACTTGGTCATTCTAGATAGTAGGGTTCCCAGAGCCAAGGATCTAATACAACAACATCAAGACATCTTAATAACTCTCAAGGATAATCTTCAATACACCCAAAATCAACAAAAGTTGTATGTGGATCAAAATAGAATAGAACAGACTTTTGAAGTTGGAAATATGGTATATTTAAGATTACAACCTTATAGACAATCTTCTCTTAAACAAAATGGTGCTGAAAAACTCATGCCTCGATTTTACGAGCCATACTAGATTATAAGAAGAGTGGGAGAGGTAGTGTACAAATTGGATTTACCAGGACACAACCGCATACATAATGTTTTCCATGTGTCTTCCCTGAAACAAGCACTTGGACAACATATTACTCCTTCCATGGAATTACCCCCAATTGATGAGGAAGGTAAATTGATTCTAGTACCAGAACTATTCTTGATACTCATGAAAAGAAGTATAAGAGAATATTTAGTTCATTGAAAAAATTTGCCAATAGAAGATGCTACATGGAAAGGAGCAGTAATTCTTGAACATCCCAATTTACAATTGCTTGAAGACAAGTAATTTGAAGAAAGGAGGTTTGTAATATCCTCAAACACAACTCAACCCTTGAATTAAGAACCAGCAATAAGAAAATCACACTTAAGGAGAATTAAAAAATGAGAGATTGTCTCATTTAAAGAGGAGCGCCACACTTAAGGAGCATACACAACATTAGTTAATTAGTTAATAAACAACATTAATTAGAAGGAAGGTCGCCACCCTTGGAGGAGACATCTTTTGATGGAAGGCTATGAATGTATTAATAATCAGCAATTGGTAGGAAGGGAATCATCACTCATTCATTCAACTTTATAACCATGTATAAGCATCAGCTTTTACATTGCTTTTAAGGATGAAATCCCTTAACTGTATAACCAGATTTCAAGGATGGAAACCCTTGTCATCTCACTAATTCAATGACAAAAACCCTTGAAGATTTACATTCTATTATTTGAAATCTGAAACTCTAAATTAAACAATTAATACAATTTCATTTTATTATTTAAATTATTATTTCAAGTGCAAAGTCTATATTTATGAAATATTATCTTAAAAGGAATTCCAGGGAATCTAAATTATCATATAATATTCTAATTAGGAATATTACAGGGGGTGGGCATTTCTGGTCTAATGGAGCTGAAAGCAAAGGTGGCTATTCTCAAGGCCATAGTGATAACTTAGAATCGACACTTGGAAGAAACATTAGAAGACTATTTGTAGGGAAAATTTAAAGAGAAGGATCTGAAAGACCTGAAGGTGAAGCTGTAGTCCTCATATTCTCAACTGCTTTGTTGTGTCCTTGACATCCTAGGCAGAGGAGCTGCCTCTTCCAAGACCGTGCATAACTTAAAAATGTCCCTTCACTAGTTCTATAATGTAGAAATATCTGAAAGCGAATAATCCATGAATCAACCATGTTGCAGATGCAGGTTACTACCATGCTGCAAGTTAGTTTCTAAAGAGGGAATGAAACCTTCTCCATTGAATGACAATGACGACTCTGATAATATGCGGTCTGTTTCAAACTGCTGGTGAATAAAGCATATGGAATTGCTGATAATGTTGCAGCTGGTTTAGTTTTTTTTTAATTTTATGTCTATTAATATGAAGTACAAATTTCATGTTTTTTATTTTTGGACAGATTTCCACCATTGTGATAGTTTTAGCTATAGGAATAATACTACTAGGAACTGTGATATACTCGATAGTATATTGGCTTTGATGTCATATGATGGTGAAAGGTCGGATGCCATTCCCAGTTGAGTTTCCTGAAAATTCAACCAACTGAAACTCTTAAAATTGTTGTAGTAGCTTGGAAAGCTTATAAGTTAGGCAAAGTTTTTTTCCTGAAATGCAATATAAATTGTTGATATCTTCGTAACAAAAGATCTATTTTTTGCCTGTGTTCAACAAAATAGTTTTCTAACAACTTCTGATCCAAATGATTCTTCAATCATGCTCAAAATTCATTAAAACAAAACTGAAAAACTAAAAGAAACATTCTCAAAGAAACCACATTTCTATGGTTTACTCTACAAAATAAGATAATCAATCAATTTCAGTTACAGAATTTGGAAAACAATCGTATATTACATAATCATAATAACCTTAGGTAGAGGATTTACCAATTCCCTATAAATTTTCTACCAAAGAAACAATTAAGAGTGAACTCAAAGTATGACTAGTATGAGATGATATGGAGTGAAGTTGAACACCCCAATATTAAGTCAGGAACCTGTTCTCTTGAAATACAGACTAACAATTCATTGCTAGGTGAATTACTAAGAATGAATTACCTGCATGTATCGAGCAAGTACTAAGAATGAATTACCTGCATGTATCGAGCAAGTACTAAGAAGTCTGTGTTTCCAACCAAATTCAAGATCTCCTCCTCCCTCTTATTTTCTTTGCTAGTTGGAAAATAATGGTAGGGAATTCCATGGCGTTCGAGAAACCGGATAACGTGAGTGTTTGGTTCTCTGTTGTGGTTGCTGCCAATAGAGGAAGTCATTAAACATTAACTTGGAAGGCCTGAAAAATGAACTCCAGGCACTTTGAGAGACCTGAGAAATTAACACGTGCAAAGCTCAAACTAAGCCTCACCTTATTACACAAGTGATTTCAACAGGAAGCTTTCCTTCCTGCCATCCGTGTAATAAATCAACCAAGCAATGATCCTGTCCACCATGACTTTGACTAAGAAAAGACTCTGCCTCAGATAAATCTCAACAATGACAACAGAGAACCTTCAAGAAATTTCAATTAATGATTAATTAGACTTAACAAGATTCAATAGTGATTTTTAAATAAGCATAAAATAATGCTAACCATGCACATTCCTTTCTTGATTCTTTCCCACAAGACAGGAATATATGCTATGTTTTAGACAGAAACTGTACTTTGTCTTTGACCACATCAAATGAAATCATTCGATCCAGTCTCTTGCCCAATAAGAAGTCACATGCAGGAACATAAATGCATGGAATATTTCCTCAAAGCTATTTCAAAGCTATAAACCAACTACACTAACAAGATACCTGTCGTGAAGCCAAGATAGCAATCTTAAATTTGGGGTCTATCTCTGGCACTCTCACAATTGACTTCTGAGCACTGAACATCTTCGACAGTTTCATAAAATCCTCATCCATAACTGCTCGTGGCCACTGCAAAGGATCATAGACAAACTCACTGACTAGCTGTGTGAGAATCCATGTAAATAATTAGTTAGATTGCAGAATTAAAAAGCAGAAGGTAAAAACAAATTCCTACCTGGTATAAAAAATATCTATACTCCTACCTGGCATATAAAAAATATCTAACTTATCAAAGACAAATTATCTTAATATGCCTGGCATAGAATCACAAGGTTTTGAAGTAAATGGCCCATTTCTCACAAGAAGACTATCTACAGAAGCATTATGTTAAAAAGACGAAAAATTCTCCTCCAATACAACATAATTCCTCAAATGTACTTCTATTAGGAAAGAAAAAACACTCACGTAGGATGTAATATGGGAACCCATCCGGGAAATAAAGCCCCAAGATAACCAAGGATTTGGTGTAAGGAAAAATAAAAACAAGGAAAATATTAATGTGGTTTTCAAGTGCAAGGTAAAGACGAATGCCACTAAGGAACCTGGATCTGCACCATAATCAGATATTTTGGTTACTGCTTGGCTGGCTTATGGAGTACCATATGGTGTTTGTACGTTTTTAGTAATGTCCCCCTTTTCAAACTGGTCTTGGTAGGGGACGCTTAGCCTTTTCGTTCCCAAGGGCTAAGGAAATTAGAGGCAAAAAGGGGAACATTTGTGAGCTTCAAGAGCATTTTGTGGAAAAACGCTTTATGATCTAATTTTGGGACCTTTTTGAGGGTCATGGGCACTTAAGGCCTCAAGTGAATTTTATAAGGAAGCTTTTATATATTTCTTTTTTAAAAAGAAAAAAGTAAACTCTCCCTCCTAATTTTGGGAGCTACACTTGGATGTTGGGTATAAAAGGCAAGGAGATGTTCATTTGAAAGGGTTCTCCAATACAAACATAATTCCTTAAATGTATTTCTATTAGGGAAGAAAAAACACTCCCGTAGGATGTAATATGGGAACCCATTTGGGAAATAAAGCACCAAGATAACCAAGGATTTGGTGTAAGGAAAAATAAAAACCAAGAAAATATTAATGTGGTTTTCAAGTGCAAGGTAAAGACGAATGCCGCTAAGGAACCTAGATCTGCACCCTAATCAGACATTTTGGTTACTACTTGGCTGGCTTACGAAGTACTATATAGTGTTTGTACATTCTTTGTAATGTCCCCCTTTTCGAACTGGTCTTGGTAGGAGACCCTTAGCCTTTTTGTTCCCAAAGGCTAAGAAAATTAGAGGCAAAAAGGGGAGCATTTGTGAGCTTCAAGAGCATTTTGTGGAAAAGCACTTTATGATCTAATTTTGGGACTTTTTTGAGGGTTATGGCCACTTAAGGCCTAAAGTGAATTTTATAAGGAAGATTTTATATATTTCTTTTTTTAAAAGAAAAAGGTAAACTCTCCCTCCTAATTTTGGGAGCTACACTTGGAGGTTGGGTATAAAAGGCAAGGAGAGGTTCATTTAAAAGGTTATGCAATTTGGATATTGAATTGTTGACCAAGTATGTCAAGCTTGTTCACCGTAACTTGAGAACAAAAACTTTCAAGTGTGCCAAGGGTTTGGGGACGAAAACCTTCATTCTTTCATTAAGAGCAACTGTATTCAAGGGCTGTAATTGTGCTTCAGATTTGCATGATTGCATGCAATTAATCTTACAAAGGTGTTTTGGAACACCACCTTGTACAGAAGATTGGCAAGCACCCTTGGAAGCTTGGTGATTGTATTTTTGCAGATAAAAGAGGTGAGCAAATTGCTTGGAGAGTTGTTGGTTGGTTTTGGAAGCCATCCCTAGGGTGGCCACTTGGTTGGAGGATTGGCGACCCCTCTTTAGAGGGTTATTTGGCTTTGAAACCCTCTTCTAGGGTTTAGAGGTATTTTTAGCAATTTATTCCAGTTTGGCGAATTGTTGTGAGTTGACTTGTAGGATTTGAGGACCACTCCGTGCCCTAGAAATATTTAAAAAATTATTATATTATTTTTCCAATCTGAGCGACTTGCATTGGAAGACCTGGAAGGCTTGTGAAAGGGGAAATCTGAGGGTCTAATATTCAAATTTAATTCTTTATTTTTCCCCAAGTGCGGCGACTTCCCTTGGAGGGGATTTTTTGACAAACTGAAGCCCAAAACGTGTCCCATGGAGGTTCTATTATTTTGCATGATTTTTGCATAATTATTTGGGAGTTTTTGCAAGGGTTTCAAGGTATATTTGAGGGAGAAAACACAATTGTACCACCATTTGAAAATCAGAATTATACCAAGCATAATTTTCAGCCCTATCGCCATTTCCACCTTGCCAAAAGAGATTTAATTTCAATTTCATATTCGGTACTTTTTGGGTTATATTGAAGTGTGTTTTGCTTGGAATTTGGTCACTCTTTCCAACTAGGGTTTGCTGATTTTTTGGTTCAAATTTCAGATTGTTTCAGTTTTACATAAAGGCTTGTTGGAAAACTCTTATTTTGCTTATTTATCCCATTTGGGGACATTATAGTCGTATCAGAGCCATATCTTGGCCATCTATCGGACTCAAAGCTTATGTCAAATAGTGACATGGATAAGGTTAGGGTTGAGAGTCTTATTTAAGCCCAAGATCATGGGAATCAGCCCCTCGAAGTGGAGGACCAGCTTTTGCTTCATTAACATCTAATGGAATATTATGATGAGTATTTGACACATACACCCTAGTTCAAAAAGGGAAGGAGCTTCATAGAATGGCTAGCGTTGAAACAAGGAGAAGGGCACCATGGGCACGCAGCCATACATGACGATTTGGGGAGAATAGTTCTCCCAACTTTTAATGGGGATCCAGGAATTTCAGTGAGAGCTTGGGTGGACAAGGTAAATGAATACCTTGACTTGAGGCCTAAGGGTGGAAAGGAGGCTCTAACTTTCGTCATCCAACATTTGGATGGGGCTACCCATGAATGGTGGCATCATGAATGGAAAGCACAAGGGCATGACATCATTGGGACATATTAAGAGCTTTGTGAGAGGATCATTAAGGAATTTGGTAAGAAGGTAGAGCCACCAAAATCAAGAATATTAATGGCACCAAACAGGGACTTCCATTTGTATAAAGGGCAGCCATTGAAGCAACTAACTAAGCCTAGTTTCCAATTATACAAAGGGCAGCCACTTCACGAGTACGTTGGTCATAAAAAATCGGTGGTTACCAAGCAGCCAAAAACAAATTTTCAGATTGGCACGGATAGGCCATTGCATAGGGAGTTTGAGAATCAAAATTCAATAAATTTTGGGCCTCTTATGACAATCAACCAGCTGGATTCAAAATCAGTAAACTCAAAAAATTTAGAGAGTTTTGAGGCATGCAAAACTGAAATTGAGGGGCAGCCACAAATAGGAGACATCAAAGAAGAAAAATCAAGGACCTTGGGGCAGCCAAGTGTTGAATCTTCTGAAATTCATAAATCCGAAAATTTGGGACAGCCAAAGGAGATGTTTCAGCTAGGTAAAGGGCAGCCAATACATAAAATTATTGAGCCTCAAAAATCAGAAGTTTCAAGGCAGCAAGAGGCAAATTTTCAGTTATGTAAGTGGCAGCCAATACATGAAAATTATGAACTCCTAAAATCAGGAAATGTGGAAAAGACATTGACAGAATGCCGACCGATGGTGAGGCCAACAGACTCAGAAATCTCTGAGCAAAAAAATTCAGATTTTGTATATTCAGTTCCAAAATTTATGCAAGACTGTGATATGTCAATTTTTTCATAAATTTTGGTGTGCTTGGTCAACTGAGTTTGCATACCTCTCTTTATTCTTCCACCCTCATAATCTCCAAAATTTATCAAACTCTTCAAACACGAAGTTGGGTGATTTCTACCACCTCCAATTGGCTGCCCATGTACGGAAATCACAGCATTCCTTTTATTTCTCAAGGCCATTGCAATTGATCTCCCTAGTGATCCTACACATGGAACAAAAATATTAGTAGAAACAATAGTGTTTATCAACACTTTCACAATTACTCCATCAAGCCTTATGGACATGAATGGACTTCCTTTTGGTGTCTTTGCTTTTTCTTATCATGGCTCTAACAAGCTTCTTTCTTCTTCCAATTCCCCTTTGTAGTAAGATGGAAACCCACTTATACATGCTTGAACCGTTTCCATGCTGTTGAAGTGTGAGAAGCACACCTTCCTAGGGCCAATACTCACCACGGCAACAAAAAATCCTAGGAAAAGCAAACTGAAATTGTCGAAAACAGCAGTTAATGCGTTACTTACAGCCCTCCCTTTGATCCTTAGATCATGATATCTCTTGCTTATGCTTCTTTCCATGATGGTCCAAGATTTATCCCTTGTATCGCCATATAACAAAATAACAAATTTATGCTTGTAAGGCTCATCTGGATCCCACATCCATGATAGACATTTGCCATGCCCATTCGTTGAATTCTCATTGAGAGAATCTCTCCCTCCATTTAGTGGCCTTCACCTCCACCTCATAATTAGCACAAGGCTTAAAACAATGAAAGAACCAAGTATGGAGAGAAAACAATTATCACTTACCAAGAGGATAACCCAAATGCTTACCCTTATGCGAATCTGATTTTTTCTTTCTTACCTTCCTCTTCTTCTTGTTCTTTTGATTGCTCATGAAGTTATTGAACAACTTCTTCATGTTGGTTGTCTTCTTCTCCACAAGTGGCTTTGTCAAACAGTGACATGGATAAGGTTAGGGTTGAGAGTCTTATTCAGGCCCAAGATAGTGGGAATCAGCCCCTCGAAGTGGAGGACCAGCTTTTAGTTCATTGGGATCTAACGGAATATTATGATGAGTATTTGACACATACACCCCAATTTAGAAAGGGAATGAGCTTCAGAGAAGGATGAGCATTGAAACAAGGAAAAGGGCACCATGTGCACGTAGCCATACATGACGATTTGGGGAGAATAGTTCTCCCAACTTTTGATGGGGATCCAAGAATTTCAGTGAGAGCTTGGGTGGACAAGGTAAATGAATACCTTGACTTGAGGCCTAGGGGTAGAAAGGAGGCTCTCACTTTCATCATCCAACATTTGGATGGGGCTGCCCATGAATGGTGGCACCATGGATGGAAAGCACAAGGGAATGACATCATTGGGACATATGAAGAGCTTTGTGAGAGGATCATTAAGGAGTTTGGTAAGAAGGTAAAGCCACCATAATCAAGAATATTAATGGCACTAAACAGGGACTTCCAATTGTATAAAGGGCAGCCATTGAAGCAACTAACGAGCCTAGTTTCCAATTATACAAAGGGCAGACACTTCACGAGTACATTGGTCATAAAAAATCGGTGGTTACCAGGCAGCCAAAAACAAATTTTCAGATTGGCACAAATAGGCCATTGCATGGGGAGTTTGAGCATCAAAATTCAGTAAATTTTGGGCCTCTTACGACAAGCAACCAACTGGATTCAAAATCAGCAAACTCAAAAAATTTAGAGAGTTTTGAGGCATGCAAAACTAAAATTGAGGGGCAGCCACAAATAGGAGACATCAAGGAAGAAAAATCAAGCACCTTGTGGCAGCCAAGTGTTGAATCCTCTAAAATTCATAAATCCAAAAATTTGGGACAGCCAAAGGAGATGTTTCAGCTTCGTAAAGGGCAGCCAACACATAAAATTATTGAGCCTCAAAAATCAGAAGTTTCAGGGCAGCAAGAGGCAACTTTTCAGTTATGTAAGGAACAGCCAATACATAAAAATTCAGAACTCTTAAAATCAAGAAATGTGGAATAGACATTGACAGAATGCCAACCGATAGAGGCCAACAGACAGAAATTTCTGAGTTGCACAAAGGAAATTCCAAGTTGCACAAATCTGAGTTTGATAGATGGCCAAGGAAGGTAATTCGGCATGACAGCTGACAGCAAATAGGGCAGTCCAACGAGAACAAGGATGGGATAGAAGGGTTTCTAGAGGCAGCCACTTGTGGAGAACAAGGCAGCCAACAAGAAGTTGTTCAACAACTTCATGAGCAACCAAAATAACAAGAAGAAGAGGAAGGTAAGAAAGAGAAAAATCAGATTCGCATAAAGGTAAGCATTTGGGTTATCCTCTTGGTAAGTGTTCATTGTTTTCTCGCCATACTTGATTCTTTCATTGTTTTAAGCCTTGTGCTAACGATGAGGTGGAGGTGAAGGGCACTAAATGGAGGGAGAGATTCCCCCAAGAGAATTCAAGGAATGGGCATGGCAAATGTCTATCATGGATGTGGGATCCAGGTGAGCCTTACAAGCATAAATTTATTATTTTGTCATATTGGCCCTAGGAAGGTGTGCTTCTCACACTTCAACACCATGGAAACAGTTCAAGCATGTATAAGTGGGTTTCCATCCACTACAAAGGGGAATTGGAAGAAAGAAGCAGCTTGTTAAAGCCATGATAAGGAAAAGCAAAGACACCAAAAGGAAGTCCATATCATGTCCATAAGGCATGATGGAGTAATTGTGAAAGTGTTGATAAACACAATTGTTTCTACTAATGTGTTTGTTCCATGTGTGGTATCACTAGGGAGATCAATTGCAATGGCCTTGAGAAATACAAGGAATGTTGTGATTTCTGTACACGGGCAGCTAATTGGAGGTGGTAGAAACCACCCAACTTCGTGTTTGAAGAGTTTGATAAATTCTGGAGATTATGAGTGCGAAAGAGTAAAGAGAGGTATGCAAACTAAGTTGACCAAGCACTCTGAAATTTATGAAAATTTTGACATATCACAGCCTTACATAAATTCTGGAAGTGCATTTGCAAAATCTGAAATTTTTTGCTCAGAAATTTCTGAGTTGATAAGTCATGTACAGCTGCCTATTGAGGTCATAAAAATTAAAATTTCAAGCATGCTACAACCCAAATTCGTAGGGAGTAGTGCACAAAACAAATTTGAATTTTGTCACTCAGAAAATTCTGAGTTATGGATGCAAACTCAGCCGCTTCACGAGGGTAAGGAATCTGATTTTTTTGACTTGTTAAAGCCCTTAACAAGTTCTGGAAATGCTCATGATTGGGGGCATTTCTTGCATGTCAAGAGGTTGAAGAGCACAAGTAAGGTACAGCTCTCTTCATTTGGTAAATATGGGTCTTTGTTGAGCTCAAAATGTATTCCCTATATGCTGGACCAAGTTGACAAGGGGCAGCAGGAAGAAAGACATGAGGCACACATGAGGACATCATTGCAAGGTTACTTGCATACCCATGACATCCCCTCACAAGGTATGCTTTCAAATTGTCTCAAGTTTGTTTTCTCATTGCAAATATGAGGGCTACCATTTTGGTTTGGGGAGAGATTAGCATGGCATATAGAAGACCTTAACAAGTTTTGGAATGCATACCATGGGAGCACACACTCCCTAGCACACTTTCAAAGGGAAATTTTCATAAGGGGCAGCCTTATCACACATTTCAGTTTGATTCATTTTGGCAGCCCTAGCTCTTTGTGCATAGTGTTTGAGATCATAATGGCATCCTTAAAAAGAATATAGATATTAAGGACTCGTGGGAGGTCAACTTGATAAGGAATAAATTGACATTTGGGGGCAACTGCACAGCTGTACATTACACATACAGCCCACATGTCAGCAGGTATAGGTTTGTGTTGGGAGGATCCTCTTCTTGATAAGGGGCCAACGATTGGGTGACAGACTTTATACGGAAGTTTTCAGCCCTTATGGAACTTGAAATGACAAGCTTGGAAGGTGGTTTCGAGAGAGTTAACAGCTATTGTTGGTTACACATTGAAGACTACAGCCAGGGCAGCCATTGGTGTGAAAGAAGAATGCAAAGGGTGACTGATTTTGAGATTGACTACAGCTGGTACATGTCTAACAACAACAGGTACGGCAGCAAGAAAAAACTAAAGATGGTTTCCCTTCCTTGAGAAACAATTACAGGTGGACACTGCATAATAAGGGAGGTAGGATACTCAAATGCTTGAGGGCAAGCAATTTTGGGCGGGAAGGACTGTAATGTCCCCCTTTTCGAACTAGTATTGGTAGGAGACCCTTATCCTTTTCATTTCCAAGGGCTAAGAAAATTAGAGGCAAAAAGGGGAACATTTGTGAGCTTCAAAAGCATTTTAGGGAAAAGCAATTTATGATCTAATTTTGGCACCTTTTTTAGAGTCATGGGCACTTAAGACCCTAAGTGAATTTTATGAGGAAGTTTTTATATTTTTTTTTTTTTAAATGAAAAAGGTAAACTCTCCCTCCTAATTATGGGCGCTACACTTGGAGGTTGGGCATAAAAAACAAGGAGAGGTTCATTTGGAAGGGTTATGCAATTTAACTATTGAAATGTTGACCAAGTATGTCAGGCTTGTTCACCGTGACTTATGGACGAAAACTTTCAAGTGTGCCAAGGGTTTGGGGATGAGAACTTCCATTCATTCATTAAGAGCACCTCTATTCAAGGGCTATAATTGTGCTTCAGATTTGCATAGTTGCATACAATTGATCTTACAAAGGTGTTTTGGAACACCACCTTGTATGGAAGATTGGCGAGCACCCTTGGAAGCTTGGTGATTGTAATTTTGCAAGTAAAAGAGGTGAGTGAATTGCTTGGCGATTTGATGGTTGGTTTTGGAAGCCATCCCTCGGGTGGTGACTTGGTTGGAGGATTGGCGACCCCTCTCTAGAGGGCTATTTGGCTTCGAAACCCTCTTCTAGGGTTGAAGGTATTTTTAGCAATTTATTCTAGCTTGAAGAATTGTTGTGGGTTGACTTGCAGCATTTGAGGGCCACAATGTGCCCTAGAAATGTTCAGAAAATTATTATATTATTTTTTCAATCTGGGCGACTTGCATTGGAAGACCTGGAAGACTTGTAGAAGGGCAAATCTGAGGGTTTAATATTCAAATTTAATTCTTTATTTTTCCCCAAGTGTGGCGACTTCCCTTCGAGGGGATTGTTTGACAAATTGAAGCCCTAAACGTGTCCCATGGAAGTTCTAATAATTTGCATAGTTATTTGGGAGTTTTTGCAAGGTTTCAAGGTAGATTTGAGGGAGAGAATGCAATTGTACCACCATTTGAAAATCAAAATTATTGTAGGGGTAATTTTCAGCCTTATTGCCATTTCCACCTTGCCAAAAGAGGTATTTAATTTCAGTTTCATATTCAGTAATTTTTGGGCTATATTACAATGTGTTTTGCTTGGAATTTGGTCATTCTTTCTAGCTAGGGTTTGCTGGTTTTTGGGTTCAAATTTCAGATTGTTTCAGTTTTAAATAAGGGTTTGTTGGAAGACCCCTATTTTGCTTATTTGTCCCATTTGGGGACGTTACATTTTTGGTTCTAATGATAAATTTAGGAGAAGATGTAGCCATATGTTGTGTTTAAGAAATTTTGCGGACTGCCCATTTGGAAATATGGAAATCTAATCTAAAATTCAATATCGTAAGGCCAAGGTATTGTATATAAGGGCAGGAAAACCAATCTTGGATGTGATGTTAAACTTGATTAATATGATAAGCTTTATGATTATTGTTGTGTTTCTACCTAATCATGGATATTGCCAATTCCAGGTGGGTTGGGCGTAGGCATTGGAGTAGGGGTAGGGGCCCCTTAAAAAATCCCCTAAAGAAAAAGGAAACCCATCTCTTATTTAACTGGCTATTGAGAAAACTACATAATAAGCCCTGTTCCTTTGACTCAAATATTATTATAGTAAGGATACACTTGAAGAATTTGTTTTTGTTCACTAATGGACCACAGATTGAATGATGCATATGGAGTATGTATTGCACAAATCTCTTTTACATGGTGAATCTTAAGGGAAGCCTAATTGGAGTCCTCTCAATCTTATCATTGATTGAACTTTTGGATAGCAGACAGTTGCACACTCTTTGTACTTTGGGACATGGGATATAGCAATGTTTACAAAATTGCCTATTAATTTGTGATTTTCTGATTAACCAGCATTTCTAAGAGTCGCCAATTTGTTTAGATGATTGAGATTTTTATTTTAATTTAGTTATTTTAAACTTTCCCTGGAACCCAAAGGATTTGAGGCATGCAATGGGGATTGTAATTTTCACATCATAAGCCCAAGTTCCATTTTCATGGGCTCTAGGCAGCTTGTTGCAGCTATGGAGACACTTGGAGGTAATGGTCAAACTTACGGCAACACATGGACCTAAGCCAGCCCCTATGCGCCATCATGGGGGGGTGGGGTGGAGGTGTAGGGGTCGAGTGGAATCATAGTAAGGACTCAAGTTCACCCCCATGTTCTCTACATCTTTACACTTTGGGCTATTATTGAGGAGGCTCGTCATCGGTCTTCCAAAGTCTTTTGTTGTTTTATAGACTTTTGGAAAGCCTTTGCTCGATTTCTAGACATATGCTTTTCCAAAAGTTGCATGATGTTGGCATTCCAGATTCTCTTATTACCGCCGCTTGGAGGTTCTATGAGAGTTGTCGGGAAATTTCTTACTTCTCACAACCTTCTAGCTTTGTGAAGAGTACCATTGGGGTCAAGCAAGGATGCCCTCTCTCACCAACCTCTTCAATATTTACATCAATGAGTGACATGATTTTCTTCGACAACATACCCATGCAAATGATGGTTGCATTTTAAATGATGTGGTGATAGCCATACTTCTTTTTGTCGATAATGTTCTCCTCTCTCACTCTGTTGATGGTTTAAAAAGACAACTTGATGCCCTGGCTCATTTCCATGAGCTTCAACAGTTGGTGGTCAACCTTAGCAAATTTAAGGTCATGATAGTCAACACCTCCAAACATTCTATTCTTTGTACCAGTTCCCTCTACAAAAAGGGAACCTTTGGAGATCATATTGGCCTACAATTACTTGGGGGTCCAGTTTTCTAAGTCATCTTTTAGTATGAAGCTTGCATTTCAATCATGCCTTTGCAATGGATATGGCTCTATTTCTATCATGGAGCCCCAGTTTTTTCCAAGATATCCCTTCGAAGGTGCGCCTATTTGACATAGACATCAAGCCTACAATTTTGTATGGGTTTGAGACTTGGGGACCTAGTTTAGGGTCCATTGCTTGGGCTTGTATTGAGAGGGTCTAGACTCTCATGATTCATCGTATGATCAGTTGCAAACAGATTGTTCCTCAATGCATTGTCCAAGCTGAGTTTTCCACCCAGCCTATGCATCTTGAGACTGTCTTCAAGCTTACTTTCTACACTCACATACTCAAAACTATTGGGGATTCAACTTCGGGCTGTAAAAGGTATTTGTACTTAGTGCTCTATTCTTCAGAGAGGATTCCATCACTAGGACCCAATAGACGTAGGGGTTGTTGGTATTTTGAGATTGATTTGCTCCTTTTGGCTATCAATTTCTCTATTAATAGGTTACCTCCTTGTAGGTACTCATTGGATGCCCCTCTTCAACTTCTTCCCTTAAAGAAGGTCTCAATTAGAGTTGTCAAAGAGGACATCTATAGGCAACACACCCATGTCACTTGGACCTCTCCTCTTTGGTTGCTCAGCCCCAAGCTTATCTTTTACGCTAAGCATTTCCTGCGTGTGGTGGATGGTATCATTCGTCGTCCTATCTCCAGTGTCATTGGTCACATGGCTTGAGGTTTCCCCTCAGCGAATTGAGGGTATGCTCGCACCAGTTGCAGGATGAAGTTGATGATATAGTTCTACATGGTCATAGTTCTACGTGGTGATCAGATCTATCGTCTTTGCTCTCTCCAAGAGGAGACTAAGGAGCACTTCATTTTCAGATGCCCCATTTATTATGAGATCTAGGGGGTATATCATTGTCTTTACAAAAACTCAGACGACTCTCTATTTACTTTATTTCAAAACCAAGACCAACAATGCCTAGCCCTTTATCTTTGGGAAGTTATCACCCTTTGACATATGTCCCTACAGGGAGCCCCTAGAGCCCTCAGGTTGATCACCTCTTTCTTTCAACCCATCAAGGAGGTTGGCATCATTAAGCACCCTTTGGTTACTACTACTTCACACTCTGAAGGGGGTAGGTTAGTGAGGGGGCACTCATCTTTGCACAACACTTTTACTAAAATGCCCTAACACACTCTCTCTCGAAAATGTGGGTTTGTTCCTCAATGCCATGGATTTGTTCATTCTCAGCATCATGGATCTACTCCTCGGCTACTTCCCAGGTCAGGGAATAGGCACACATTACGGGTTTCTTCATTTCCATCATCCATGGGAATTTCTTTAGCCTTGGATGATATGAGGGATTCTAGGGGAGTACTTTACTTCCTCCTATGATTACCCAATCTGGTCCCCTTAGCCCTAGACACTCCCCAATGAGCATTATCAATTCTTGCATTGACCCTTTCACAATGATAAACAATGACACAAATGATTCTCTCAAGTCCAATTGACCTACTTTTGGTCATTCATGGACATTAATATAATTCATTTTTTTCTTTCATTCTTTCTACAAGCTCTGCCCTAATGTTTACCCTAACATTAATAACATCAAATGGAATGAGCTCAACTGGTAACACATCAAGTCTTTCATAACGAATCCCCAAGTTTGAATCCCTAGGAAACATGATAAAGTGTTAAAATCAGGTTAAATATTGCATCAAAGGTTCAGCATTCCTTGCAAGGGGAATTTACCAAGTCAAAAATAAATATCGTTATTTTTATTCTTAAATTTAATAAATTTTACATATAAACTATTTTTCTGACTTTTTCCATTATTTCCCATTTTTTCAATTTCCCTTGATTACTTTTTCCCATTCGGAAGTTTGATAACACTATAAAA
Organism: Torreya grandis; assembly: GCA_037957365.1. Taxonomy (NCBI): domain Eukaryota; kingdom Viridiplantae; phylum Streptophyta; class Pinopsida; order Cupressales; family Taxaceae; genus Torreya; species Torreya grandis. The sequence continues at coordinate 1,638,014 of JARHVA010004067.1, forward strand.
TAGAATATGTTACATAATATAGTTATGCAAATCATGTTCACGAGTATAAAATGCATAAGTGCTTATACATTTTAAGCCTTTCAATTTTTTTTTTTTTTTTTTTTTTTTTTTTTTTTTTTATAATTTTATTTAACTAGTAAGTCAATGAATGAAACGTTTTCAAATCCATTCGTCAATTAAGTTTTCATGTCAAAATTTCATCTTAGACCCTGGACAAATTTTCACTTTTTCAAGGTACACTAGAAAATAACTTGCATTGATGCATGTTTAAGCAGTTAGTCTAGGCACTGAAAACAACCAGTTTCTCTCAAATCATTGAATGTCAAACCTATTTCATAACAAGGAAAACTGATTACTGTTACCCCAAATTGCACTAGTGAAGCACAACATACCATACAAACATTTATATGAACCACAAATGTGCTTGGGGAACACCTAAAGGAAGTTAATGTTCGAAATAAATTAGAAAAATTGTATATTTAATAAAATACAAAACATACATATCATTTATTAAAAATTTGGAAAAAGCTAAAATTCAGCATTACAGGAATTGAGGAGGGCCCAGGGAAACTCCGCAATGAACATCCATCCGCACACTAGTGCTCAGACCATGGAAAGGGATTCACCAACAAAGAACACATTGTATTAGACCAACTGAATATACAATGTACATGTGTGCAATCAGCAATGGTTGCACCAAAACAAAACTCTCTAACAGACTACATCTCCCCCAGCTTTGGAGATTACTCTAAATTCCAATCTAACTTTCTACAAGGACACAAAGTCTTTATATAGGAAAAACAAGATGTGAGTGAGAGTTTGTTATTGGTTGAGTGAAAGGTGAGATAGGATCATTCCCCAAATTACAACTCGCCCTTCTCAAACATGTGAGGATAACTACCACTTGAATAATGTTGTGCACATAAACAATGCACATAATAAGTCACACTTTGGTAACACATCACCTAAAGTGGACTTCACATCAAGTGTAAAGATGACACACACCACCAAGCATTACTCCTTGTGGACTAAAGCAAATCATTTAATTTTTTTTTCAAGTCAATAGGTGAAAAACAGCCAATTAAAATTTCCCTAAAATTGCTTTGTCAAGGAAGGTCATTCCAAATTGTAGTAATGGGGACACAAGGGCTCCCAGACATGCAATTCGGCCAGATGGATTTGTTTCTTTTCAGCTCCCTGAATAAACAAGAACATGGTTCAGTGTGTCAATACAGATGCTAGTTCTAATATTCTTTTGTTTCTATAATTTGGAACCTAAGATATTATTGTTTCTAGTGGAACAAATGAATTAAAAACTCGCCATATTCAGGTGCCATAATTTCTTTGTAAACCCATTTTTGTTTAGTCATTAAAGATATATATACGAGTATTTAACTAATTCTACATTTGTGATGCAGGAATATATCCTTTAGTGAAGCCTATGTCTAAGGCATAGTTGACCTTCTCTCTTATGGAGTTTGGGCATCGCTAACAAGTGATTCCTTCCCTTCTCATCAATTGACGGATGAGACCTAATTTGCACAAAACTTGAGTTGTTTTTGGCATCTAGGATGGAAGTCAAGCCGATTTTTTGCAATTTAGTGTCCCTTGGCGTATTCTTGATTTGACATTTATATGGTTGTAGTTGAGCATTGTTGGATATTGAGTTTGACAATTTGACATTGTTTAGAAAACCGTACTCAACGATTACTCGGCAGCCCAAAATTTGGACTCAAACTCGGGACTCGACAACTTTATCACTACTTTAAAAATATAAATTCATAAAAAATAGGATTACAATGATACCTAAAATTAAAATATATATATATATGTAATAAAAAGTATTCCTCGAAGAATACACTATTAAAATATAACATTAAAATTAAAATAAATCACATGATATAATGACAAATTAAAAAGATATCCCTAAATGGGGGTAAAAAAAAACATTAATTTATATTATACTTTAATTGTTTAATATATACAACATATATATAAAATATCAGTGTAGTATATATTATGAATAAGAAACAAAATGAAACATGGCGCTAGCGTTGAAACAATTTTTTATTTCCTTTTAATTTAATTCTCGTCACTCAGTTGATGGAGCAGAAACACAAAATAAAATTCCACACGTGACAGACGGTTGAGAAATACAAAAATTTTTTAACTAGGATTACTTTACAAGCAATGGGCACTGAATCTATCACGCAACACATTAATGGGCCATCTAGAGTCTGGTGGCTTTAATCTAAAAACCACGGGTACCAAGGACAGTCACATACCAACTTGCAAGCACAAATGAAATCATGATTCACACTCAGTCTCAAATCTATTTTCTTATTTGAGAAAGCAAAGCTATACAAGCAGAAAATCATCATGCAGCAGGAAAAATCACGATAGCAAAGCTATAAGGCACAAAATCACAAAATAATCAAACGAAATGATGTCTTTTTTTAAATGAAAGACACTTAAAACCACGGGCCAAGTAGTAGGTTGGGACTAATGGTTTTTCATAAGTAATTGCATTAATTACTCAACAAAAACAGCGAGACTGACCCTGCTACTCAGCGCGTGGTATTCTGGCCGAGTAACCATTTTGCTAAATTTTTGAAGTTTCCCACGAGTAACCACCTAGTACCCACGGTATGTAGAACAGAGCTTGAGTACCACGTTGATATCTTTTGTATTCTTATCATTTGGATATTGACATACACATTGCATCTTTGATTCGCATTGATACAATTGTATTTGATTGGATTTATTAATAATAATAATTTGGATCTTATTTTCAAACAATTTCACTGCTTTCATTGTTGAGTGGATATTGACACTTGAATCAATTATGTTCTATGACTTTTGGTTATCACTTCTTATTCTTTATGAACATCATGATGATTTTCAAAAATTAATTGAGATGCATAGAAAAGTTATTGTTACTTATTTATATTGATTGTTTATCATTGTTTAAGATTTCGACAAGATGCCATTGATGTCTTGTTATGTCATGTCCCTCTTTTGATGGGGACATGATGGAAGACCCTTGGCCTTAAAACCCTTCCCGGTGGCTAAGGGACAAATATAAAGGGAAGTGAGGATTGAAATGTTTTTAAGTGAATGTGTTAAAGTACTTTTTGAAAAGTACTTTATATTTTCGAATTCACTTAAAAGGGGACCTTTAATTGTCTTGATGATTTGAGTGGTTTTAAAAAATAAAAAATAAAAAGATCATAAGGGTCTATTAAGATCCTTAAAGCTACTCTTTCTTCCCAATTTTGGGTGCTTCACTTGGGAGGACTACATAAGGCAAAGGAAAGAATCATTTGCAGATTCATGACTAATTTTGTTAGCTATTTTCTTTAAGTCTAAGCACGAAAAGCAAGGGCTTGCACTTGGAGGATGGAAACCCTTCAAGAGAGCTGAATCAAGGATGAAAACCCTTGAGTTCAGACCTGGAACAACTCATCACGAAGTTGTATTGAGCAGAAATTGACAACAACAAGGATGTTTTCAACACCAAGGATCATTTGTAGAAGGAGAAAACCATTGGTGGAGTCAGGTGCATGCATAAGGGGCTGTCCTAGGGCAGCGAAGGTCTGTTTTTGAGGGCTACACATTCCACAAGGGCAGCGACTTGGGTTTGAGGATGAGCAACCCACTTTGGGGTCATCATAAGGCCATTGGAGGGTGTGGATCAACCACACATATTTTTCTGATATTTTATCCTAATTTTTCAGCCATATATTTGACCAAAAATCAGGTTTTTAGCTGGCTATTTGGTCAATAATATTAATATAATTTCTTCTATTTTTGGAGACTTGAAATATTTTTTTTGGAGCTATTTTCAAGACATGCAACAGTATTTTGTCATTTTCAGATTGCTAGGGTTTGAGGAAAAATCTGAAAATTTATATTTTATTGTTGGAGTGGTTGAATAATTTCTTGTTTAACTAATACCCCCAAAAAGGGACATTACATGTTATGTGTGCAGGTGGAAGATAGAGGTGGCGGACCAGCTAGGTTGGTGACCACATCTGAGGCAACACAATGATATTCAATAATGAATGCCATGGCTTAGACTTTAGTGTGTCGACCTTGACCTTTACCCTTAACCTTCATACGTATTGGGTCAAATGCCATGTAATGACAATGATATTTGATCGATTATATATATATATATATATATATATATATATATATAATGCATGTTTACGAATGATATGTTCTTTGTTAAACAATGTAAGTACTTCAACTACCTAGGAATTTGCACTACAGCTATAGACTAAGCCCTTAAGTTACTCTTTATGCTATTATTGTGGGCTTAAGCTATAGGGGTAGTATAAACCCTTAAGCTCCCTAACTACTTATTGTGAGTAATATATCTAGATTTTACTATGTATGCATCTTTTTTTATTTTATTTATACTATTTTTAGTGTTTCTAAGAATAGAAACCTTAAGCCTAGTTAAGTAAACTATAATAAGGATGCCATATTACTAAGGCAATTATAACATGCTAGATGGGTGATTAATATCACTGGTTATATGGCATGTAATGAAGTTGGATATGGATAAGCTATCATTAGCTTTGAGTATCATGGAGGTTGACTCCCTAGTTACACGTGTTGTCGATTAGTTTAGAAAACTGATTGATTTAATGAAACGATTAAAAACAAACAAGAAAGAATTAGGACACAAACCTTTTATATTGTTAAATGGAAGATTAGGTTTGCAATGTCTATTTTTGAGGGAAAATTGGGAAGCTTTTCGCATGGAGATAGAAGGGTAGATCATGACAGGGTCATCGAGTCAAAACCCTAGCTATGGGAAGAAGATAACAGTGAGGTAAAATAGCGGCATAACCATTCTTGGCAGCACATGGAAGACGATCAGAGTGTTAAGCGGAAGAGAATGATGTTTGCATGGAGGATATGATTGTTTAATGGTAATGGGAAACCTATTTCAAGGCTTGTTTTAATTATGGGTGCCAATCCCTTCATGGATAATCTAAATAAAGAATAGTAAATATCTTTGCTATAAAAGAATTGTTGACATAAAATCTGAAACGGTTGGCTACGGATAGTTTATGTTGATTAAGTTAACTTCAATTAAAACCAATGTTATGTAGGGGTTAGTATTTGTTAGAAATAGTTACCGCATGCATTCATAAAACAAAAGAAGTAGGTGTGCTCATTCATAAGATTCAGTACACGGTACACAATAATTCCTACTCTAACTTCTCTTTTATTTTTATATATATTAACCATCGAATACAATGTTTTGATATCTCTTTACACTATACCGCCTTATGCTATTACAAAGGTTACTTTGCTCTATAACCTCTTAGTACTCTGCAATATTATACTTCACCTCTCTTTATGCTATACCTACTCTATTACAATGTTGCGGTATAAATACCGACTTGATACTTTACAATGCAATGGTCATTTATGTGTGAAACATGTCCTTTCTCCAATTATGTCGTCCCGTGTTATCACAAGAGTCAATTTCTTACCGCGTTCCCTGGTCGGTAGAAGCCTATGTTCTATCAGTCTGGAGAAGTATTTGTTGTTGCAATAAAGGAAAAGGTTATGCCATACTTGCAGTTTGGACCTTAGCTAACTGAGAATACTGCCAACATTTGCCCGACTTTTATATCTTTGTCTCTTCCTTGAAAAAACTCTAAAGTATTGATAGGTACAAAAACGCAATCTGCTTAATTGTATTTGACTTGTCAAAAAATTTAAATCACGATGTGGATTCCCCACTCTTGGGTAGATGTTTCCCGTATTTGCTCATCATCTCCTTGAAAAAAGTATCCCAATTCAGAATGATTGCCTTTGCTTCCCCAATTTTGCTTTCTAAAGTCATGTTCTCCTTTGTTGCCATTACTATATCATTCGAAACTGATGATTTTTCTAGTATTTGTAAGTAGTTTTCATGGTCTTTAATTTTTACTTCTATCTTTTCCATCTAAGTGCTCAGGTAAGTAGCATAATCCTCCATATCCTCATAGACTGATATTCATTGTAATTCTTTCTCCTTATACTGCTCAAGCAAAGATATCTTGGTTTGTTCTGCCTTGAATGGGATGTGTTGAGCCCCAAAGCTAGCTGAGGCAACACTCAACTATTTTTACATTGCTTCTAATTCCGCCTTTTTATCTTGAGTCCATAGGGGCCAGCTGAGTGAATAAGAAAAATAGGTAGCTACATCTTCCATTGTCTCCTACAGTATCCCTACTTGATTCTTGTATTATGTTCTCTTTGTTTGATTTTCTCCTTTGAGTGGCCCTAATAGCTCTTCCTTATATTTCTCCCTTGCTTCAAGTTTTATTAAGCTTTGATCAATTGTAGCTATTGCATTATTTATGAAATTTTTCACTGTATCTTCCAATTGTTTCTCTATCGGCAAGGTTATATCAGGATCATATTGTGATCAAGCGTTAGTTAATGCATTGAGACATGTTTCAATGTCTTCTTCAAGGCTCACACACCGCGCCATCCAATCTCCTCAAGAACTTCGAATAAGACTTCCCCAACTATTTCTTTTTCTATTGGGGTTAGTTTTTGTAGGGCTACTTGAGTTTGCCCTCCTGCAACAAGCTGAAGGAAGTTTGTCGACACCATGATGATAAATGTGACTTGTTTGCGCCTTGCCGATTCTTATTTTATCCTTTTCAGGTGGTCCATAGGAGTAACTCTACTCTTTTGACCCGTTCCCATTGTTCCCAAAGTATTTTGCATTGAAATTTGAATGGTGCCACTTGTTGCTCTGTAATATCCCTTTTCCACCTACAAATTAATTGCTCTCAAATCATAGATCTCAAAGATAACTTGCAGCCAACAACAAACATGGAGATCCCAGGTTATGAAGAAGCTTTGCAGCCGCCGATAAAGTCAGCCATGAAGGCAAGAAATTGCAAGCCTTTCATAGAAAGTGCAGGTCTTAAAAGGGAGTTGCAGCCAGCAACAAAGGAAAAGGAGATCGCCAATGTTGGGGAGAAGCGCCAACATAAAATAAGAGAAATCACCTACAAATTCAGGTCTACAAATGCAGATCGCAGGTCTAAAAAATGCAACACTAATAACAGCAACAACCATCATTAATCAATCAAATCGTAAGTCTATGGAGTGCAACAGTCTTTAGTCATTAACTAATTAATTAATTAATTCATTTGTTATCTGCTACTTCAATTAAATGAGGAGATGCCACCTTTGGAAGAGTCATCTTTCAATATAAAATTGAAAGTATAAATAATCCATTATGGGAATGGAAGAAGGCATCCAATTCATGTATTTAATCATTTAATCTTTTACAACTGTCATGCTTGCAATTACGATTAAGGACGAAAACCCTTATTTGTGTAATTTGATCACAAGGACGAAAACCCTTATCATAAAACCCAAGGACGAAACCCCTTGTGGATTAAATACTCTATTATTCGAAAATTCTGAATTAAAAATTCATTTTATTATATAAGTTTTTATTTCAAGTTTAAAATCAATAATTCTTTAAAAAGGGATTTCCAAGGAACCCAAATTCTTGCATAATATTCCTATTGAGAATATTACATGCTCCAGAACTTATAGAGGGGATGCTCGTCTCTTCGCCCTTCCCCTTTGATTCTTGTATTGTTCTTGCTTTGTCCTCTTTTTGCTTTGTCCTCTTTTTTCTTCTCTGCTTCTTTTTCCCTTTTCCTTTCCTCCTCTATTTCTACAATTTTCTTTTTGTTTACCTCTACCAATTTTTTTTGTTTCTCCTCTTCTACTCTTTTCTCCTCCTGTGCTTCTCTTTTCTTCTCCTCTTTATTTTTCTCACCTTTCATTTTATGTTTATTCTTTTATTTCTTCCTTTTCTTTTTCTAACTTCCTTCTCTCTGCTTCGTCTTTCTCCGCCTTCTCTTTTTCCAACAACTATTTCGCCACTTGAGTAGCGAATTCTATAATTTTTTAGATTTGTTTGTTTTATTATATAAGTTTTTATTTCAAGTTTAAAATCAATAATTCTTTAAAAAGGGATTTCCAAGGATTCCAAATTCTTGCATAATATTCCTATTGAGAATATTACATGCTCCAGAACTTATAGAGGGGATGCTCATCTCTTCACCCTTCCCCTCTGATTCTTGTACTATTTTTGCTTTGTCCTTCTCTTTTTCCTTCTCCACATCTTTTTCCCTTTTCCTTCTCTCTATTTCTACAATTTTCTTTCTGTTTTCCTCTACCAATATTTTTTGTTTCTCCTCTTCTACTCTTTTCTCCACCTGTGCTTCTCTTTCTTCTCCTCTTTATTTTTCTCGCCTTCTTCCATTTTATATTTATTTTCTTCTTATTTCTTCCTTTTCTTTTTCGAACTTCCTTCTCTCTACTTCGTCTTTCTCCGCCTTGTCTTTTTCCAACAACTACTTCGCCACTTGAGTAGCGGATTCTATAAATTTTTAGATTTTTCTATTTTTTTCAGCTAGTTCTTGTTCTAGTTGTTTCCTTTGTTGTATTGCCGCATCTTCTAGTTCTCTAGTCCGTTGGAGTTGTTTTTGTTTTTCCCAAGTTTCCAAGGCTAATTCTAATTTTTGTTTTGATCTTAACTCTATTTTTAGGAGTTGTATAAGCCTTTCCTAGTCAGATGGAGACATAGCTACTTTTTTTGCGGTTTTCTTTGACGCCTCCACTTGATACTTTGTTACAGTGTAATGTCGTCTTTTTCAAATTAAATAAATCAAGTACCCGAAGCCTATCTTTTATTTCCCGTAGGCTAAGGGGAATTAAAGAGGGAAATAATTTAAAAATAATTCATTTAAGTTGTCTAAAGTTACTTTATGTTGTAACATGGAAAAATGACACTTTGGTGTATTATTAATAAAAGGGGCCAAAAAGCCATATTAATTACATGGCCAAAAAATAAATATTTATTAAATGACCAAAAAGGTAATAATTTTCCAAAAAAAGTTTAAAAGTTTTTAGGATTTGGGTGAAATTGGAAAAGTGAAATTAATAAAAGGACAAGTGGGGCAAAAAGGGATTATTATTGTTTATTCAATCCCTTTCTGGGAAATTTTTAAGTTCTAATTCTTTTGTAATTAATTCTGAAATTTACATGCAAATACCAAAATAGCACATGCAACACTAAATACAAAAAACCTAAATTGCAATATTTATTTCAATCAATTGATATCATGAAATAGCACTAGAAGCAATGTCAATTGATCAATAAATGTGTCCTACTCAAACCCTAAGGCACTAAAACAATAAATTTTTGCAACTAGAATCTCTTAGTCTGATTTTCTACAACAGTACTATTGTACAACAGCGCAGATGTGTTGCGCTTCAGCTAGGGCATTGGAATGGCAGCGAATGGTTAGTGGCGCTCCCTCCTAAGGCAACGTTCTGGATTTTGATGCAAAGAAAACCCCTCCAGAGACCTGCGCTTCAGTCCTAGGACAACGAACTACCTCCCAAATGGTGTGCCTTTGTATGGAAGCCCTGAATGGCAAAAATCTACATTTAATTGTCCCAATAATTCCTCACAAAATTTCTGAAAATAGATAATAACTTCCAACTTGTCTAAAATCTGGAAATATACCAATTTGTCAACACAATGGTGATCCTTGGATGGAATTGCCTCACTAGGCAAGAGGGTTTTCGTCCTCTTCACCTGTACACCAAAGGGCTTTTGTCCTCTGATTGAAAAAATGAACATAAAATCTACAACCTAGAAATTGGATTTTGGTTTTCAAAGATGAATAATCAATAATAATTCATTTTTGCCCCACTTGTCCTTTTATTAATTTCACTTTTCCAATTTCACCCAAACCCTATAAGCTTTTAAACACTTTTAGGCAATTATTACCTTTTTGGCCATTTTATAAATTTTTACTTTTTGGCCATGTAATTAATATGGCTTTTTAGCCCCTTTTAATAATAATACACCTAAGCGTCATTTTTTCATGTTATAACGTAAAGTAACTTTGGATAACTTAAATGAATTATTATTAAATTATTTCCCTTGTTAATTCTCCTTAGCCTACAGGAAATAAAAAATAGGCTTTGGTCCTTATTTATTTAATTAGAAAAGGGGAACATTACATACAGTCAATTGAGCTTCTTTTCTCTTCTCCTTTGTTTCTACGACTATCTCCTATAAATGGGTCGGGAGTCCTACTATTATGCATATAATTCAAATGGTCTCAACTCTGTGTTGTCCAAGATAACTCTGAGTACCCTCTGTCTCGCTTCTGTATTTGCATTTCTATATAGGTTCCCAACTGTGCATATTCCTCCTTTCTTGTGGCACATGCCCATCAAAGTATTTATATCAGGCACCACTACGATATCATCTTTTTCTTCACTTATTTCCATTGCCTTTTGGTCTCCTTTTGAGGAGTCTGTCTTGGAAAATGTTACTAAAGTCTCTTTTTTTATCTTTGATTTTCCCCACTTTTTGCTTTTTCTTCCCTTTTTGGAATGGCTGTGGTGAGGAGCTTCTCCCTCTTTTTCCTACACTCATATGTAGCAAAGTTTGCCCAATTGCCAAAGATCTTGTAGGAGACACCTCTTGTTCTTCTATTGTCTGAATTTTTCTTTTTGTTTTGGACGATGTCCCCTCCCCTATTGTAGTGTTCTTTGCCCTCAAAAAATATGAGGGGGTACTGTTGACCATTTTGGTCCTGCAGGCCAAAATCGGTCCCCCTTTTCCCCTGCTGTTCTAAGCCAGTACAATTTTGATTTTTTGCACAAGTCTTGGTTCTACGGACTCTGCAGGCTTGATTCTACGGACTCTGCAGGCAAGTCTTTCGGCAAACGGAGGAACCAGTTCAGTGGTTCGACATCGGGGTCCAATGGCATGATCTTTCCAAGAATTTCAAACTTGAACTTTGAACCATTATTGGTTCAATGAGTTGGTTCAGTTCAGTTGGTTCAATGCTTTGGTTCAGTCATTCAGTTCAAAGAGTTGGTTCAAGCTTGGTTCAACGACTTGGTTCAGTCGGCTTGGTTCACAGTGTTGGTTCAATTCAGTTGGTTCAATGCTTTGGTTCAATCAGATGGTTCAATCACTTGGTTCACTCAGTCAGTTCAACAGCTTGGTTCAGTCGGCTTGGTTCAAAGAAATGGTTCAAAGTGTTGGTTCAACATTCAGTTCAACGGGTTGGTTCAAAGGAACGGTTCAATCAGAAGGTTCATGAGAGTCTCCCGAAGGACAAGTGCCTTTGCGGACGGCAGTTCCGGACCCAAGTGCCCTTGCGGAGGGCAGGGAACACTTGAAAAAAGATAAAAAAGTGAACAAGGCCGAAAGGGTAAGTTTTCTTCGAAAATTTGTTTAAGGCAAAGGACGAAAATTTCTTCGAACAAAATGTTCGAAGGAATTCCTTCAGACATTTTGTCCGAAGAAATCCTTCGGAAGAAAATCCTACGAAATAAAAAAAAAGGGGACAAGGCAAAGGCAAGAAATGATTTCTTTCGGACTTTTGTCCGAAGGAATTCCTTCGGACAAAAAGTCCGAAGAAATTCGGGAAAAGCCGCGGGAAAAAACGCGAAGAAAAATTCTGAAGGAAAGGAAGTGATCGAGATAATTCTTGCAGATATTTTGTCCACGGGAAAAATGGCCGAAAGAAAAACTGACGGAAAAAGGAATAAGAAGGAATATCCTTCGGACTTTTGTCCAAAGGATTTCCTTCGGACAAAAGTCCGAAGAGATTCGGCCGCCAAAACAATGAGGACCCGACTAAGACAAAAGCCCGACCAGAGCAAAAAGCCAAAGGAAAGGAAAAGGCCGAAGAAATTCAAAGGGGTGACGAGCCCGAAGACGTCAAGATTAAGCACGATAAACTAGCCGTTGGAATCCGGACGTCCGATGACATCCCCGAAGCCATCAAATTCAAGGCAATAACGACGGGCCCGCGAACGTCAATTTTACGACAATGAAATAGCTGTTGATCTTTAAATACTTGAGCGCCAACCAGAAGGGAGCCCAAAAAGCTAAGAGCGAAAGAGACAAAAGCCAGCAAAAGACAAAACCAGGAAAAGACGACGCTAGGAAAAGACAAAAGTTAAGAATGAACCCAGCGACCTGTTGATGGAAGAGCCCAAAGAGCCAAAGAAGTAGCAGAAGATAGCCCTCGAGGGCTGAAGGAGACAAAAAAGACAAAGCCAAGAAGAGATAAAAGAGCCAAGTGCAGAAACGGACAAAATAGTCCAAGTGGAAAAGGAAGGCGTCGACTCAAGGAGTTACTCCAGCGGTTGGAACAGTGCCTGCCTAGTGGTCATCAAGGGGCACGAACAGTGAACGGCGTGACCCATTTTTTTCCATTTTGCATTAATGAGACAAACCGTGTAAATGCCTTCAAGGAGTGGTCTTGTTTGTAGACAAATGGCGCGGCCTATGTTTTTTAAACACCTAAAGTAAAAATCGGAGCCGACACAGCATTATCTTTCAACGGCCTCCTCTTCCCAATGCTCTCAACGCACATGGGCCAACTTGTAAAAAGGCGCCAAAGTCTTTTCCAAAAGGAGCGCTTTTGTTTCCCTCTTCTCTATATATATTGTAACTTCTCATTTGAGAAAGCCATCTCTCATATTGTAAGGCGAAGCCATGCCATTTTTCACCTGGAATCAATAGGATACGCATTTTTTACCTCTATTCTAGTTGGATATATCTCTGAGTGTGTCTGAGTGTTAGTCTTGTGTTCAGTCATTGTTTCCTAATGCTTTCACAGGGTTGACACCAATGCACCTGGTATCTACAAGGCGCCATTCTTGCAGGTGACAAGAAGAGTTGTACCTGGAGCGCAGAGGCAGAAGGAGGTTACTAGACAGTGTGTTTTTCCTACAGCACCTATGGTAAGTCATTTTTTTGTGTGTTTCCATTAAAGCCTCCCTGTCAAGCTCCCTGCAGTCTGGTCCTTTTACCAGTTGAAGTGTATGTATGTGTTCTTATGGTTCAGAGTGTGAGTGTGAGTAGATCAAACTTGTTTGGTGCATCACCCTATTAGGTTAAGTTCTGTTTTTTCAGCATCCTTCTCTCTTTTCACCTCCGCCATTATATATATATATATATATATATATATATATATATATATGTATGTATATGTATTAGCAACTCACTGGAATAACTCAGATGCATCAAAGGGAGCTAGCCCTTATCTAGAGACTCTCCCCGCAGTTTTGCCAGACCCACAGGCAAGAGGGGAGTTTCCATTGTGATGTGTGGAAGGCAGGAGCTCAACGTCCTGTCAAGGGTGCAATCCACTGCGTCAACAGTTTTTGGCACGCCCGGTGGGACCAACTAGTTTATATCCAAAGAGTTGAATAATTTTGGTGTGTTCTTCAACCAACTAGCCTTTGGAGGCTTTTTCATCAACACCAATGGCAACTCCGAGTTAAATCAGCTGGTTAAGCAGTCCTAGTGCCATCAAGAAATCACAATTTTTGTAAGTATAATCCCGTTACTCAGAATAATGGGTCTTTTATTCCTTCATATAGCCTGAGCTTGATCAAAACTATATGAAGGAAAACAAGGTCCATGGTCCTGAGCAATGGGATTATACATACCAAAATACGTTTTCAATTGAAACAGCTCTTCCTGTGCATGAGCGGACCTTTCCTAGTCTTCCTCAACTTCCTCAGGTCTCTCAACATGATGGCAAGATCCTGAGTTGGAAGCAAATAGTGGAATCATGGGGCAGGAAGGAAGAGGAGAAAGGTTTTGCTCAAAACCTTGAAGAAGATGAAGCTACTCATATTCATCATGATGATGCTTGTGACCTCCAAGAAAGGCTCTTTCAAGAAAACTAGCCAGGAGAATTGCAGATTTGGAGTCCAGAGCGAGATTCCTCAACCAACGTGTGATGGACGCAGCAGTTTCCATGTCTGAACACACCCCATCTACACACCTCCAAGAGAGATATCAGACCACATCTGATATAGATGAAGTGCTAGCCAAATGGAAAGAGGAGAATCATTCGATTCTAGCTCAAGGACTGCCTCCTCTTCCACATGGTTTTAATCATCAACTTTCCACTTCATCCCTTCTCAAAGAGGAACCTGTTTTGTAGGAGGCGAGTGAAGAAGAGAAGATCCAATTTGCAGTTTTCCAAGAGGCTATCATGGATGTCAAAGAAGATGAAATCATGGAGGCTCCTTTTGAAGACATCATCAACAATGGAGAAGACGCAGGTCATGCATACATGCAGATGTTCCAGCAATATGAAAAGTAAAGTAAGCTTGGTGACCTCTCTCCTCCTTTGTTTGATGAACTTCCTTGTTGCTTTGATGAGGAGGATGACTATGCCGTGGAGTTGAGTTGGAGGAGGATCAGGTGGATGTCTTTGAACAACTAGAGACTCTGATCCTTGAACAGGAAAAGGAGAGGCCTGTCCATCTTGAGGGCAGCTTTGAAAGAGACAAGCCAATCAATGATGCAGATCAAGGGGCTTGTGGTGATAAGCCAACAACGATTGATTTCTTGATAAGATACACCAGCATGAAGAACCAGCAGGAGGCAAGCTTCCAAGAACAAGAAGGATACATATATGTTGGAAGCATGTTTGCCCCTGATTCATTTGGATACGAGCCAACCAAGGTGGTAGGCAAGAAGGGCAAGTCACCAGATCTCCATTCCATTCAACCACTTGTCTAGCACCATAAGTTTCCTTGCCATGAAGGAGACTTAAGAAGTTTTCCCTTTGATCCAGGAGGGAGGCAAATATACCTAGTTAGCTGTATATAGTAGTTTGCTTTCAGTTTTTTTTCCCTGTTTTCCCTAAGTGTTGTTTGCACAAGTAGTTTTCTTAGTCTTGTGTGTGTTTTTGTTTCCTTTTTGGGGGTAAAACCTTCGTGATTGATTCTTGGATATCTCAAGGCGGTTGCTAACTCTTTCAAAGCTGCATCTCGACTCCGTGCCCAATGGACTTTAAGGCAACTGGTTTCTAAGCATAGCAGGCATGCTTCCTCTGGGAGTCGCCAATTTGTTGACCATTTTGGTCCTGCAGGCCAGAATCGGACCCCTTTTCCCCTGCTGTTCTGAGCCAATACAGTTTTGATTTTTTGCACAAGGCTTGGTTCTACGAACTCTGCAAGCTTGGTTCTACAGACTCTGCACACAAGTCTTTCGGCAAAAGGAGGAACCAGTTCAATGGTTCAACGTCGAGGTCCAATGGCATGATCTTTCCAAGAATTTCGAACTTGAACTTTGAACCATTATTGGTTCAATGAGTTGGTTCAGTTCAGTTGGTTCAATCAGATGGTTCAATCATTTGGTTCAGTCATTCAGTTCAAA
The DNA here is from genome assembly GCA_037957365.1 of Torreya grandis. Classification (NCBI taxonomy): domain Eukaryota; kingdom Viridiplantae; phylum Streptophyta; class Pinopsida; order Cupressales; family Taxaceae; genus Torreya; species Torreya grandis. The sequence continues at coordinate 1,653,282 of JARHVA010004067.1, forward strand.
GAGTTGGTTCAAGCTTGGTTCAACAACTTGGTTCAGTTGGCTTGGTTCAAAGTGTTGGTTCAATGAGTTGGTTCAGTTCAGTTGGTTCAATGCTTTGGTTCAATCAGATGGTTCAATCACTTGGTTCACTCAGTCGGTTCAACAGCTTGGTTCAATCGGCTTGGTTCAAAGAAATGGTTCAACGTTCTGTTTAACGAGTTGGTTCAAAGGAACGGTTCAATCAGAAGGTTCAAGAGAGTCTCCCGAAGGACAAGTGCCCTTGCGAACGGCAGTTCCGGACCCAAGTGCTCTTGCGGAGGGTAGGGAACACTTGAAAAAAGATAAAAAAAAGTGAACAAGGCCGAAAGGGTAAGTTTTCTTCGAAAATTTAAGGCAAAGGACGAGAATTTCTTCGGACAAAATGTTCGAAGGAATTCCTTCAGACATTTTGTCCGAAGAAATCCTTCGGAAGAAAATCCTACGAAATAAAAAAAAGGGGACAAGGCAAAGGCAAGAAATGATTTCTTTCGGACTTTTGTCCGAAGGAATTCCTTCGGACAAAAAGTCCGAAGAAATTCGGGAAAAGCCGCGGGAAAAAACGCGAAGGAAAGGAAGTGATCGAGATAATTCTTGCGGACATTTTGTCCGCGGGAAAAATGGCCGAAAGAAAAGCCGACGGAAAAAGGAATAAGGAAAGATATCCTTCGGACAAAAGTCCGAAGAAATTCGGCCGCCAAAACAATGAGGACCCGACTAAGACAAAAGCCCGACCAGAGCAAAAAGCCGAAGGAAAGGAAAAGGTTGAAGAAATTCAAAGGGGTGACGGGCTCGAAGACGTCAAGATTAAGCACCATAAACTAGCCGTTGGAATCCAGACGTCCGGTGACGTCCCCGAAGCCGTCAAATTCAAGGCAATAAACTAGCCGTTAGCTTTCAAATAGCGACGGGCCCGCGAACATCAATTTTACGACAATGAAATAGCCGTTGATCTTTAAATACTTGAGCGCCAACCAGAAGGGAGCCCAAAGAGCTAAGAGCGAAAGAGACAAAAGCCAGCAAAAGACAAAACCAAGAAAAGACGACGCTGGGAAAAGACAAAAGTTAAGAATGAACCCAACGACCTACTGATGGAAGAGCCCAAAGAGCCAAAGAAGTAGCAGAAGATAGCCCTCGAGGGCCGAAGGAGACAGAAAAGACAAAGCCAGGAAGAAACAAAAGAGCCAAGTGCAAAAATGGACAAAATAGTTCAAGTGGCAAAGGAAGGTGTCGACTCAAAGAGTTACTCCAGCGGTTGGAACAGTGCTTGCCAAGTGGTCATCAAGGGGCACGAACAGTGAACGGCGCGACCCATTTTTCTCCATTTTGCATTAATGAGCAGACAAACTGCGTGAATGCCTTCAAGGAGTGGTCTTGTTTGTAGACAAACGGCGTGGCCTATGTTTTTTAAACACCTGAAGTCAAAATCGGAGCCGACAGCATTATCTTTCAGCGGCCTCCTCTTCTCAACGCTCTCAACGCACATGGGCCAACTTGTAAAAAGGCACCAAAGTCTTTTCCAAAAGAAGCGCTTTTGTTTCCCTCTTCTCTATATATATTGTAACTTCTCATTTGAGAAAGCCATCTCTCATATTGTAAGGCGAAACCCTGCCATTTTTCACCTGGAATCAATAGGATACACATTTTTTACCTCTATTCTGGTTGGATATATCTCTGAGTGTGTCTAAGTGTTAGTCTTGTGTTCAGTCATTGCTTCCTAATGCTTTCACAAGGTTGACACCAACACACTTGGTATCTATAAAGCGCCATTCCTGCAGGTGACAAGAAGAGCTGTACCTGGAGCGCAGAGGCAGAAGGAGGTTACTAGACAGTGTGCTTTTCCTACAGTGCCTATGGTAGGTCCTTTTTTTGTGTGTTTCCATTAAAGCCTCCCTGTCAAGCTCCCTGCAGTCTGGTCCTTTTACCAGTTGAAGTGTATGTGTTCTTATGGTTCAGAGTGTGAGTGTGAGTAGATCAAACTTGTTTGGTGCATCACCCTATTAGGTTAGGTTCTGTTTTTTCAGCATCCTTCTCTCTTTTCACCCACCCCATTATATATATGTATTAGCAACTTACTGGATTAACTCAGATGCATCAAAGGGAGCTAGCCCTTATCTAGAGACTCTCCCCCCAGTTTTGCCAGACCCACAGGGAAGAGGGGAGTTTCCATTGTGACGTGTGGAAGGCAGGAGCTCAGCCTCCTGTCAAGGGTGCAATCCACTGCGTCAACAGGTACCCTCGCCATTTCTTCTTCTCCCAACACCTCTCCCGTAGTAGAATCTTTAACCACAAATGTATCCTCTTCTTCAATAGAGGGGTCCATCTCTATGATCCCCTTCTTCAACCTGGATGATCTGCGGACACTAGGATTTGTCTACAATGTCTCTACAACCCTCTGCGGTAATGGTGCTTCATTTTCAAGTATCTCTTCTTCCTCACTACACTGAGAACCCACCCCTAGTTTACTAAAGAATTGTTGTGCCCTAGGGTTTGACGGCAAACTCGGAGCTCCGATAATTACCACCTCAACTTGTTCATCACTAACTTCATAGGGCAAGGGTGGAAGGGGTGCATTTTTGTAGCAAAAGACTCAATGTAAATGTTATCTGTATTTATTGTGAATTAGACTTTTGTATAGTATTTTTGGACAATTTGTTTGGAAATATGGAATCTTGCATCTACCATATTCCTAATCATTTTATCCCATTGAAGAAAATTTCCGACCTCAAGCATTATAGGGATATCTTTCATTGTGGTTGTTATCTGGGCTCTTATGGATGTATCTAACTTCCATTCCATTGACCCCTCATATCTAGGAATAATATGCGTAAAGTACATAGCAAAAGTTATGGATGTGTTTACCTTTATTGATTTTGTGAAGCTTCTCCGAGCATTGTTCATGGAGAGTGGTAGCCAAATCACATTGCATGCCTATAGAGATAACATCATATGCTATCTGCACACTTTTGGCAATTCTCGAGTCTTGTTTGTTTGTGTAGTAAACCTTCCAAGCTATGACCTTTGTTGCAAATGACTTTAAGATCCTTGATATGTTGAATTGATGGGGCTTGGTGATTGAAATCTATTCTTGTAAATTGAGCTATTGATTTTGTGCTCATGTTCTTCTGATCATACTTATGGGTGTTATGTACCTCATGCATGAGTCCAGTCATGGTATGAATTACCTCTGGGGTAATTTAGTAGGGTTGGTCCAAGTAGAGAATGTCTTCATGAGCCCTGCTAAGCATCACCTATGTTGGTCTTGCCATTAGCCCAAAGTATGGAAAGTCACTCCATGTGTCCAGTTTCATCCTTGCTATGATGCTAAAGCCTACTTGTACTCCAATTGTTGTGTTTGTGGGTTTATTTGCATCATCACGCTTCTCTCCACCTCCAAAACCCTATGATCAATTTCTACTAAGTGAAACTTAATGTATCTGTGAATATCTTTTGCATGCGTCATGAGAGAGGGAACTTTAGAAAAAGCCCCCAATGGATCCGGACTCTCTAATTTTATTGAGTGTTTCTTGTACTTAGGTTGTTTGATTTGTTCTACAGTGACAACCTAAGGTAGCTCCATCTTTTCTTGCTCTGAATATCCAAGGAATGACTTAAAGAGAGTATAAGCAACTCGCTAAAAAATTATGCAGAGTGTTGGTATTCAAAAGATTGTGTAATTTTATTTTAGCGAAACCCTTGCTTTATAATGCCTCTGATTTGTCCGTTAATTACGTCGTTCGGCTTAGGCATTAACTGGTATTAATTGTTTTCCATTCGTTCCATCCCTCATCTACTTTGACATTTATTTTACTTGTCTTTTCACTTTTTTCTCCTTTGTTTTGATCTTATCCCCCTGATGTCAATGGTTTTAGTAGTTTGTCAAATGTGTTTGTAGTTCCCGCCATCCACCCGTTTGATTTTTGTATCTTGTATTTTTAATTTCCAAACTAGTCCGCACCATATATCGTTCTATGGAAACAAATTCAACTACTTTCCAGTATTTCCAACCTCATTCCTTCACCGCTATACTTATTTTTCTTTTGCACTTGTTTCTTTCTTTTAACTAACACTTCCTATATATTCATTGTTTATTTTGGGGATCTGATTTTTTTCCTTTTATTTTTTTCTATTTTTTTCGTAATTGTTGTTTTTTCATTTTATTTTATTTCAAAAATCTTGTCTTTCCAAAAAAAATCTTTTCATCCCCCCTTTCTTCCTACTTACTCTTCATGTTTGTCACACAAAAATGTTTTGACATGATCAGACAACCAAGTATCAAGACAACTGGTTTTAGGACACCACAATATCCTTATTCAACGTGCCCATCTAGGAGGAAAGTACCAACCTGATGGGGAGGTAACACGATCTATGACCAGAAACTTAAGTGTTTGATATAGGATTCCACGATAACATTTACCTGACTACACCCGACTGGAAGGATAGTGTCACCTCATAAGATCTTTTGATTGTTTACTGCCGTTCATGCAGTTGTCTGCGGTGTAGAGTTTTAGTCAAGCCCCATTCACAAACCCTTTCTGGAATGTGCCTACAAGTGTTTTTCAATTTTATTGCTCCTGATTCTAGTATATCCTCTAATAGTAAGGTCCAAGCCATCTTATTTTTAGCTTGTCCAGCTTTTTATATTTGATATCATATAGTAAAACTTTATCCCCAATCTGGAACTCTTTAATTTTTTTATGCATATCATGCCAAGATTTTTGGCATCTTTTCTCGAGTTTGATTATATGCTGCTAAGAATCATTTTTTCATCTAATTTCTCTAGTTCTATCAATCTCCACTGAATGAAATCTTTCTCATTCAATTTGTATGCTACCGCAAGTCGCAAACTTGGTAATATGTACTCCATTGGTACTACCGCTTCTAGCCTATATATTGATTGTATCATGTCCCTTTGATAGGGACATCGTGGAAGACCTTTAGCCTTAAAACCATTCCTGGAGGTTAGGGGACAAGTATAAAGGGAAGTGAGTATTGAATATTTTATTTGAATGTGTAAAAGTACCTTTTTCAAAAGTACTTTATGTTTCTGATTTCACTTAAAGAAGGGACCTTTAAGGGTCATAAAGGCTTAAGTGATTTTAAGAAAAGATCATAAGGAAAGGTCTTTTAAAACAATTTTTATATTACCCTCCCTTCCTCTTTTTGGGTGCCACACTTGGAGGGCTACAAAAGTGAAGAGAGATCATTTGGTGAGGGCATGTCATATTTTTGAATATTGAAAATTTGGTCTATTGGCACGCAAACACTAAGCCAATTGCTTTGAAGACAAAAACCCTTCAAGCAAAGGAAGTTAGGGGATAGAAACTCTCTTCCTTCTTTGAGGTAACTTCATTCAAGGGTTATCATTGGAATCAACTAGTCATTCAAGGGTGTTTTGGACACCAATTGGTCATTTTCAGGTTGGCGCCTTGCTATTGGGAGAGTGACGACTTGATTGGAGAGCAAAATCTCACTCTTTTGGTGATTTTTGTGCCCTAGGGGCAATTCTGAAATTATTCACATTATTTTGCATAGTGGTGATTTTGTTTGGGAGAGGTTTGGACCTCTTGTGAAGGATAAATTATCTCAAATTTAATTCTGTAATTTTCTCATTTTTTCAGCTTGGCGATTTGGGTTTTGGTGTTTTTTAGCAATCTAAATATTCAAAAAAATCATTAAAAAATATGTCTTTATTGCAAACATATTTTATGCAATTTATCAAGGGTTTTGATAAGATCTTTGGCATAAGAAACATCTACAATTTTTAGATTTATTTTACAGACAAGGACGCCTAGGGTTTGAAGAAGAAATTCTAATTTTGAAGGGTTATCTTTTCATGTTTTGAGCAGCTACTAATTGATTAGGTTTTGGCATAATTTTATGCTATTTTTAAGGTATATTTGAAGGGGTGTTGGCAGCGAGGGTTTGCTGCAATTAAATCAGAAATTTTCTAATTTGAAGTGGGGTTTATAAATATTTCTAAATTTCAGCTAACCATCCTTTTTGGGGACATTACAGATTGAAAGGGACAATACTTAGTCTTTTGCAGGGAGTGCGGTAAGCCCACAATGTTGCCGGTATCTTAGTATCCCAATCTCTAGTCTTTGTATTGCATACTTTGGTTAATACTTTCTCTAATACTTTATTAAACGCTTCAATAGTGCCATTTGCGTGAGGGTGGTAAGGAGTGCCTCTATTATGCTGGATCAAGAAATGTTTAAGAAGTTCCGTAATTGTATTGTTGATAAAGTGTTTATCTTGATCACTTGTTATACTTAAAGGACATCCAAACCTTGTGATTATATTTTCATATAAGAATTTTGCGACAGTCTTGGCAGGACAATCTTTTGTTGGCACATCTTCTACCCATTTTTGTTAAGTATTCAGTTCCAGTAATGATTAACCTGGCATTACTCTTCCTTGCCGCAGGTTTGATGGGACCTACAAAATCAATTTCCCATTTTTCAAATGGAGCTAGCGCCAAAACTTGGCAGAGAGACATCTCGTCTCTAGCACTCGGTCTACCCACTCTAGCATATATCACAATTTCTCGTGTATTGATGTGTATCCTTACAAAATTATGGTCGCCATAAACTTGCTAATAATATTTTCTTGTCTATAGCTTCTCTGGAATTTTGCCTTCTTGTGACTACATCATAGGCTTCTCTTAATATACTATTTTGCTCATGCAATAATACTACTCTATGCAATACTTCATATCTTCCTTTTTTATATAGTGCTCCTTCGATTAATGTGAAGGGAAATGCTCAGATCATCAATCTCTTCTTTTGTAATGTACTATACTCTTCTGAAAACTCTTTGTTGGATAGAATTTGTGCAATATTCTTCATATATTTGAGAATTGCTTCCATGCGGAAGAGGTGAGCTCCGAGAAACTCATCACCAATTGGTCCTATATCTTACCCTATAGTGATTCGAGATAAGTAATCAAGTCCATTATTTGCCTTCCATGATTTGACAACAATTTTGAAATCAAATTCTTGAAATAGCATGAGCCAATGGCAAATTAATTGGCCTTTTTATTAAGTATTTAAGTGGCTCATGCTCTGTAAAGAATATAAACGGAGTTGCCAATTGGTAATGTCGAAACTTCTGCACCACACACACCATAGCAAGTGCCTCCCATTTTGTGGTTAAATAATTCCTTTCTACCTTAGCTAATTTCCTGCTAGCAATGGACATTGGATTATCTATATTTCCACGAGGTTGTGCCAACACCACTCTGGTAGCAATTCCAGAGACATCAACAAGGACATGGAATGGGATCTTCTAGTCCAAAAACACTAGTATTGGGGCATCCACAATTTCATTTTTCAGTGTGTCAAATGATTACTAACATTATTTGGACCAATCCAATGGTTGATTATGTTGTTTTTTTAACAATTCCTCTATGGGTGCACTTATGGCTACTTATTTCCTTATGAACCAGTGGTGATATCATGTATAACCCAATATTGTTCTCACCTCCTTCTGTGTCTTGGGTGGTGATAAGTTTATGATAATTGTAGTTTTAAGTGGATCTACCATCAACCCCTCTTTGCATATTATGTGTCCCAATAAAGTACCAAAAGGTGTGGCAAAGATGAATTTCTTGAGGTTAAGAGAAATGCTTGGAACATCATCCACGGCGCTTGGACATGGTCTTTGATTAACCCACATACTGTCCAATCATCAAGATACACATCCAAAAACTCGTGTATGAAATCCCTAAATGGACTCACCATTATGCAGCTGAACACAACCGGTGCATTTTTCATTCCAAAGGGCATCATTGTATACATAAAGGATCCTCATTTTGTGGCAGATATAATTTTCGGTCGATCCTCTAGTGCTATTCTGACCTAATAGAATATCGAGAATCCATCAGTGAATGAATAAATCTCTTTGTCTGCAACACTTTCTAATATCTCTTTAGTAAATGGTGTTGGAAAGGGGTCATGTAAACAAGCCTTATTTAATTCTCTATAATCAACGCATATGTGTATTTCGTCAATTTTCTTGTTTTGAATCAACATGGGACTTATCCATTCCGTATCTTCTATAGGGATTAGAATTGTGCCCCCAGACGTCTATCAGTTTCACTTTTTTTAGTCCATACCTTTTCACATTGCTCACTGTCTTCTTGGACTTCTTGTTTCTGCATAGTTCCGTATTTCTAGAAATTAACTTTCTGACTTAATAAATATTGTCTTGAGTAGTACCCTAAAGGTCTTCCAACTTCAGATGGTGGTTGTATTCCGCCACCTTGCGGCAATGATAGTTAACGTGTCATCAATGGCCTTCAACCTTATTTCTTATTGGGGGAATACTCTTATCATCTATTGCAAGTAGTCCCCAACAATTCCAATCCCGGTGAACTTGGGTAATTTGTTATGAGAAGCCCTTTCTATGCAATAATCTCTTTTCTCTGCAATAATGGATTTTGTAATGCGGTAGTGTTCTTCCCTCTAAATAGTATTTTCCTCATATAACATACCCTCCTTACCATTGTTTCAAGTGTCCCTTATATCCATGCTTCAAGTTTATCCTCCAAGGTTGTTTCTACCTCTTCTTCTCTTAGTATTATTTCACCCTCGTCATTTGGTAAAGGGTTATCTTATAGTTTTGGGATTTTCTTGAGTGTATATACCCCAACAAGATCATCAAAATCACTCTCGTCATCATTCGGCCATAGCTTCTCTAACCATGCATCTCCCATTCATGTTTCTAGAGGAAAGTAAACTACTGAGCCATTTCCTTCAAATGTGATTTCCTCTTTTTCAGAGTTTAATGAACCATTTCAATCAATGAACCACTCTAAATTCAACAGGATTGGGTAGCATGTATCATACATATTGATTACTTCAAAGTCTACCTATTGTTTTATTCTCATTAAGTCCACTTCCATATCTCTCAAATTTCCTATTAGCGAGCACGGTGTACCATCAGCCATTGCAATATTGTAAGCTGTGGCATGTAGCTATGGCTTACCAAGTGTCTCCCATGTGCTATGTGGTAATACATTTGTGTATGTGCGATGATCCAACAATGTCTTATTGACCTCATGGCCATCTATCTTGATATTGAGAAGAATGGCTGTTTTCTTCTATTTTCTACTCGTTCTAAATGTGTTCTTTTTTTTTTTCCTCTAGTTTTTCTCAATTCGCTGCACTCTGTGCTCTCTCTTTTGCTTATTCAAATACTTACAAAATTGTGATAATTTAGTCATCAAATCTTGTTTCTTAATCAATTTCAACATTCTTTTTAAATCTCCAATCTCCTCTTCATCAAAATAACTCATTTTGAGCTGATCTTTATCTTGTTTTTCTTATATTGTTTTTCTGCTTTTGTCCACTATGTTGTCATATTCGTGGATGTTAAGTCTTTCGTTATTTGTTTCTGATTCTTCTTCAATATCAATAGCTAATTCCTTTTCTTTCCTAGTTTTTATTCCACTGCAAGTGGTTACTGCCACTCTAGGTTTGAATCAACATTAAAAACATTGAGAGTCTTCTTCAATGGTCTCTCCCTCTATCCTTTCAATATGTCTTGGCATTCTCTAATTTTCTCAGACATAGATGTATGTTATAATGAATTTTCTTCCACTATTGTAATCTTATCATCTCTTATTTCTTGATGAACTTCGCTACACTGTCCTGTATTTTGTCCTTTGGGTAGCTTCCTTAAATGTTTTGCCCCTTTTCATGGAGGAGATTTTGTTACCTCCTCAATATTTGTTCCGCTATTCTTATAAAATCGTGTCACTTTAGAGCATGAGAATGAGTCCTCTATCCCTTTTTCATGACAATCCACACTTTGTAATTCTTCAACGTGATTCCTGACAATATGTCCCACCTTTCCATACTTGTAACATGCAGGGGGAGGTCTCTCCTGATTATAACCATGGTTATAAATCTGGTTGTATCATCTCCCCCCTTCATAATTTCCTCGGCCTCCGTAGAATCTTCCCTTGTATCCCCCCTGGCCCCTCCCCTATATCCACCTTGGTTGTTATTATAGTACCGGGTTTGGTTATCTTGAATTGTGGGAGTTGTTTGGTACTATTGGCCAAGGTGTAGCATAATAGGATTGCCCATAGATAACTATGGTGGTGGCATTTGTTGAACTATCGCCGATCTTCTCCAATTAGTGTCTTGCACATCTACTAGTGCGTCTGTGGTAGGACAATTGTGATTATAATGGTTAAAATATCCACAATTAGTGCAGTACATTAATTGATTTGTGGGTGGAGCCACTTCTAGCATTGGGCACAGATGTTGTGAATGCTGATCGTATACCCTACAAATTCCACAGCATAGCGTTTCTCCGTATATCGCCTGTTGAATGGGAGGAGACACTCCCACAGGTGTGTGTTGAACTTATTGTAGCCACTCTTTTCATTATATCACTATGGGTACTTTTTGTCCTAGAACGTCCTTCCACACAACAAGTGGTGCACCAAATTATAGCCCGTCACGAGGTATTCTTAATTTGTAGTAATCCAAACTCATTACCCTTCATCTATATATCTTGTTTGAGTCTTAGCTGCTCTAACTCCAACTATAGTCTCTCTACATTCTCTTTCAATGATGTATCTATGTCATGTATCCATGACTGAGCTTCTAGCTGTGATGCCATCTCCAATGTTTCCACAAATGTATTGAAGATTTTTCCATCCATATTTGCTCTAAGGCATGGGATTAGGCCAGAAATGAACCATTCAATCCTTTGATTTTCATTTAGTGGTTCCTCTAGTTTCTGCACTATTGATTTAAACCTTTGATCATAATCTATGACTGTCTCTTTTTCCTTCTGTATCAATTCCCTCATCTTGCTAATTCTCTCATTTGGAATATCCAGGTAGTGAAAATCTCCTTTAAATGCTTTCTGGGCATCAGCTCAAGCAATTGCATGGCCAAAGTAAGTTTTCATATACAATTTGGGGGCATCATCCCTCAATGTTCCCATGAAATTGAATAACATCATTTTCTCATCAATGATATTGTGACTCCTCCAATATGAGTCTAATACAAACAAGTGTTCTTACGCATCCTTCGTGTCTTTGTCAAATAATGGCAGCTTCATCTTGTTTTGCATCTTGTTAGATTTCTTAGGTGGCAAGTGAATACTGCTAGTATTGATGTTACTGCTATTTACTAGATTGTTTGAAGTACTTGTCCCTTTGGTATTATTAAAAAATTTCCATTTGTCTATCTGTTGTTTGACCAATTTTCGATGACGTCCCTTATCGCTTTTTAACTCGTCTTAAAAGTATATGCTTCCTAACACTTCTACCTGAGTCCTTACAAATTCTCTTCTTTTTTCAATCTCCTCACTAAGAGTTTCATATTTATCTACTACTTCTCCAAAATATATGTATATCTCACGATCTAAGGGATGGGTGTTCGTGTCGATTGTAAAGCAGTATGGGGGATGGCGATTGGTCCAAAGGGTTCCTTTCCTTTCACGGTCTCTTGCGGTTGGGGTTTAGGGGAGTGGTGTTACTTCGAGTTTCTTCTTCATTATCTTATATCTCTAACTGATTGTCTTCTTCTATGTTTTCATTAACTAATCTCCCTTTTTTTACTTTATCATCCTCCTTATCTTTATGTTGTGTATCTCTAGTATGACTGCTAACACTGATTTTTTAATTCTCCTTCTCTTAACTACTTTCAACACTCCTTCCCACATCTCTTGTCTCTTCTATATTGTCTGTATATTCTTCCTGATTACTTCCTGTCGGACTGCCTTTAATTGATAAAATTTATTCCCTTGGTTCCTCTATATAATTAACACCTCCTATCTTAACAATATTTTGCTCATCTTTTCTTCTACTATTCTCTAGGCCTCATTCACTGTAGGCCAAACTATTCTCCATCGGTAAGTCTTCCGCACCCAAGATTTTGAATAGTTTGGGTGTTCCTAACAGTGCAACTATGATAACCCTTGTTGCATGTTGTTCATGACTTTTTGTAGTGTATGACACAATAATTCTTCTATTCTACTCACCTCATTTGTACCTTTCTGCAGTGTTAATACTAACTTGTTTGTTTCTAACAAAGGAATAGTATGTAGATTTTCAATATCAGGCCTTCTGCTGGTAGAGCCCAAACTAGTTTTATCCGCTATCTTATTTCTTTTTAACATCCTTTCTTCTCTTTCTTTCTTTTGTATCTTTTTCTTACTATCCAACTGAATTTTCCATCTATATGTTTATCTCCTCATTCACTATTTTCTCCTAATTGTCTTAAGTTATCCTCTTACTAATATCGTCTTCTTCCTTAATAACTTATTCTTAAATTGGTACTTATTTCCCTATCCCCTACATCTTATTTAACCTTCTCCAACCATTTGGACCAAATATTTTGAGTGGTCACATCTTTTGAGGATCCATTTTCTTTCAGCACGCCATCACTTAGGTGTCTATCCCCTGAAGGAACTATTTACCTTCTTTCACTAATCCTCGATCCACAAACAGCTTGCAGATGAGGAGTAATGCTTTGTTCAAAGAACGTTGCCTTGCTCCTTTAACAAACTCAACTTTCTTTACGTTGAAGCTTGTCCAACCTTGTACATCCCAAAATATGATGAATGAGTCGAAGGTGGTCTCAAACTAGTAATCAATATCCCGAGTCATAGGGGTATCAAGGTGTTGGAGAGCCTGAGTTTTTCCGTAGTCCACTGAATAAGTTTCTTAATGTGATCTCTACAATTTCATGTATGATTAGCTTGCCATAGCATCCAAAGCCACAAGAGTTGTGCAAATGTGACCCAAAAATTATATTCTTGATGGCAGAGGAATGATGTCTTTACTTCAAGGAAAGATATACCCGTTCGTTTGATCTTAGAGTGAAAAAATAGTTTTTCTTCCCACCATTCTTTTTTTGTTAACACTGGGTTCCAAAATTCTAATGGATACCTTCCCCCAAACATTAGTTAACTGAAGTTCGCATGGTGCACCAAATGTTGACATAAAATCTGAAGTGGTTGGTTACAGATGGTTTATGTTGATTAAGTTAACTGAAGTCCGTGCGGATGTGATGTAGGGGTTAGTAATTGTTAGCAATAGTTACCACATACATTCATAAAACAAAAAGTAGATGTGCTCATTTACAGGATTCAATTACATAATACACAGTAATTCCTTCTCTAACTTCTATTTTATTTACACACGCGTGTGTGCGTGCGCACATATAAACCGCCAAATACAATATTTTGATATCTTTTTGCATTGTCGCATTATGCTATTACAAAGGTTACTCTGCTTTTTAACCTCTTAGTACTCTGCACTATTATACTTCATCTCTCTCTATGTTATATCTACTCTATTACAACGTTGTGGTATAAATACCGACTTCAAACCTTTCAATAGTCATGCCTATGTGAGACATGTCCTTTCTCCAATCATGTCGTCTTGTGTTATCGCAAGAGTCAAATTCTTACCACATTGCCCAGATGGTAGAAGCCTCTATTATGTCAGCCTACAGAAGTATTATGTTGTTACAGTAAAGGAAAAGGCTTTGCGGTATCTATCGTTTGGACCTTAGCTGACTGAGAATACTGCCAACAAGAATATTGAATAGAAAAAGACACACGGAATTGTAAACAACGTGAAGCCATTGAGGAAAGAAAGGACTAAGTGGGGTAGAGACAACTATCAGCGAAGACAAATTTTAGTCTTTTATCATGTATCTGATTCACCCTTCAAACAAAATGTATAGAATCTGTAGAAAATGGTTTTTAGCAATATAAAACTATTTGAGACTGTGGTTTGTGTGCGGTTTGAAGCTTTGAAACTCTTGGCATTTTATTACCATGCTTTGATAAATTATTAGTTTTCACTAAATATACCCTATCTATAAATTTGTACAAATAAATTGGGCCTTGTACATGGGGCAAGTTGTTAAGGCGAACAATTTTGCGGTTGTATGTGGTTTATAATTTTATGACACTTGCGAGCCCTAATCTATTTGATTTTTCCTGCTAAGGTACTAAAAGACAATGTGAGGGTCTTTAATGTTATGAGATGGGGTAAGACCTAGTTATTCCGAAATGACTATTGAGTTTGGAAAGGATTGTGTTTATATATATATAATTGCTCTCAGTGACTATTGTGTTTGAAATGGTTTCATAGTTGGATATCTATATATGAACAACTACTTTTGAGTTTAAGGATGTTTCAATGTTTGTTTCTAACTATCATGACTATATCCTCTTTGTTCTTTGGGGAGAGAGAGTTCTGATAGAAATATTAATTTCAAAACTAGTTATAGATTAGGAGCTAGCCCCTATGCACACCTATGGCATACTCCCTTTTCTAAATCTTTTCCAATCTTACACATTGTGTTTTTTCAATAGATTTGTATAAACTCATGAGAAAGCTTGGGTGTTGGTTTTTAATATATGGGGGGAGCGGGAAAGGGAGTGTCCCTTTCCCACTCCTAGCCTATTTTGAATCTCGATGCACCTGTTCTGAGGTTGGATTCGTGCTTGGATGTTGTTTGGTTCCTCTAGCATTAGGTTGCTACACGCAGATTCGTGGAGGTTTTTGATCCGTGTGGGTCAAGGCGTTTCTAGGTCTCAAATTTGTCATGCATTGTTTCCCTTTTTCCCCTACCTTCCATGGTTGGGTGAGTTTTTGCACGGTAAGGCCTACTAGGCAGTTCAATTTCCTGTTGGGCCACTCGATGTAGGGTCTCTTGGCAGCATCTAGCAGAGATCTTTCTCATGATGTCTTTCTTGGCTGCTTTCGCTCTATGTGGCCTAGGAGCTTTAGGCATAAGAGCCTCTACTGAGGCAATTTCTTGTGAGACGTACGTGGGATTAAATGGGTCAAATCTTAGGCTAAGATGGGTAAAGCCTTTGTGGAGGCAGTTATATCTATGGTTGTTGGAAAAGAGGCTATGGTGGTCTGTTGCGGAGTTTGCAGTTTATTTAGACCTATATTTCAGTGAGTTGGTCTCAATAAGTCTAATGATTCACTTGGCTTGTTTCAACAAAGTAGAAAAGTGTTTCTGTGGACACTGTTTGAGAGTTGAATCTTGTGTGAATTTGGTTGTAGCCTGGTTTCTGATGAGGGGTTGCAGTTCCAACTAAAGGGCTTATGAGTTTTGTTTGCCCGAAAAGTTTGTAGTCCCTTGCGGTGCCTTGCTGCCCTCTTGAATATCTCTCAGGTTTTTTGCTAAAGGATGGGAGACATTTTGCTAACGTTCAACTACCAGTCTTCCTGTTGTAGTCTGGTTCACAATTGGGTAGACCTGTTTCATGTTGCTTCTTTCTGAGCTTCAATGTGTTATTTTCTTGGCCTTGTAATAGGTTTTGGGATCCCGTCAAAACCCTATTTATATGATCAGCGAGCGGGATTTAAGAGCTCAACCAATCGGCATTCTCCCCTCCTCCGAGGCACTCCAGTTTTGTGACAAACACTTCTTCATGGCGCCTTGCTTCCTATCTCAGCTAATATATATTGTAACTGCTGGTTTGTTTTAGTTTTGCTTTTGGTTGGAAATTAGTCAGCTAACATTCCACTATTTCAGCCTTGTTGGCCTTGACTGTTGTTTGTTGAGCTATATAAAATGTCTTATGGAAAATTGTAATAGGTTGAGGGACCTGACAAAACCCTCACCCCTGATTCATATCTTTAGTTTAAAAAGCGTTTACTCTCAATCAAAGAAAAAGAAAGTTTGGGTCTAGGTTATAGCATTCATTCAAGACTGTTACTGCGGTGTATTTGGTTTATTTCGCTAACTAATGGTTGGGGGGTGAAAAAGGCCACCTATGGAGATCTCATGACCCCCATCCTTGGAATGCTTCAAATGTTGTGGCTTCTATCTATATAGATGCCAAGAGTTTCTTGTTGCATGTCTGTTCTGCTGTGAAATTGGTTTCAATTGATGCATAAGTCATTGGTTTGTTCCAACTATTGTAAATTGTTGTGTAAATTATGTTATTTTGTGACAATAGATTCTATTGCTCTATTATATAAAAACAATTGATCTGAAGCCTAGAAGGAACCTGATGGACAACACCCTAAATGAGAATCTAGATGTGTTCTAAGCATGTGTGGAAGCTATATGAGCTAATAAAGTTTTATTTAATCTGTAGATTTTGTACAAATGAGAGAGAACTATGAAGCTCAACAAATTGAAAAAATATATTGATCATAAACTTGAATGGATACAAATGAGAGAGAACTCTCAATATATAGACTCACTTGTCACTTTTAAGGTTGGGATTACACTTTTAAGTTTAGGGTTTTATTTTTCAATTTTACCCTTTTCTTTTATTTTCACTTTTCTCTTTTCTCACCATTTTCTTTTATTTCTAATAATAATAAAGTAATATTAAGTTGTCACTTTTTAATAAAATAAAAAGAAAGTCACACAATTTAAACTATTAACTTTATTATTTTGTACTTTATTTGAAAAAGGGGACATGATAGTCTACCCTTCCCAAAAATTGTTTGTCCTCAAGCAATTTCAAACTCAACTGCTCTGACTTTCTCCAACCAGTCATCTCTATAATACCTGGGTCCCAATTCATCGTTGGGAACTTGCAATTCCACGATCTAAATTCCTTGTGTGATGAAGTATGTTCATTTGACTGCATAACTTTGGCTACCCTTAAAACCTTATCCATACATTCATTTGGGAGATCAACAACGTTACAGGACAAGGATGAAGCAGCAATACAAACATTTGCTTCATATTTGATCAAGAATAATTTGAATGTATTGATAAGTGCATTTGCTTCTTTTACTAAATACATGACATCTTTATCAAATAAGTGCTCTGGCAATCCATTGATAAATGTAGATTGCCCTGAACCTTGAATGTGATATATGCCTCTATCCAAAGGTGCTTCGAGTCCTAACATTAAAGCATGAAATTCCACAAGCACCTTCACCATTGTATCTCCTAAAAAAAGGTGCAAATCAGACTGTATATAGGCTGGAAACAAGTTACAACAGTCACAAACCCCCTGGTATTTCACCCGAATCAGAACTATGGTGGCTGACATGTTTGTTCCCTTCAGCTGAGACTTTCTACCCACATCATCCAGTGATAAGACCCCTTAAAATGTGCAAACTTGCAGCTGTTCATGACTGATAACAGCAGTTTATGAACTGAAATTATCAAAACCGGCAACATGACACTAGCACAACAGCTGCAAAACTGCATATCTACTTGTATGAGTGTAACTAAAATAATGTGGTGGTTGATAATTGTGATGACGGCAGCATTAATGGTGGCAATTTGGTTCATAGCTGCCCTGGGTATTATCACTTGACGGTAGTATCCCATCACCACGCATTCCCTTTGTCTTGTTGGTGATCCTTTGCACAAATATCCAAGTTTGGAGTTACTTCACCATGCTTATGTTGCGCTACTCTGGTATTCATGTGAACTTCCCCTTGAAATCTTCTTGTGGTGCTTATAACATCCTCAATAGGAAGGACATATCCAACACAATTCATCAACTCTTAATGGTACTCTTTACTCAAGGGCAATCTCGGAAGTGCAAAATCAAACACCATGCAAAGCTGATCCAAAGTAAACCAAATATCATCATAAAAAGATATCTCACCTAAACCCATGTCATAAGGGTCATTGCACACCTTGTGTCTACCCCAAGTGTTGACAAGTTTTTGTGCCTTCTTGATGCAAGGAATGGTGAAGCTATCTTGTAGCATCTCATCCTTCGTGAATTCTCCTTCACACATCCAAGGGTGGCAAACCTGTATGTTACCTGATTCTAAAGACACCACGCCATGCTTAGTCATAAAATCTTGAAAATCAAAATGACACCCATTTTGCTTACCATCATCCAGCAGCAAGCATCCCATTGTGATTATCCCCATTAGGCCATCATCTATAACCTTGTCTTAAGTGTAGAACTTGGCTCTAATGAGTGATCTATGAATCGTGAGCATTGATCCTCCACAACTTTGTTAGAATGCACAACATACTCTATATGATTCCTCATGAACTTCCTTTCTATCCAAATGCATGGGATGAAGAATTCACTAGAAATAGTAATATTGATCTCATCAAAGCCTTTATCCTTCTTAACTTCATTGATATACAAGCAATCATCAGATGTCAATAAAACATCTACTATCAAAGAATCTTTACCCTCACCCTGCATGTTGGATCCCTCCTATTCTTGCTCAATGATGTCTTGTGGCTCTGAATTTGACTGCTCTTCTTGCTTCTTAATCTCTTCCTTAGCAATCTTTTGAGGTTTTGACTTTCCCTCTTTCTTCTTCAACCTTCTATTTTCTTCGTATATCTCTAAGAATTATTCAGAGGTATTATAAGACTTGTAGATGTCAGACTTTTTATCATATGCATCAAAAGCAAGAAGTTAAACCTCGTTTCTGTCACACTCTCTTCTAACCATGCCTCATGAATAGGATTTTTCTTTCTTGATCTTTTAAATGAAATTAGATCTTCATAGCTAATAATAAACCGCTCCAATAATTGGTTGTTAAAATCTTGGCTCTTCATTTGCTCCAGGATATCCTCAACTGGATCTGTAGATCTCTCTCTGATTTCCCATTATGCTTGATTAAAAGTTTGATCTAACCCTGCAGGCTGGCAAGATCAAAGCTTTAATACCACTATAATGTCCTTATTGGGGAATTTTCTAAATTTTGGAATTTACTGTGATTCCTTTTCAACACTGGAACATAAACAAAATACTAAACAGCACATGCAACACAACTATTGAAGACCCAATTGAAAACTTCCCTGAAATCTTTATTGTATTGAGTGGAAAATATAGATATTTACACAAACTGATCATCAATAGGAGAGAATTCTCTTATTTGATATGAAACCCTAGTTTATTATCAATATCCAACAACATGACACTTACAAGAGCAACGTTGGATGGCACAACTTGACTGATTTTAATGTATGACAGTTGGAAATGAAGGTATGGCTGGCTGCGAATGAGTTACAGCAACATGCAATCGCTGAAATGGAAAATTGGTTGGCTACGAATGAATTACAACAACATGCAATCGCTGGAATGGAAAGACCGACGACCAGCAAAGTGGATACCACTATAACCCCTCACCAAAGTCTGTGCAGCAGTCCCCAAGGGCTATGATTTGAGGCGCAGCAATCTTCAAAAAGGTATGGTGGCCTCTTCTAGAGCATGACGGCCCTTCGTACAATATAAAGCTTTGATTTGTTGATCCAATAAAGCCTCAAAAATTCTGAAAATCGATAGTACCTTGTAGCCAACTCAAATCTGAAAATACTTGATTTGTTTGTGCAAGTGTGATCCCTATATGGAATCACCTCAAAATATAGAAGGGTTTTCATCCTCAGATCCTAAATTACAGAAGATGGAGGGCTTTATCCCCACAACCATCTTTAACCAATAAGGGTTTTCGTCCTTATGTTGAAAAACCTAAAGAAATATGAAGCTCAACAAATTGAGAAAATATATTGCTCATAAACTTGAATGGATACAAATGTGAGAGAATTCTCAAAATATAGACTCAATTGTCACTTTTAGAGTTAGAGTTACAATTCTAGGTTTAGGTTTTTACTTTCACTTTTACCTTTTTCTTTTATTTTCACTTTTCTTATTTCGTCTATGCTTTTATTTCTAATAATAATAGAGTAATGTTAAGTTGTCACTTTTTGATAAAATTAGAAGTAAGTCACTTAAACAACTTAAAATATTAACTTTATTATTTTTCACTTTATTTGAAAAAAGGGGACATGACACACTCTAGGTTTGAAAAATGTGAAATGAACATAGATTGATTCTCTCAAGGTTGGGAAGCATCTATTTATTCATTGGCATGCTCCCAAGCCTAGGCGCCTAGCCATAGTGTCAAATAATAAAGATTATATTTATTTGATATGACACTAATATCACTTAATAATCAAGTAGCACATAACATGGCACTAGTGTAATAACATTAAAATGCAAAAGTAGTCAATAAACCTTGACTTCTCATCAATAAATCAACCATAGCTTGAGAACTAATTGCCAAAAAGGCCTAAGATAAAGCATTATAAACAGTTAACTCACACCTGTATCCAACAATAGGCTGCATGACATGGTCCAATTCTTGTAGCCCTCAAAAAGCCCCTAAGAAATAGGAACAAGTTTTCCCCAGAGCACTTATAATGGACACGTACACTTAATAATCCCCAAAGTCATGAACAAGTTCAACAGTAAAAGGCCCCCTAGGGTAAATCCTCCATGAAGAGACTAATGGTGAAAGTCCTGCCTCCAACCAACCTCCTAAAATTTAGCAAATGCCCCTAAAATATAGGAAATGACCCAAAACTCATAAAAATACAATGGACAAATGAACAGAACCAATCCTCACCAGTATATACTTTTATAGCCATCACACCTTGCCCATCAAGAAGTATAGAAATGGGCTCGTGAGTCGCACACATGTTGAATCAATACAAAGGGGGCATTACAAGCCTATATTGCATACTCTAGCACTGTGCCAAGTCCTAGGTCCATGTTTACAATCCTCTTAATACTGATCAATTTTTAATTGGTGGATTCTACCTCCCCATTTCCCTGAGGATGACAGTTAGAGGCAAACTTGAAATCGATCTTCCTATCATAAGCCCAATAGGTTAACTCGGATGATTTAAAATTTGGCCCATTGTTGCATACCAAGGAATAGAGTCTTCCAAACCTTGTGATAATATTCTCTTCTAGAAACTTGATAACTTCTACTACAATACCCCTCATAATTGCCAAAACTTACCATCTTGTGCAATAATTTGCAGCAGTCAATATGAATTTGGGCCTTGAACTTGAGCTTAGATTTATCACACCACCGAAGTCCAAGCCCCATTATGCAAATGGTTCAATTACTACAATATGTAGTGGCATTGTCGCTTTCTTCTCTGCTAGCATGGATTTGACATGAGTGGCAAGCATAGTCACAAGATTCGACGAATTTTAACCTAGAAATTCAAAAATCGCCGATTATTCAAAGCCCTAAATAAATTCGAATAAAATTGTTGAAATTCGACCAAAAAACGTGGGCCAAAAATCATGGCAAAAAACCCTAAAATTAGTATTTGCAAATAGTATAAGACTAAAACGCAATCACGACTGTGTGACAATGGCAGACAGCAATGTGGATGCGGACGGAAAGACGCAAGTCGATGGTACTAGTTTCTGAGATGTGGACAGCAGCAGCAAGGTCGATGACAAAACGAATAATGTTAGAAACTCTTCAAAACCTCTTCCTCAAATACTCCACGATTATTGCTCTTACTCGAATACTCCATGTAAATTTTGTTTTAAAATTTTTCATTTTGTTCATTATTAAATCTTAATGTTGGAACTATGTTTTGTTTTGTTTTTATTTTATTCATTTATTTTACATTTCTATTTTTAATTTTGTTATTTTTAAATTTTATTTTATGTTTTGTTTATATTTTATAATTTTGTTTTAGTTTTATTTTTTAATTTATTTTTATGACTTCTTAATTTTTAAATTATGTATTTTAATTTTTTATTTTATTCCTATAATTATGTTTTAATTAATTTATTTTTTTAATATTTTTTAAGTTTTGAATTTAATGATAATTTTTATATGAACTCGAACTTTAACCGAATTTTATCCTCGTCGAACTCAAACTCAAACTCGAACCTTGTGACTTAGGTGGCAAGTATGCACATGCTTGTGGGCATCTTTAAAAATAGTTGGCCTGTAATATTCAGCTCTGAGTATTTTATGTGCAGTAATATCTCCAAAGAAATTTCCACTTTCGAAAGGAGGAAATTGTTCCATCGCCATTTTTGAGTTTTTGTTCAAGCAATGAAGGTAAATAACTTCATGTTTTTTTCTATGCGAACAGCAGTTTTCAGCATGCAATGAGCAAACTTCAATCTCGAAGCCCTTCTTCTAGTGGACTTTATATGTTTTGGACAAATTCCTATTAGTTAAGTAATCCCAGATATCATCATACCAAGTGTTTCCCTCTCCATTCCGTTCATTTACAAAATAGCAAACATTGAGCTCTTCTATGAATGCTTCTTTTTCAGGCCCTTTGGTCAAATTACCCTCGTCAATCATTTAGCAAACACCCTGACCCGTGACAATACTTGCTAGTTTTATTTCCATGTCATATTCATAAATAATAGACCTGTTTGCCTCTTTTCTCGTCCAATCCTAACTGAATAGGACTTGCACCATTGGGCTGGGACCATTGCATGCACTCTACTGCGCAAGATATATGGTCTGAACTTTTTCACTGTTTTCACCAGAGCATAGGCATTCTTCTCTAATGGTGGATATTTGAGCTCAACTTCCTTAAAATTTGATCTCATAAATGCTACGGCCTTTCTTCCTCTTTTTCGTTTCTTTATGTCAATATGGCAGTGATAGATCTTTTTTATGCAAACGAGTAGAGAAAAAAATCCTTTGAATAATTTGGGCTTCCGAGGACAGGAGCAAAGCAAATGCTTGCTTGACATCGGCAAAGGCCTTCTTAGATTCCTTGCTCCATTCTATTTTTATCCGTGTCAACATAACATTGAGAGGTCTCACCATTTCTGCAAAATCTGAAAAACAAAATTAATTTCCCATGGAAAGATCTTAATTGCTTCCACTAATAGGATTTCAAATTTTCAAGAATCAAATCTACTCTATTAAGGTCAATAGCAATACCTTATTTGGAGACAGCATGTCCCAACAACTTACCTTTTGTGACTCCAAAAATAATCATTTTAGAAATCAGATAAATAATGTGTTGTCTGCAGCATTAAAATACTCCATGTAGGTGAGTAAGGTGTTTATTCCTAACTTTAGAAAACACGGGGACATCCTCCATATAATTTACAATGCATTTATTTAACAATCCCTTAAAAGCAACATCAATGGCACTTTGAAAGGTAGCACTAGTTTTAATCTACCCAAAGAGCATCTCTGTTTATAAACAAAGGTTCCCTGTTTATTAGTAAATGTTGTTTTGTACCTATCATTTTCGTCAACGATGACTTTTTTATACACAAAAACCTCAAGAGGCAACACTTCAGACTCGTTAACCATTTGCAAAAAATCATCAATAGATGGTGACAGATAATTATTTTTTGGCCTTAATTCAAATTTTAGAAGTTAACACAATCTTATTTCTGTGTCTTTTCCCTTATGGGTATCAGATTAACACATGTGGGGTGTCTGATGGAAAAAATTATTCTTGCTGAAAGCAACTTTTGTACTTCTTCATAAATGGAGGGGTCGAGCCATGGGTGGAGTGGTCTTTGCCTTTGCCTACAAGATTTGACATCAGGTTTCAAATGAATAGTGTGGATCATAGTTCTCATATCAAACATTTTAAGATCATCATATGTCCATGCAAAAACAACTTTAAATGCAGTGATCAGCTCAATGAACTTTTCTTTTTTTTATTCCTTAGAGCTTGAGATTCCCAAATTTACTAGTTGGGGGCTTTCTTCTGATAACAAATTAACGGGCTCATAATATTTCGTTTGATTACCACCCACTGTATTCTCAGATTTATTAGCAACAAATCTCCCATTTAAATCAAAAACAAATTGAGACCAAACCTTTGGGAATTTTGTTGTTTTTGAGATGATTGTCCCTTTCCTTGTCATTTTCTAAATTTTCATTGTGCTCTTTTTCATCAATAATCTGGTATTTGTAGACATCCACATTGAACATGAATTGCAAAATATGTCAATCATCATTAAAAACCTGAAAATGGTCAAGTACATATGGAACCAAAGTCATTTCTATGGAAAACATTTTTAAAGTGGTATTAGACAAGGGTGACAGCTTAGCCGCAGAAAACATGCCAGAGAATTTGCCAACATATTTGGCTCACGAGCCACAACAATGATGTTAATGGCTAAAGAGTATCCAAACAAATCCAAAACTTTGTACTTGTATTTGTTTATAAACTTAGTTACATTGGTATTGACAAGCTATTGATTTACAATTAATTCAAAGTCACCAATTACTTTTAACACTTTCACTCGATGCTCGATTGCAAATTGCAGTCCCAAAACCAAAGGTTTGTATTTAACAATATTTAGTGGAAGGGAATTGTAATTTCAAAGCAACGTGAATTGCTTACCTTTAGGGTTGATTAACATTGCTCTGGCACCAGTCCCTTGTTTAGCCTTGGTTCCATCAAAATATAACGTCCACCTCTTCTTCAGATTGTTCCTCTTATTTAGGGGAAATCACTTTCATATCCATAGTATATACACCCAACTCCGATACTTTTGATGATACTTTTTTATTATATATTTTAGTAAGGCCTCCTTTTCAATTTTGATCTAATTTGGGAGCCCTCTCCATGGCAGCTACATGTAGGAAAAACATGTTGCTACATAACCAGTCAGTGCTCTAGGCCAGTCCCCACTTAACAACATTGCAAAGGTTTTGGGTATATCTACAACTTGAATATCAATAAATTGTTGTACCTTTGGGTCAAAAGCTGATTGGATATGTATGTTAGTGAATTCACCATTACACTAAACTCGGAGTTATTTAGCTGAATTACCTTCTTCGTGTATGGAGAAAGTTTTAGTCTCACTTTTTGGCACATGGAATATGGCATTACATTAGTAGAAGCTCCGAAATCAAAAAAAGTAATTGTGTAGGTTCTTTACAAAACTTCTCATTGTGAGGAGGAATGGAGGAGCTTCCCCTTTGCCTCTATAAGATACCACGTTAGTATTAGCTGGGACAACTTTACCTTTGTCAATGAAAGATTTGATTAATAAGTCCCTCGATTATGTAAGTTGGCCCAATTCGTGCATGGTGATGTTAGAGTTCGTTTTGTTCATGTCTTCCACAATATTATAACCCTTCAAACACCCTTGAAATTTTGTCTTTGGTGGGGCAGGAGTCTCTACTCCTCTTGGAGGCAATGGATTCTTGGATGCATTTAGATTAGATGGTATGGTTTTATTGTGTGCGGGAACAGAGGTAGCATTTGGACTCCTTTTACTTCTGAGCTCATAACTTTTCTTTTGCATTTGTTGGTACACATAAAGTGCATCAATATTATCCTCATGCTCATTGTCCTCTTCCTTGGGAAGATGCAAGGTTTTCAACATCATGGCAGTGGATGTATTTCCTGAACCTATACTTTTTTCTTCATAGTCAGTAGCAATCACCTCATAGTTCTCCATTTTTTACAAGAAAATGCGGAAAGTGGAGTAAAATTCGAGGACATTTGTTTCACCATGCTCAACATCTTGATGGACTCTACACCATTTAGATAAAGCAATTTCAACAAAATTAATAGTAAATATAGAAGTATATCTTTGATTATTCTAAGTATTATTATTCTGAATGTTATTTCTTTGATTATTATTATTCTACTAAGATCTAGTATTTCTCTAAAAGGTATAAATTATGATCAAACTCTCACCGTTTCCACTACCTGCCCCCACCTTTGCAAGGTGATAAAATCATTGCTCAGTTTTTGCCAACCTTTTGGATGTTTTCTAATATGGAGTTGATTGAAGCACTTGTTCCCATGTTTTGGTTTGTTTGGTCAGCAATTACCAAAGCTGTAATATCCCCAAATTGGGGTAAACCCTAAAATCTGAATTTTATCACAAAACCCTAACCAAAGATACTATTTTTCTGTTTTTTTCAGCAAACCCTAGAAACCAAAATCTCACAATTGTTGTAATAAATTATTCCAAACCCTAGCAGCAATTTTTATAATGAATATTAGGGCATCGATTCAACCCAAAAACACCTTATTCGTGATCAAATATTTATCAGAAATTACAGAATATTGCAGCTGTCATAAATACCTTTTTCTCAGAATTTTGGAGTAATAAATGATTGGAAAAATAGTAATAAAATAGTGGATAATTATGCAATATTCAAAACTGATTTCTAGGTTGAATTAGCCCTAGAAATTGATGAATCCAATCCCCAAAGGGGGTCGCACAGCTGAAAAAGTATATTTCTTGTGTCCTTATCCACGCAACCCTAGGACAAGGAGTCTTCAATCCCTCAAAATGTAGCATAGCCCTATGATAGAGGTCTTCAAACACACGAACCAGTTCGTTGCCCTAGAAATGGCCTCAAACCATTGTCAAATGGTCTCAAACTAAGTTGCCTTCCTCTTTGACCTAGTCGCCACTCTTGCAATTAATTCGTCACATCCTAAGAAGGGTTAATCCTTTATTTTCTAAATATGATGATCAATTACAGCCTCTAAAATGAAGCTGCCCACTATGAGAATTAGAGGGTTTTGTCCCTAATCCTTTAGAACCTTGAAGGTTTTCGTATCCAAAGCCTTGAGTTAAGCTTTTCGTGCGTAGTCTCCAAATCAATCTCCAAAATAGCATCACCTTTTCAAATGAGCCCTCAACCTCCTTAAATACCCTTCCCAAAGTGGGGCGCTACACTTGGGGGGGGAATTAGTGTGGTTTAAAAGAGAATATGCCTTTTTCTCATTAAGGGTTAAGTTAATCCATGCTCAACAAGTTACTTTTAAGTCATAATTAGAAAAGACATATTAAAAAATATATTTTATAATTTAAATATAGAACTCAAGTTTCCCTTTTGATTTTACCTTCCCTTAGTCGACGGGAAACATCCAGGAATTTGGCTAAGAGTCTTTTCCTGTTCTATGTCCAAAAGGGGAACATGACAAAAGCATTGTTATTGTGAAGATCTGGTGCATTG
Organism: Torreya grandis; assembly: GCA_037957365.1. Classification (NCBI taxonomy): domain Eukaryota; kingdom Viridiplantae; phylum Streptophyta; class Pinopsida; order Cupressales; family Taxaceae; genus Torreya; species Torreya grandis. The sequence goes on from JARHVA010004067.1 coordinate 1,679,986, forward strand.
TTGTTGTCGTTAATTGGTAGTTGTACTTGATTCAATAATGTTCTTGGCATTGGGCATGATCATATGTAAAGGTGTTGCATTTAGTATCGAGGCCATATGAGATGAAGATAATTAACTTTCCACAATTATGGATTCTACGTAAGCATCACTCAAATTATATACGCTAGATCTTCTTACAAAAATGGAAGTCATGGATTCGAGGAAGTTTAGGCACATGTCAAAGGTCATTTCATGTGTGGGCCTTCTATTTTGAGGATTTTGGTTATATGTTCTTTGAAATCTGGCATTAAAGTTCCGAACCGGTTTCGTTTCTTCCTTTTCACAGAATCGAGTTGCTTAATGGGCATACTAGCATCCATGGCATCACCATATTGGAAGATAAAAGCATTCTCAAGCATGATCCAACTACTAATAGACCTAGGTGTAAGATTTAGGTACCAATCATAGACAAAAATTTGAAAAGTAAATAGAAATAACCAGCAAGCCAAAGCCTCATGCCCGACATAATGATGTAGACAGGAATGAAGGGGCCAAGTTAATGGCTACCTTGTTCCCTAGCTTAGACTCTCACCCTTCAATAGACACACTCAAACATGGAATCAAACATACACTCTTTATTGCATTGAATGACAATGTTACAGAGATTGGTAACACACACGCGTTTTATTTACTAAAATACAACATTGTAGACACCTATAATTGGTCTTTGGCACCTTGGCAACATCAACTTAATATACTTGGACACACTTGAACCTTGTACATATATTTGAGAACACTTTCCCTCTATCCGTATACACATCTAATGTTTGTGATGTCCCCTTTCATATAATTTTAATAATTAATAAAATTACCCAAATAGTGATTTTAATCACTCTAAAATATAAGACAATTAATTATTAAAATAGAACTATCTTGAATAATTATTTGAATTACCAAAAAAATGGTTTTAACCATTTGGAAAATTAAGGTAATTTTAATAATTATACTAAGGGGCTTTATAATTAATAAATTGCTTGAAAAGTAATTTTTATCACTTTAATTATTAGAGCAATTTAATTAATTATTTAAGGACTTAATTATTTAATTTGTTAAAAAGTAATTTTAATTACTAATTTATTAAGGCAAGTTATTTAATTATTTCAAAAAGACCTAAAGTAAAATTAAAATGAATGTCGGCTTGGGAACTAAAGCAACGAAAGAAAAAAATATTCTAAAAAAGGCAAGTGAGGTTTATGAGATATTTTACTTCCCCAAAGTGGTTCGCCCCCCTTTGAAAGGTAAAAATACAAGGTGAAGATCACAATTGAAGCTATGTTGAATTTTAATAATTGTTCTTCATGCTTGAAGAAACTATTGAGATGCATGTCCAATAGAAGTTCATTGTTTGGTGTTGATCAAACTAAAAAATGTGTCTTTTGACACCACCTTTGCTAAACAGATCTTGTTCTTGCCCTAGAAGTGGGGAAATTTACTTTGAAAAGTTCGTGTGAAGTTTTGTGAAGGTTTTGAGGTTCATTTCTTGCATGTTAATTTTGCTAAATATTTATCCTATTTTTGCAAGTGGAGTGAACCACTTTGGAAGCATGGATCAAGGGTTTGGAGGCCTCTTTTGGTTTATTTTATGCAAATTAAATATTCTAATTTTATTTGTTAATTTTTTGCGTGTTGGCGTGAGGTTTTAGAGGAGTTTCATGAAAGGTTTGAAACCCTAAATTGATAAGAAATTATATAATAATTTTTAAATTATTATTTAATTATTTTTGACAGGGAACTAAGGTTTTCAAAATTTCAGAGCAACTTTTGATAACCTTCCCATAAAAGGAAAATTTTGAAATTATTTTTATTTGATAGTCATTATTTTTATGATCATTTTGAACTCTTGTTTGCATCATAATTCCAAATATTGAAGGAGTTATGAATTTTTGAAGTTTTCAGCTATTTGTAAAAAATAATATTTGTTGAGGGCAAATTTTTGGCAAGGGTTTGAAGTGGAAAAATATTTTGAACAGCAGCTATATTTTCATAATTAAATCAGATTTTCTAGCCATCAAAAAGTGGCATTTGAGCTTCAATAATTTGGCAAAAAAGATACTTGTTTTGTACATTTAATTTTTTGATTATTTCTGCAAGTATTCAGTTAATTTTGAGACAAGTTATTCGCTGAAAATCATCTACAAAACCCTACTATTGTGACATCTAGGGTTTATAGGGCTTGATAAGGGTTTTTGAGCTTATTTTGCAAATTAGGGTTTGTTGATTTCATTTTCAAAATTTTGGAATTTAAGGAAAAACCCCTTTTGCATGAAATTGTCCTATTTGGGGACATTACAGTGGTATCAGAGCACCGATCTTATCCCCCTGTGAGATTTGATTGCAAACAGATTAAAAAAAATTGAAAAAAATGAAGAAAGAAAGGCTCTACAATGTAGGTAGAAGGCTAAAGGACCTATGCCAACCAATGGAGGATGTAATCAACACCTTGAAAGAAATAGAAAAGAGGTTATCCAAAATAAATCAATCACAATATGAATCCATGAAGTGGGCAATACAACCCTCAATGACTTACTTGGCTCAACATTAATTATTGAGAGATACAGATGAAGAGATAAGGCTCTTGGTTACTAGTTGTATTAATGAGGTTTTAAGACTAACGGTTCCCGAAGTTCCCTACAATGATAAAATCATAAGGAAAATATTTTCGTTGATGGTGAAAAGCTTCCAAGGTCTCAAAGAAGACAAAAGACACTCCTTGGCTAGAAGGGTCAACATCCTAGAAACCATGGCTTCAACCAGGTCATGTATTTTGATGTTAGATAATGAGTATGATGAACTTATTGTTAAGATGTTTCAACATTTCTTTGCAATTGCTTGTAAGAATCCTACCAAAAATGTCGTAGCTTCTATGCAAAAAATATTGACCATAACACTCAATGAGAGTGATGATCTTTCCAATCCATTATTATATATCTTGTTAACATGTTTAGGGCTAAAAAAGGAATTTTTTCCAATTGCATATATGATGTTTGAAAATGTTGCAATTTATTGTGAGAAAAAATTGAGGCCTTATTTGATAGTGGAGCATGTAGAGAAAGAGAAGATTGAACTACATGGAGAGTTGGAAGGAAAGAATGGACAACCTTTCATGAAGGTTCTTATGAGGGAACCAAAGAAACAAAGAAAACAGATTTGAAGGAGGAAGATGAGCTACAAAAAGATGACACTTTGAGGCAGCCTAGAGTGGAAGATTGTAAAGACAAAAAATATGAGTTTTTGGAGCAGCAAAGAGGGCTGCAAATGATGGATGAAAATAAAGAAATGCTAGGTGCTTTGGGGCAGCCAAGTACTCCAAACTTTGGTATTCAAAAAGTTGATTTTAAAGAAGCCAAAGAAACCGAGATATTCATAGAAAGGTATGAGTTGAATAATGATTTTTGTTTGGTATCTAACAATTGTTCAAATTTGTTGCTAAACTCTAGATTTGATGAAAGAGCTTGGAAGGAACAAATCCTAATCACAAATAAGAAGGGAGTGCAAGCCTTGACAAGGTTGGATGGCACAAAGGGGCTTCTTGATAGATCAATGCACAATGAAATGAAGGAATGCTTGAAGGAAAAGAATACTATGATGGACTTGCATACAATCAAAATGGATATAGGAAAAGATCAAGATTCCAACTTATTGTGGAATATAAAAGGCAATCCATTGTGTGAAATGGATAGGAAGGAAGGATCAAGACATCAAGAAAGGATCCTAGAACTTGACAAGTGGATCAAAGGGGTGTTATTAAACACCAATGATCTTTCTAATTTATTTGTTCCATGTGTAGGTTTATTTGGGAGATCCCTTGTAAAGGTGGCAAGCAAGGAAGTCATTTGGCATGACTTAAATGATGAAGAGGATCCTACATCTTCATCTAACAGTATGTTTGGTAATAGTTGTGTAAGCATGAGAAAAGGGAAAGAGAGGTTTGAAGGTATGTTTTTGAGAAAATTTTGGTTTCTCTTCTTGACAAAAAATTGAGGACATTTTTTTACATTCATGGTTCAAATCCTACATAGAAGGCAACTCTTTTGGCATGGAACGACCAAGTAAAAGTTCTGAAATTTTGCAGATAAGGTCCGAATTTGTTGCCTCAAAAATTTCTGAGTATGGGGCACATTGCCAACCACCGATTGAGGACAACGAGAAGAAAAAAGAGAGCATACTACAGCCCCTTCATAGGTATGGAAAGTCTGATTTTTTCTATTACTTACAGCTGTCATCAAATATTGAAAAGTTGGTTGGAATACATGAAAATCTTGCCTCCAAAAATTCTGTGTCAAAAGAAAATTTTCAGCCACTTAATAAGGATGAAAAAGGTGGGGAAAAGACTTGTATACAGCCCTTTGAAGTGTATTTGTTGACTGATTTTATTGCACCATATAGGTAGTCCCTATGGCATGAGGAAAAATTAGGTTTGTGTTTACTTTTACAGCCTCTTTCCAAGTACATGTCTGATTTTAAAGTACAGGTACACCAATTTTCTACATGGTATTTTTGGAATGTTTAGATTGTTTTTTAGGTCACTTTTCCACCCAACAATCACAAGAAGGGACAGCTTTGGGTTGATCGTAATTTTTGCATGGGAGTGACCTGTTTGAGTAGGCTTCATGTAAGGGTAAGTTGCTTCCAAGGCATGGTTCTTTTTCCTACATTGCATCTTTGGGAGATTACTTTGAGGATTGGAGTATAGAGTTGGATACTTTTCGGAGGACATAGTTGGGCCAATAGGATTGGATGACTCTTCGTACCCCACTCGGTTTTGAGTGAGATAGAGGCATGCAAGTGCAGTGAGCCATTGGATGGCTTTCCTATGATTTGGGACACATTGGGGCATTCCCCAAAATACAGGTATTATAAGTTCAAAATTGATTTGGATATTTTTTCCCCTTGGGAAACATATATAGGTGGGGTTTGCATGGTGGGGCGTGTTGGCAAGGTGGAATGGCATTCATTATCCATTTGGAGAATGTCACACTATGCTTCTTGGCAAAAGTTATTCCACTTAACAAGTATAGGAACAAGGTTTTTTGAGCACTACAGCAAGTTTTACCATTTGGACATGGTAATTGGGCATATGAACTTGCATTTGCTTGAGGGCAAGCAAATTTGGAAAGGGAGGACTATGATGTCCCCTTTCATATAATTTTAATAATTAATAAAATTACTTGAATAGTGATTTTAATCACTCAAAAATATAAAGCAATTAATTAATTATTAAAATAGAACTATCTTGGATAATTATTCGAATTACCGAAAAAGTGGTTTTAACCATTTGAAAAATTAAGGTAATTTTAATTATTATTCTAAGGGGCTTTATAATTAATAAATTGCTTGAAAAGTAATTTTTATCACTTTAATTATTAGAGCAATTTAATTAAATATTTAAGGACTTAATTATTTAATTTGTCAAAAAGTAATTTTAAATACTAATTTATTAAGGCAAGTTAATTATTTCAAAAAAAGCTAAAGTGAAATTAAAAGGAATGTCAACTTGGGAGCTAAAGCAAAGAAAGAAAAAAATATTCGAAAAAGGGCAAGTGAGGCTTATGAGGTATTTTACCTCTCCAAGGTGGTTCGCCCCCCTTTGAAATATACAAATACAAGGTGAAGATCACAATTGAAGCTATGTTGAATTTTAATAATTGTTCTTCATGCTTGAAGAAACTATTGGGATGCATGCCCAATAGAAGTTCACTGTTTGGTGTTGATCAAACTAAAAAAAGTGTCTTTAAACACCACCTTTGCTAAGCAGATCTTGTTCTTGCCCTAGAAGTGGGGCAATTTACTTTGAAGAGTTCGTGTAAAGTTTTGTGAGGGTTTTGAAGTTCATTTCTTGCATGTTAACCTTGCTAAATATTTATCCTGTTTTTGCAAATGGAGCGAACCACTTTGGAAGCTTGGATCAAGGGTTTGGAGACCTCTTTTAATCTATTTTATGCAAATTAAATATTCTGATTTTATTTGTTAATTTTTTACATGTTGGCGTGAAGTTTTGGAAGAATTTCATGGAAGGTTTGAAACCCTAAATTGATAAAAAATTATATAATAATTTTCAAATTATTATTTAATTATTTTTGACAAAGAACTAGGGTTTTCAAAATTTCAGAGCAACTTTTGGTGACCTTCCCATGGAAGGAAATTTTCAAAATTATTTTTATTTGATAGTCATTATTTTTATGATCATTTTGAACTCTTGTTTGCATCATAATTCCAAATATTGAAGGAGTTACGAATTTTTGAAGTTTTCATTTGTTCGTAAAAAATAATATTTTGTTGAGGGCAGATTTTTTGCAAGGGTTTGAAGTGAAAAAATATTTAGAACTGCAGCTATATTTTTGGAATTAAATCAGATTTTTCAGCCATCATAAAGTGGGATTTGAGCTTCAATAATTTGGCAAAAAAGGCATTTGTTTCATGCATTTAATTTTCTGATTATTTCTACAAGTATTCAGTTAATTTTGAGACAAGTTATTGACTGAAAATCATCTAGAAAACCTACTATTGTGGTGTCTAAGGTTTTTAGGGCTTGACAAAGGTTTTTGAGTTTATTTTGCAAACTAGGGTTTCCTGATTTCATTTTTGAAATTTTGGGATTTAGGAAAAAACGCGTTTTACATGAAATCGTCCCATTTGGGAAATTACAAAGTTCTAGGAAATGAGAATCCTAGAGGCAAACCAAAGAAATAAAGTATGAAAGACAAAATAGAACAGTGTGCCACTAACACAAGTGGCAAAGAAACCAATACAAATAGCAATGATGGGTGAAACAAAAGCCCCAAAAGCATGTGTTTATGAAGACTGGAGGCAAATCTCATTGAACGTCTTTGTCTGTGCTTGAAGTGGAGTCATCTGAGACATTATTGATCACAATGAGAGCTCTGATAATGTTGTCCAGTGAGTATACAAGGTCGGAGGAATCAGGTTGGGGGATCCTAGGAGGAAGCAAGGCACTTCCTCTACAATCTCCCCTAACATCCAAGGCCGATGTAACTCCCGTAGGAGAAAATAAACTCGTAATATCAATTTGCCCTTATGGTTTGGGGGGTAGCTAGCAAGTAGTAGATCCGTGTCGTTGGAGAGGGGCAAAGCCACGTCGATGAGGTGGAGCAAAGCCACGACCGAGATATAGTAGGCTTGGAGATCTTAGTAGTCTAAGTAGTAATGATGTGCTGATAGAAGCGCTACCTAACTGATTTATCAACTCTGATGTGTGTTGTATCGATGTCCAAAGGATGCTTAGTGCTACCAATCATCTGAATGGGCTAAAAGAAAGAAGTGATCAATATGGGAGCTCTATAGCCTCTAGGTTCCTCCTGTAATAATATGTGTTGAAGGGTAACAGTCATGCGAAGATAAAGAGCCAGGCACCGTTGCTTTGTATATCTGAAGAAAGTAGCTAGAGTGTTGTTTGAGTCTCTGTAGAGGCAGTGATATCTTCCCTAGATCTCATAATAAATGGGGCATCTAAAAATGAAGTGGTCCTCGGTCCCCACCTCCTGGAGGGAGCAAAGACGACATTCCAGTCCTAACAAAGAATATGATGGTTTGTTTCAGTGTGTAACTAGTGAGAACAAACTCTCATCTGACCAAGGGGAAACATCAAGCCATGAGACCAATGGTGTTGGAGATAGTGAGAACGATGAATAATACCATCCACCACCTATAAGAAATGCTTGACGTAGAAAGCAAGCTTGAGGCTGAGTGGCTCACAAGGGGAGATCCAAGTAGTCTGGATATATTGTTTGTAGAGTCCTCTATGACAGCCCTAGTGATGACGTCCTTTGTGGGAAGGAGTTGGGCATCTAAGGAATACATGAAAGGGGGTACCCTGTCAATAGAGATGCCAATAGAAAGGAGCAGCGTAGTCTCAAAGTGCCAACAATGCCAACCTTTGGTGGGGACTACTGAAACAATCATCTCTGAAGATCAAAGTGTTAAGTAGGGATACCTCTCACAACCAAAAGCAAAGTACCCTAGAGATCTGAGTCTATGGATGTAGAAAATAAGCTTGAATATTGTCTCAAGGCATAGCGGTTGGGCGGAAAATTCATCTTGATGATGCATTGAGGAAGTGTCCGCTTGCAACAGATCATGCGCTGCAACATAAGAGTTTGGCCCCTCTCAATACATGCCCAACCAACTGCCCCTAGGCTAGGTCCCTAAACCTCTGAACCATACAAAACTGTAGGTTTGATGATAGTATCAAACAAGCGTAACTTGGAAGGGATGTCCTAGAAGTGGATCTAAAGAGAGTGTTAATACTCATGGATTCTTTGAGGATTCCCTTGTAGCTTTTGGACCCATTCAAGATTAGATCTGGGAATAAGAAAGAGGATCAACTAGGGCTTTGCAGCCAATGATCTAAAAACAAAACCTCTAGGCAAGTAGACCTAAAAATGTCCTTAAAGAAAACAACGATGCCTAATTTGAGAAAATAAACTTTAAAAAAAAAATGTGCACAAATTTATTTGATGCTTGATTTGCTTATCAAAATTGCAAGATGCAAAAAAAATCATATTTTTTACTTTAAGTTGGGATTGGAAAAAGAATATGCAGCAGTTCCAAAAGGCCAACATCTCAAGGTCATAGATCCCTCAAAACTATTCGGAATTTTTTATGTTATGCTTACCAAAAAGCTCTCAAAGAGTATTTCTTGATGGTCAAAGAAATGTTTTAATCAGGCATTTTTGCTAGGAGAAATTTGCACTTCAAGATGAGGCATTTTTCCTAGAAAAAAAATCAGCAAAATGACTAGATCACTGGCGCAGATTTAAGAAACCACTTCCCATTAAGCGGTTGTAGTGTCGATCTAATGAAGAATGCACACGTTGAAGTAACTCCACCAATCTGAAGGTTGTTGAGGAGAGTAGATCTAGTGGAGGGTAAGAGGAAGGAAATCTCAAGGAGACTAGATATAATGCCTTGATCACGCCAGGCCTAAGTGTTTTAGATATATTAAAAATAAAAGATGGAAGCCCTTGAGAGGACTAAACCTAAAGTGCACGATCAATGCGATCTGATACCAAATGCTGAGACAATTGTAACAAGAAGAGAGAGAGAAGATTTATGCAACTCTCCATGATGTACACTCATTTTATTAGGTGTAGATCAGGTGGAGGGTAAGAGGTAGGAAAACTCAAGGAAACTAGATCTAGTGCCTTGATCAGGAGAGGCCTAAGCGTGTTAGATATATTGAGAGTAAAAGATGGAAACCCTTGAGAGGACTAGCACACAATCAACACAATCCATTACTAAATGATATGAACTAAGGGAGACAATTGTAACAACAGGAAAAGAGAGGAGATTGTTGCAATCGTACATGTTGTACACTCATTTGCATCTAGTATATATAAACTACAAAGGATGTACTAGAATTTTCTAAAAGAATAGAGATTTGCATAGAGATATGTACAACATTTAAGCCCATGTAAAACATTTAATAATGTACACTAGCCCATATGATTATATTTAATGAAATACACTAGCAAATGTTGCTATGTCTCATCAAACACACAACTTCCCTCAATTTCTCGTTTTTTCATTCCACCTTTATTGCCCAATCAACTTTCCTTTTCTTTGCCCCCTCCTAATTGCTCATTGTCAGTTACCAAGTTGGTCTTAATTCAGATAGTTGTGTTGCTTATGTAGGTTTTGGCACAAAGGGGATCCGATTCCTTAATGCTCTTAATCCTGGATCATACACCTTTGATTTGGTTATGTACCAAAGTTATCATCTCACAAAGTGATAATTATAGTCTCAAGGTGTAGTGGTTGGGCGGCAAATTCAGCTTGATGATGCACTAAGGAACTGTCCACTTTCAAAGGATCATGCACTGCAACATGAGAGCCTAGACCCTCTCAATACGGGCCCAGTCAACTACCCCTAGGCTAAGTCCCCGAACCTTTGAACCATACAAAATTGTAGGTTGATGATAGTATCAAACAAGCGTAACTTGGAAGGGATGTCCTGGAAGTGGATCTGAAGAAAGTGTTAATACTCGCCGATTCTTGTGAGGATTCCCTTGTAGCTTTTGGACCCATTCAAGATCAGATTTGGGAATAAGAAAGAGGATCAACCAAGGCTTTGCAGCCATCCCTCTAGGCAAGTAGACCTAAAAATGTCTTTAAAGAAAACAACGATGCCTGATTTGAGAAAAATAGACTTTTAAAAATAAAAAAGTGCGCAAATTGATTTGATGCTTGATTTGCTTACCAAAATTGCAAGATGCAAAAAAAAAAAAAAAATTTACTTTAAATTGGGATTGGAAAAAGAATAAAAAGTAGTTCCAAAAGGCCAACATCTCAAGGTCATAGATCCCTCAAAACTATTTGGAATATTTTATGTTATGCTTAAAAAAAAGCACTCAAAGAGTATTTCTTGATGGTCAAAGAATTGTTCTAATCAGACACTTTTAGTAGGGAAAATCTGCACTTCAAGATGAGGCATTTTTCCTGGGAAAAAAAATGAGCAAAATGACTAGAAACTGCCACAGATTTGAGAAGCCACTTCCCAATAAGCGGTTGTAGTGTCAATCTGATGAAGAGTGCACACGTTGAAGTAACTCCACCAATCTTAAGGTTGCTAAGGAGAGTAGATCTGGTGGAGGGTAAGAGGTAGGAAATCTCAAGGAGACTAGATCTAGTGCCTTAATCGAGCCAGGCCTAAGTGTTTTAGATATATTAAAAATAAAAGATGGAAGCCCTTGAGGGGACTAGACCTAAAGTGCACATCAACGTGCTCAAATACCAAATGCTTAGACAATTGTAACAAGAGACAGACGAGATTTCTGCAACTCTACATGATGTACACTCATTTGTTTTAGGTGTAGATCAGGTGGAGGGTAAGAGGTAGGAATACTCAAGGAAACTAGATCTAGTGCCTTGATCAGGAGAGGCCTAAGCATGTTAGATATATTGAGAATAAAAGATGGAAACCCTTGAGAGGACTAGCACACAATCAACAGGCTCCGTTGCTAAATGATATGAACTAAGGGAGACAATTGTAACAACAGGAAGAGAGACGAGATTGTTGCAATTGTACATGTTGTACACTCATTTGTATTTAGTATATATAAATTACAAAGGATGTACTAGAAGTTTCTAAAAGAATAGAGATGTGCATAGAGATATGTACAACATTTAAGCCCATGTAAAACATTTAATAATGTACACTAGCCCATATGACTATATTTAATAAAATACACTAACCTTCCTCCCACCTTTCTTGCCCAATCAACCTTCCTTTTCTTTGCCCCCTCCTAATTGCTCATTGTCAGTTACCAAGTTAGTCTTAATTCAGATAGTTGTGTTGCTTATGTAGGTTTTGGCGCAAACGGGATCCGATTCCTTAATGTTCTTAATCCCGGATCATACACCTTCGATTTGGTTATGGGCTAAAGTGATCATCTCACAGAGTGATAAATATAGTCTCAAGGCGTAGTGGTTGGGCGGCATATTCAAATTTATGATGCACTAAGGAACTATCCGCTTGCAACAGATCATGTGCTGCAACATGAGAGTCTGGACCCTCTCAATACGGGCCCAGTCAACTTCCCCTAGGCTAAGTCCCCAAACCTTTGAACCATACAAAATTGTAGGTTGATGATAGTATCAAACAAGCGTAACTTGGAAGGGATGTCCTGGAAGTGGATCTGAAGAAAGTGTTAATACTTGCCGATTCTTGTGAGGATTCCCTCGTAGCTTTTGGACCCATTCAAGATCAGGTTTGGGAATAAGAAAGAGGATCAACCAAGGCTTTGCAGCCAATGGTCTGAAAACAAAACCTCTAGGCAAGTAGACCTAAAAATGTCCTTAAAGAAAACAACAATTCGTGATTTGAGAAAATAGACTTTTAAGCAAAACTCTCTGCAAATTTAATCGAGATGCTTGATTTGCTTACCAAAATTGCAAGATGCGGAATTTTTTTGTCTTTTTTACTTTAAGTTGGGATTGGAAAAAGAATATGCGGCAGTTCCAAAAGGCCAATATCTCAAGGTCATAGATCCCTCAAAACTATTCGGAATTTGTTATGTTCTGCTTACCAAAAAGCTCTCAAAGAGTATTTCTTGATGGTCAAAGAATTGTTCTAATCAGACACTTCTGCTAGGAGAAATCTGCACTTCAAGATGAGGCATTTTTCCTGGAAAAAAAATTCAGCAAAATGACTAGAACACTGGTGCAGAATTGAGAAGCCACTTCCCAGTAAGCAGTTATAGTGTTGATCTGATGAAGAGCGCACATGTTGAAGTAACTCGACCAATCTCAAGGTTGCTGAGAAGAGTAGATCTGGTCGAGGGTAGGAGGTAGGAAATCTCAAGGAGAATAGATCTAGTGCCTTGATCGAGCCAGGCCTAAGTGTTTTAGATGTATTAAAAATAAAAGATGGAAGCCCTTGAGACGACTAGATCTAAAGTGCACGATCAATGCACTCTGATACCAAATGCTAAGGGATATAATTGTAACAAGAAGAGAGAGACGAGATTTCTACAACTTTTATGTGATGTACACTCATTTGTATTATGTGTAGATCAGGGGGAGGGTGAGCGGTAGGAAAACTCAAGGAGACTAGATCTGCTGCCTTGATCAGGAGAGACCTAAGCGTGTTAAATCTATTGAGGGTAAAAGATGGAAACCCTTGAGAGGACTAGCACACAATCAACATGCTCTATTACTAAATGATATGAACTAAGGGAGACATTTGTAACAACAGGGAGAGAGACGAGATTGTTGCAATTGTACATGTTGTACACTCATTTGTATTTTGTATATATAAATTGATGTACTAGAAGCTTCTAAAAGAATAGAGATGTGCATAGAGATAGGTACAACATTTAAGCCCATGTAAAACATTTAATATTGTACACTAGCCCATATGATTATATTTGATAAAACACACTAGCAAATGTTGCTATGTCTCATCAAACATACAACTTCCCTCAATTTCTCGTTTTTCCATTCCACCTTTCTTGCCCAATCAACCTTCCTTTTCTTTGCCCCCTCCCAATTGCTCATTGTCAGTACCCAAGTTGGTCTTAATTCGGATAGCTGTGTTGCTTATGTAGGTTTTGGCACAAAGGGGATCCGATTCCTTAATGCTCTTAATCCCAGATCATACACCTTTGATTTGGTTCTATGCCAAAGTGATCATCTCGCAGAGTGATAAACGGCCAGGGGAAGAAGATGGAAATCTGATTGGGAGATCTTGACTCTCAATGTAAGCACATCACCTACATGGTGTGCGGTCTTAATTCGGATAGCTGTGTTGCTTATGTAGGTTTTGGCACAAAGGGGATCCGATTCCTTAATGCTCTTAATCCCAGATCATACACCTTTGATTTGGTTCTATGCCAAAGTGATCATCTCGCAGAGTGATAAACGGCCAGGGGAAGAAGATGGAAATCTGATTGGGAGATCTTGACTCTCAATGTAAGCACATCACCTACATGGTGTGCAATAGCCGTCTGCAATGTTTTGTACAAAATTATCAATATCTAGCTAGAAATGTTTCTTTCTGATTCTGATTAAAAGGCAACAAAGCACAATTATATCATAGTAATTATCTAAATGCCTTTATCCAGTTTATCTGAGCCAGCTACTTTATTTAGTGTAAACATATGATCTTCAAAATGAATAGAGCATATGTTTCTTTTCAAGAAATCAATCCAATCAGGGTTAGCTAAATTGATACCTTCATTGTGAAAATCCCACGCAATTGTCTATTTTGGTGAACTATTGTTCTAACATCAAGAGGAATTACAAAATCTTTGCAAATAATTAGAACTACTAAATAAAAGGGTTTATCTGAGGTCTTCTGCAGGGCACAAAATTTACATCTTCAGATCCAAAGATTGTTCCAAAGTGGTCTCTTAATATGATTCTAACAGATGAGGAAATTGTTCAAACAATTAGGGAGCACAATAATGTGGGAGCACACTTGTGGAAGGCATACCTGTCTAGTGTAAGTGCACTTAAGCATGTCTTTGTGCTACAATAATCAGGAAATAGATTGCACTCTTTTACTCTAATTCTTTTTAAGTTCTACACTTGTTAGTGGCGGAGATGCTAAAATCCATTTTCTCTGTTCTTCTTTCCCTTCTAGTGTTCTTGGTTCATTGGAGCCCTGAATCCGTGATTCCACATGTTGTGTTGCTGGAGCTTAGTTTTTGTTTTTTTCCATTCTATTCTGAAGACGTTTATTTTGTCCTTTTTTCCATTATATGTACTTTAACACCATTTGAAAAATTAGCATTTACGAACTCTGGTTTTCCTTCCTGCATTTTTCTCCCATGTGCAACCATATCCTCTCAAAAAATACTTGTCAAAAATGTTCAATACTTTTTTGGCTACACTGGTCTTCTCTGCATACCATTCATGCTTATTCTTTTTCTTGAATTTAGTGTGAAGGAAAACGCCTTTCGATTACTGCAAAAATGGATAGAAGAAATTAAGAAATATGCCTAGAGTCTTGAGCAATCCATGCATCCCAAACCCAAGATGATGAGCACTGTATCGTTAAGTTAGTCGGCTTTTATAAATTGCTTGTGTCATGTGTCTGTTAACAAAAAATGTAGACATTTTGTTACTTCATAATCTTGTTTAGACCTGTTTCTTATGCTCCAATTTAAACAGAAGATATACTGAACGAGTTTTTACAATAAATTGCAAAGTATTGTTTCATATTTGTTGAAATGCTGTAAATAAACAAATTATAGCTTATGCTTTTATGCCATCAAATTCTCCCATCCTCACACAACCCCTGCTTATCAGGTTGCTGCCGTTCTGACAAATCTATTAAAATTTAATCTTAAAGAGTTTATTGCTGATGGTTAAAGCAGTTTACTGTGAACAGGAAAATTTGGAAAAAGTTCAAAAAATCGGAATTGCTTAATATCTTACATTCAGCAGCATTCATAACTTTATAATGGACAGATGGTGAGTTCTGTAAACCCAACAATTGTCCCACCTACAAGATTGTCAAGTGCAGGTGGCCAATGATTGTATGATGAAGTGTAATGGGATGGCCAAAGTACTGAAATCACAGTTGGGCAACTATGAGTTAAGCTCTGATTTTTATTGATTCTATCAGCACTCATGAATCATAACTTCATAATGGGCAAATGGTGAATTATGTAAGCCCAACAGTTGTCCCATTACAAATTTTTCAGGTTCCGGTGGCTAATGATAGTATGATGGAGTGTAAAGGGATGGCCAAAGTGCTGAAATTGCAGTTGGACAGCCACGAGTCAAGCTCTAATTTTTATGCTGTGACTCTAGCAGGGGCTGATGTGGTCATAGAGTGCAGTGGTTGAAGACACTTGGGTAATTTTGCATGAACTTGAATGATCTGTACCTGCAAGTTGAGGAAGGACAGCATCTGAATACATTTAGAGGACTGCGATCCAGTGCAAACAAACTGATCTCAACAAATACAATGTCCAAACAACTTCTTACCGAAAAAGGTTGAATCATGTTTCATTTTTCAATGTAATCAATGAACATCTTAGATGGCAAGGTTAAGGCACAAAAAGCCAAAAAACAAAAGGAAATACACCAGCTAATTTCTAAATTTCCATGAGTTTTTCACGATTTACCTCATGGGCTGCCACTGGGCAGGGAACAAGAACATATTATTGAGCTGGAACCAAGGGCCAGACCCATCATTGTTCCTCCCTACAAGAATCTAAAGTTATTTAAGGATGAAATAGAAGTAATAGTACAATAATTACTCAACATGGGTCGCATAGGGCCTAGTAAAAGTCCTTTTGCCTCTCCCACAGTGTTGACTAGGAAGGAGGCTGACTCCTATTTGTGCATTGACTATAGGGGAGTTAAACAAAAGGATCGTAAAGAATAGATTCCCTATTCCATGTGTAGATGAATTGTTCACCAAGTTACATGGGGTAACCATGTTTTCGAAGATTAATTCTAAATTCGGATAACACCAAATAAAGGGGAGAGACCGTGACCATTTTAAGACAGCCTTTAGAACTCATTATGGACACTATGAGTTCCAGGTGATGCCTTTTTGGCTAACTGATGCTACAGGCACATTTCAAGGTGTACTGAACTAAATTTTCAAGCCCTATTTGAGGAATTTTGTTATTGTTTTTTTAATGATATGCTTGTTTAAATTAGCACTATGAAGGACCGATTGATCAGTTCATATGGACAAAGGCAGCAAAAGCCACGTTCCAACAAATGAAAAAATGTAATGACTTCTAGTCATGTACTTGTAATTCTATATTTTTCACAGCCCTTTGTAGTGGAAAATGATGCTCCAGGTAAAGCATAGGGGGTGCTCATACAAAATCAGTAGCATATTGCGTTTGAAAGTAGAAAATTGACTGACAAGTAGAAGTTGTTATGCATCTATGACAAGGAAATGTTGGTCCAGTACTTATCATTCAAACAGACCATCAAAGTTTAAAGCATGTATATCCCAACAAAATTTCAGTGAACAAACAGCAAAGTGTAATCAACAAGGTTTTCAATTTGAAATTCTATATAAAAAAGACATAAATAATGTTATTGCATATTCCTTATCTAGGCTACCTGAACTGCATGTAATATCTCTGGTAGATTCACAATGTAGAGTGCTGATATTGGTTTAATATGCTAAAGATGAGAGAGCTGCTGCTATGCTAAAAGCCCAGAACGGACCCAAGAGAAGGATAGTGGGTATAACTTTTCAGGCAATCTGTTTATTTAAGAGAATCATGTATATCTTGTACCGAGTTCTAAATTTAAGAAGGGACTAGAAGAATGTTCTTCCTCACCCGCTTCTGGTCATATTGGCTTTGTTAAGACCAATTACAGCATAAAAAGTAAATTTTTTGGGAAGGGGTTTAAAAAGATGTGAAAAACTTTTGTGGTGGCTTGTGAAACTTGTCAAAGGAATAAAACCAAGACTGAGAAGTCGGGTCTGTTGTAGCCCTCTGTAAATGGGATCCATCAACATGGACTTGATAATGGTTATACCATGGGTGGGAGGTAAAAACTGCATTGATTCATTGACTAAGAATGCCCATTTTATTTTCATGGATGCCACATGTATTGAAAAGGATTCACAAATAGATTGCATGGGCTTCCAAGGAACACTATTAGTGATCAAGATCCAATATTTACAAGTAATTTTTGGAAGAGTTGTTTAAACATGCTGGACCAATTTTAACCCCAAGTGCCAACTACCATACTCAAACAGATGGCAGACCTAAGATTTACCAAGTGTGTAGAATGATTCTTAATGTCATTTGGCAGAGAATTGGTACAATACAAATATCATATAACTATTGGCATGTCACTATGCAACGCCTTGTACAATTATAAGAACCTCAAATTGGCCCAAGATAGGATGAAAACCCATCATGACCAAAATCAAAGTGAGAGAATTTGAGGCAGGTGAATGGGTTTGCTTGAAGTTACAGCATTTTTAGCAAAAGCCTCTTAGAAGGAAAATGAGAAGAAAAACTAGGGCCTCAATACTATGGATCTTACAAGATATTAGCACAAGCATGGAAGGTTTTGTAAACTGATGTTGTTGGTTAGAGATAACACACAAAAATCAATTAATTTTATTCAATCAACGGAAAGTTACATATAAGCATATGATTCCTACAATTGTGGAGTCAACCTTATCACTACAACCAATACTCAATCCCTATTCTAGTGGGGTGAGTTGTTATCACAACTCAAGCACACACACACCTAAATAACTAATACTTATAACAATCTATATAACATCACTATGTGATGTACCAAGTAGTTTATTTTCAACATTTCCCCCCTGAGTACGTACATAGGAAAAGGGAACACCACACGAACTAGAAACAAACATGTAGTTCGACACACATTTTGATGGGCAGAAGCATATCACCTATCCACAAATGGGAACACATCACCAATCCAAGTATAAACAAGGACACATTGCTACGGCCCTAACCTATCGCATGTATGAGGATAGGAATAGCTGACTTGTGGCTTACTTATCCCTCTTTGATGCTATTTCACATTTCTCTATGCATTCATTTGGTTAGTAGGTCGGCCTATGGAGTAACCATGGCCTAGATAGACTATATATAGGAGGTAGTGGGTAATTGTTTAGCATCATATTGTGAATTCTGCTCTTATTAAAGCTTGTGGAGGTTGCCCCCTCAAAGTGGTTTATCTATTATCATATATTTGGATATATTTCAGTAATATTTGGATCTATTTCTGATATTCTACTTTATTGTTGAAGTAATTTCATTACAAGTGGTATCAAAGCTGCGATTTGGGCAATCTTGTGGGCGAAACCCTATTTTTTTAAAATTTGGCTATATCTAAAAAACGATTGCGAATTTCTCTGCAATTTTTTTACTGGAGGTGAAAAATAATTAAATTAAGCTTCCATTAAAATTTCAGCTCATTTGGATCTGTTTTACAAAAGTTAACTCCATTTTAGGGTTTTTCATAAAATTGCTCTATAGTGCGCAATTCAAAGAATTTTTCTGAGTTATTTACATTTTTGGAAAGCTAAGAAAAATTTGGCTACAGTATGTTCTTTGTATGTTTTGATTTGAGGCACATAAGTCCAAAATCGCTTGGTCAAAGTGGGGTCAAAAGTGCCAATCAGGGTCGACATCGTAAAGCCCTTTTCTGGCAGGTCCACAAACTCGGGGCCAAGGAAAGGGTGTTGAAACTCCAAGTAAAACTCTTAACAAGGAAGAGATGGAGTCAGAAGGGGGATGTACTCGACCCTTTGTACCAGGTTCTCTGACATAGATCATAAAGTAAGCCAGCTTGACTATAGTGTGCAAGGCATTCAAAGTGAGGTGCAAGGCATACAATCTAATATGAAATCCATACAAGATAATTTGGTAGATATCATAACGGCTTTGAAAAATAATCAGTCAAATCATCCAACTAATGCTATTGCACAACCCCACCAGCGTGGTTCTCCCAACCAATCTACTTCAAATCTAACTACAGTGCCATAGAGGAACCTATTACCAAAGGTGGATATGCGCAAATTTGATGGAAAAGATCCACTCAATTGGATCAACCAAATGGAGAATTTTTTTGATCTACATCAGATCCCAGGTGGACAGAAGGTTACCATGGCATCCTTGTATCTTGAACCTAATCAATTCATTTGGCATCGATGGTTGTGTGCTCAAAAGAAAAAGATGACTCTCAATGTCACTTGGTCAGTTTTTACAGAGGAGCTGCAATTACACTATGGCAATAGTGTGACAGAGAATTACTTCAGCCAACTGGCAAAATTGCGACAGACTGGCTTTGTCAAGGATTATATTCATCATTTTCAGAACCTATCCTTACGTGTGGAGACAATTTCTGAGGAGAACTTGAATGACCTATTTTTGGGTGGACTCAAGGACCACATTCAACATGAGGTATGCATGTTTAATCCACTTAAGATTTCTGATTCTATTATCATGGCACGCAGAGCTGAGGAAAAATTCATAGCCAACAAGAAGCGGCCATTCACTCACTTCAAAGATCGTAGCATGTCGACACCAACATTTCCTCCACTTACCAGATTGACCCCACAACAAATTGAAGAGAAGCGTGCAAAAGGATTATGTTTCGGTTGTGACAGCAAGTGGAGCAAAGGACATAAATGTGTTGAGAAGAAGTTATTCTACATTGAGGGATCCAATGAAGATGAAGAAGAAGATGATGCCTCCAATTATGATGAGGAAGAGATAGAGGAGGTACCTGAAAATTCCCAACCTACAATCTCTTGTCATGCACTTGCAGGTATTACCACTCCACAAACTCTTAAGGTGGTGGGTTTCCTCAAGAAACAGAAGGTGACAGTGTTGATTGTTTCAGGGAGCACACATAACTTCATCAACTATAAGTTGGCCACTCGATTGAACTGTTTCATCTACCCAGCACCAGAATTTTAAGTCATGATTGCAGATGGTGGCACAATTAATTGTTCAAGCAAATGCCATAGTATTAAGCTTGCTATGGGTGAGTACAATCTCGATTCTCCTATGTTTGCTATTCCCATGGGTAACACAGACATTGTTTTGGGAGTCCAATGGCTCACAACCTTGGGTACCATTGAGATGAACTTCCAAGAACTATTCATGCGCTTTCATTTTGAAGGTAGGAAAATTGAACTACATGGATTACAGGCAAAATCTCCACAATTGGTTAGTTCACATCAGATAACCAAGATACTAAAAAAGGGGGCAGAGGGAATTATTGCACGATTATGTTCCATATAAGTTCAACCCACACAAGCATCTACACATCCTGATCTACAGATGATTCTTGATGACCACCCATCTATTTTTGGGGCCATGCCAAAAGGACTACCACCAAAAAGAGAACATGATCATGCCATTCAACTACTTCCAAGGAGTCAACCACCAAATATCAGACCATATAGATATCCATATGCACAAAAGAGTGAAATCAAAAAAATGGTCCATGAGATGCTGGAGGCAGGGATCATCAAGCATAGCCAAAGTGCATATTCATCACCAGTGGTCATGGTGCGAAAGAAGGATGACACATGGAGGATGTGCCCAAATTACAGGAAACTCAACAAGTACACCATCAAAGATAAGTTTCTTATTCTCGTAATTGATGATTTACTTGATGAGTTGCATGGTGCTAATTATTTCACAAAATTAGACATTCGCTCAGGGTACCATCAAATTAAAATCAAAGATGAAGATGTTCATAAAACTGATTTTAGAACGCATGAGGGCCATTATGAGTTTTTGGTAATGCCCTTTGGTCTTACAAATGCACCATCTACTTTTCAGAGCTTGATGAACACTGTTTTTAGGCCTTTTTTAAGGAAGTTTGTGTTGGTTTTCTTTGATGACATATTGATTTATAGTCAGACATGGGAAGCACATCTGCAACATGTGAAACAGGTGTTGATAGTTTTGGAGAAGCATCAGCTTTATGCGAAGCCATCCAAATGTGTTTTTGGAGTACAAGAGGTAGAGTACCTAGGTCACATTGTTTCCCATGAAGGTGTCAAAGTTGATCCCCAGAAGATCAAAGCTATGATGGAATGGCCCATGCCAAAAACTCTCAAAAACCTCAGAGGATTCCTAGGACTAACAGGTTACTACCAAAGATTTGTGAAAGGTTATGGCAGCATAGTGGCTCCACTCACTGCATTGCTAAAGAAGGATGCCTTCCATTGGAATGATGTCGTCACCAAAGCATTTGAGAAACTAAAAGTAGCTATGTGCACCACTCCAATTTTAGCTACTCCAGACTTCTCAAAGACATTCACTGTTGAATGTGATGCTTCTGGATCTGGGTTGGGAGCGGTACTAATGCAGGAAGACCCATTGCATTTGAGAGTCGTCAATTCAAAGGTAAGAATCTACAAAAACCTGTTTATGAGAAAGAAATGATGGCTAATCTTCATGCAGTTAAACAATGGAGGCCCTATCTGATGGGTAGACACTTTAAGGTGAAAACCGATCATGATAGTCTCAAATACTTTTTGGAGCAAAGATTATCATCTGAGGAACAACAAAAGTGGGTAACCAAAATGTTGGGTTACGATTTTGAAATCATCTATAAGAAGGGTAAAGATAATGTAGTAGCAGATGCACTATCCAAACGAGATACATCCACAGAAGCATTACTTTGTGCAATATCCATATTGCAAGCAGATTGGGTGGATGAAGCTAGATTAGAATGGGAGCAAGACAAGGATACACAAGTTCTGATTCAAAATCTCCAGCAAGGTACTTTAGCCTCTGACAAATTTGAATGGAAAGGTAATGTCCTATGGTATAAGGGTAGGTTATACTTGCGCAAAAATTTAGAGCTTAAGCATAAGATTCTTGCAGAGTTGCATGCAACTCCAATTGGGAGACACTCAGGGTTCTTGAAAACATATCACAGAATTAAGAAGAATTATTTTGGAAAGGACTCAAGGGAGATGTACAAAAGTTTGCGGCAGAATGCTTGATATGCCAACAGAATAAAGGTGAGATAGTTAAGACCCCAGGTCTGTTACAACCATTATCAATTCCTAGTCAAAAGTGGGAGGAGATTTCCATGGATATCATCATAGGGTTGCCTTGTTCTGAAGGTAAGAATGTTATCTTGGTCATTGTGGATAGGCTTACAAAATATGCCTATTTTTGTGCTCTCTCACACCCATTGTCAACAAGTACAGTAGCAATTATTTTTCTGGACGCAGTTCTAAAATTACATGGAACCCCAAAAATAATTGTAAGTGATTGTGATCCTATTTTCACTAGTAATTTCTGGACTGAACTATTTTCCTGTTTAGGTACTCAGCTAGCTCATAGCTCATCTTACCACCCCCAATCTGACGGACAAACAGAAGTGGTTAACAAATGTTTAGAGGGGTATCTCCGTTGTTTTGTATCAGATAAATATGAACATTGAGTTAAATGGCTACCACTTGCAAAATGGTGGTATAACACATCTTTCCATACCTCTTCTAAAATGTCTCCATTTCTAGCACTATATGGTTACCATCCACCTTCCATCACTTCTTCATTAAAGGTGCAAACCAAGATTCGAAATGTGGAGGAGCACATTCAACATCAACAAGAGGTTTTGGCTAGTTTGAGAGAGAATTTGGCCTTGACACAAAACAGGATGAAGCAACAAGCAAATCAACACCATAGTGAGCGAAATTTTGAGGTGGGTGACTGGGTATTTGTACGTTTGCAGCCTTATAATCAGATGTCCTTGAAGCAACAGAAAAAGGACAACAAACTTGTTCCTAAGTATTATGGCCCTTATCAGGTTCTGCTGAAAATTGGAAGTGTGGCTTATAAGCTCGAGTTACCTCATTCATCTCGCATACACCCAATATTTCATGTTTCATGTTTGAAGAAGGTCATTGCACAGATAGTTTCAGCCCAGACAGAACTCCCAAAACTAGATGAAAAAGGACGAGTCATTTTGGAACCAGAGAAGATCCTCCAAACACGTACTAAGAGGTTGAGAACCAGAGAGATTAGGGAATATCTGATCAAGTGGAAGAACCTGAGCAGTGAAGATGCAACTTGGGAAGGTGAAGATTCTCTGCAACAACATCCAGATTTGTTCAACGTTGAGGACAACGTTGGTTTGAAGGGGAAGGGCATGCTACGGCCCTAGCCTATTGCATGTATGAGGATAGGAATAGCCGACTTGTGGCTTACTTATCCCTCTTTGATGCTATTTCACATTTCTCTATGCATTCATTTGGTTAGTAGGTCGGCCTATGGAGTAACCATGGCCTAGATAGACTATATATAGGAGGTAGTGGGTAATTGTTTAGCATCATATTGTGAATTCTGCTCTTATTAAAGCTTGTGGAGGTTGCCCCCTCGAAGTGGCTTATCTATTATCATATATTTGGATATATTTCAGTAATATTTGGATCTACTTCTGATATTCTACTTTATTGTTGAATTAATTTCATTACACACATTATGAGTTCATCCTTCACATTTATGTAAACAATTACATTTGTTTACACTACACACATCAAATATGCACGAATAGGGACACACTCAGCTATTCGCAATGATCTAATTACACATACGTCAATGATGAACGAATAGGGACGCACTCAACTATTCATCATGGTTTGATTATTAATATGTCAGCTATACACAAATAGGGAAACACTCAGCTATTCGTGATGGCCTAGATACACATATGTAAACAAAGACATGCTCAGTTGTTTACAATTTATTTTCAATGAGAACACATCATCATTGAACACATACAAACACAACAAAAATACAAAATATAGTGGGGCTAGGTCCTCGCTGCCTTCAGTGGGTGCTGGCCACCTCATTGAACCGCGCATTTGGAGCCACTGATCTTGATCGTTGCCACTCGATCACGAACAACGTAACTGGCATCCACTGCCATTGGACCAATCTCGGCTTTAGTCTTTTTGGCACAAGTTTTCAATCGTCTATAACTAGAGTACATCATTATTGTCACTAATGATTAACAACTCTTCAGGATATGTAATCGTTTGGACGTATTATAATTTTGCCACTACAACAAACTACGACCTCTGAGTTAGCAGCGAACTCGGGGTTGGATTGGCCTCATTTCTCCGTTTCCTCAAACCTCTTGCATGACTTAACTCAACAAGCTAGATCGATTTGCATGTTGCATTCTGATAGCATAAATCTTCCCTCTGTAGAATGGACTAACAAATTCCCTAAGGATGTCAAGGTTGCCCAATAATGTGTCCTTTACAAGAAGCGATATTTGACTTTGTGATTTGACGACAGACATAAAATACTTTATTCATTAAACTAATTAATGACAAGGACCAAAGGGCACTTAACTACATAATGACTAACAAGTGGGGAATTAACCACTTATTTGACTTAAAACAATATAAAAGAAATCAAAATACAACCTATATACCTAATCAAAAAATATTACACACCAAATTAAAGTTTACAAATATAGTCTAAACTAAAAATAGTAAAACACATTACATAAATTATGTGGACCTAACCACATATATCTCACACCAAATAAATAAACTCTATATAATTTCAAACTATATATTCACACAAAACTAGAAAAAAAAAAACTAAAACTAAAACTATATAATAAAAACATCTTTGAAAAGTGCTTATAAACTAAAACCATCTAAAATAAAAAAACAATGTAAAATATTGAAGCGCTCTAAGAACCAAATAGCTTTTAGCTATCTTAGATTATATAGCCATTCAGCATGACTGGGAAACGTTAAAATAGTTTTTGGCACTTAACAAGGTTGCACAGTAGAGAAGGATGCTCATGTTTGCCAGGATAGATGGAAATCCAAACAGAAGTTATGAAACGAAACCTTAAATGATATGGCAAAAGTGATTGGAGAGGGCTAAGACACACATGGAGACACAAAGATGGACGAGAGCAGCCATACACATAAATGATTAGAATGGAAGCAGAGTGAATGGATCAAAACGAATGGAACACTTATATCTTTCCACGCCTTCCTCTATACCATGCTATTGCATTAAAAATAACTAGCTCTCTTCATGCTTTTCTATGTATTGACTGTTGGTTGTGCATGCAATGGGTTATTACATGCAGACTACTGTGTTGATCATGCCTTAATTTGCAATGCCTCTATCTCTTCTGTAGTTTGCAATGCAACTTTGTCTCTTCTGAGTATTTTTCAAGTTAATCCAAGTGACCGGATCTTTCCCATCAAACTTACGCATTTCGACTTTTGACATCATGTTTTGCAGCGCCAAATGGGAACCAACCATGGGCAAATGCTAAGTTTATTAGGGCTTGCATTGGGTTGACTAGAAGATCCACACTCGTTGGTCTGAGAAGTAGTGAAATGCGGCTGATTTGGCAAACTCAATAGAAAATTCAATATTTTATCAAGTTGTTGCCTGAGCTTATCCAATCGGCGATTGATTTTGTCCATATCAGAGTATATTTTTTGCAAATTGTACTCAAGCTGGCTCACTTTGTGATCTGTTGAAGAAAACCTTAAATGAGAAGATCTGTCAATTCTTATTTCTAACTCCATCTCTGCTTTGTTAGGAGTTTTTCCCAGAGTTTTAGAACCTATCCCTCGGCCCCCAATGTGTGGTTCTGCCATACAAATGCTTGACAAGGTAGAATTGGTTTTCGTCTTTGATCGAACTTTGACCAAATGGTTTCAGCGTTAGATCGGCGTAAAATACCAAAATTTAAAACACAAACCCCTACTAAATTTTTGAGAGCTTTCCAAATATATAAATAAAGTAGAAAAATCTTAAAATTGAGACCTATGAAGTGAATTGAGGAAAAAGTCTAAAATCACAATAATTCATTCAAAATTGATCACCAAACCCTAATTTTTTTAGGGAGACTTTTTGGAATGATTTTTCAACTTTGGTAAAAAAATTGCAAGAAAATTTCACAACGATTTGCGAGATATATGTGATTCTTCAAAATTAGAGTTTCAACCACACTTTTATTGAAATCGAAACTCTGATACCGCTTGTAATGAAATTACTTCGCCAATAGAGTAGAATGACAGCAATAGATTATAATATGCATAAAATAGAGTAGAATATATGAATAAATAATGAACCATTTCGATGGAGCAACCTCCACAACCATACAATAAGAATAAAATTTGCAATATGATGATGAAACAGTAACCACTACCTCTTATATATACCCTAACTATTATTAAGTTAAATAAATGATCATTAAACTTAATTAAAGACTATGATAGCTACAACTAGCAAAGATTGAGATGCTATGTCAAATTGTAAAAAAACAAAAACATGTAGCAGCCCCACTTTACCCAATTACATAAAAAACTGACGAATTCGCAAGAATTGGAAATAGCATTCTGTAATTAGAAAGAGAGATCTATTGAGATACACCTCCTGGAATAGAAGACCTGTCTTTGAGTGCTGACAAAGACGTCCCCGTTAATGAGATTCCCACCATGCGAGGCTATGCATTCTGTTAACTTCGCCATTATTCCTGCCTTATCCTGCTCAACATCAACATCAAAATCAACGCCTTATCTATAAACACTAACGCTGTTAAACTATAAAGCATTTGACATTTGTCATGGGCACCTACCGGACATTGGAAAACATGCACACCGTTGAATTGTGTGGGTGTTTGTGTTTGTGTTTGTGTTTGTGATTGCGATGGGCCGCCTTCCCCTGCAACCTTCCAGATATACGTGGGCGGAGATAGCCTTCCATATGAACATCTACCCACATTCTCCAAAATTTTCTTTATCATCTTTAAAGTCTAATACCTAAGCATGCTGCATACACAAATCATTTCATTCTCTTCTCTTGTTGTCGCAAAGAATTGGATAACAATTCAATCTTAATCCTCCCTAACATTACACATTACACAAGATTTTTGAAGAAAACAACTTTTATTTTCCTTTTTATCCCTTGTTAAAAAAACAATCACTTCACTTTTGAAATACATGTTTTACGACTTTTAAGTTGGATGCGCTTCAACCATGTGTTTTTGAGATTGTTTTTACTATTTTAGATTTTTTATTTGTTCTTTAAAAATTATATATAATATTAGTTATCTCAATAAATAATTTTGATCCATATTATATAAATTTAATGTATTATGATTTATAATAAAATTTGTTTTTATATTGTAGATGCATAAATTTAATTATAAGTATTTGATAATATTTATTCTTCACATCGTTATTTTATTTGGTTTATTTGGCATTATGTCAATTTATAATATTTATAAGAGTTTTTAATTATTTTTTAAATACTAAGAACATCATTTTAACATATCCATTTCATCTTTACATAACTCTAATTATCCATACTCTGCTAATAGATCTTTGTCAATAAGTTTCTGAAGTTTCTAACCTTTTGAGACAAGTCTGCACTAGGCAGATAGTCCCACGGTATGGCCCTACCCCTAGTGTACCCTTGTCCAATTCACTTAAACAGCGATTTTTCAAATTTGAAATGGTTCATAACAATTCTCCCGCACTTTTGGCAAGGTTGGTTAACAAAAATATTTGAAATGTTTTCTTATAAAAGTACATCAAGGCTACTCAATATTTTCCCTGACTAACCTTACAAAAAGCATTGCATGTTAAGCAAAAGAGCACTACTTTCTCCAATTTCAATTTCATTGCATCCAAATAGTCATAGGTCAAGTCTGGGTATCATTTATTATAGGTCAAGGGCATCCATTATCAAGCATTTCAATCAATATTTTAGCTCTAGTCATATAGTTACAAAATCACATATCACACAATCATCCTAGGAGGGAGAATTACATCACTCTAAGGCATATTTAGGATATATAGGCAACATTCAATTATAAGGAGTGTCTAAAGCCAGCTCGGTTATTTACTTAACTCTATTCCCCCCTTTTGATATTTGATTTCTATTGAGTTTATGTGCAAGTACTAAGATTTATATTTTGCAAGTCTTTCACATGTTCATTTGGCTCTCGTAAGTTATCAACAATATATCTCTTACAACCACATGCACCCAAACTAAAAAATCATTTATAGAGTTAGCCTAGACAGTTATGCAAATAAAGGACAGTTTCGTAGTGCGAATCCTATCCTCCTAAAGTACTTTTCTCCCAATACATTGAAAATTTATGAATTCAGGTGCAACGTGATTCATAGATCGTTCTTATCAGTTTCCTGTAGCAGACAACATGCACAATCAGCATAAGTCAACAAAAAAATAGTTTGAGGGAGATTCACTAAACCCTTGTTAATATTTTTATTTTTATAAATTTTGTATTTTACTGTATTTTAATATCAAATATGTATATTCAACACTTCAATTTCTATGGTTTAATTTATATTAATTTGATTCACTCGATTTTTAAAAAATAAACATTTTGGTGAACCTGCTATTTTTAAAACATTGTTTGTTATTTGCTTGATTTTTGTCTTAAGATTTCAGTAAATTTTTATAAATTCCTGACACTTAAAGAAAATAACCTTTGACCTTGGATAAAATCTGACACATAACGGTTCAATTCTCTTCGACCTTTTGAGTAATCTGACACTGAAGATAATTGTTTTGTCACCTTAGATAAACTTGACATTCAAGCTCTTTCTTTTGAACTTGGTAGAAATTTATCGGTTTATATACACAAAAATCTTCTGCTTTTATTTTTCTATTTGTTTATATTTATTTTATAAATTGTGTTTAGGCAATTTTCAAGCTACTTAATGACTATCATGAAAGACTACACAATGTTTTGTTTATGGTGTGAGGAGTTCACCACAATACTCATATCTATAGTACAACACTAAACACAAAATTTAATTTCTACAAACTTCACAGTATATCAAAAATGCTTATGATCCCTTATTTATACTATAGGAAGTTTCTTTTAGTCATTTGATTTATAGTGCACCTGAGAGGAGTGTATCGTCTAAAAAAGTTACTCTCACCTACCCTCAGAAATAGGGTTAGTGGGCTACATGCATGGTTTTGTATGTGTAATTAGTGCTCTAAAATATTGGGCTAACACTAATCAGCTAACGAGCAAGTATATTTGAGAGCACACACAATCATTCATACCCTTACCTAGATCACCCTTGTACCTTGATTTTTGCTTGAATTGTATTCATAGTCATTAACTATTTCTACATGCTAGATTACTTGTTAGCTATAATTACTTTTATTCATTGCATTTATTTCCATTATATATATCATGGATAGTCATTTTTCCTTACTCTCTAATCATGATAAATGTTTAAATCATAATAAGCAAAAACTTATGGAAGAAGCATAGATGGATGTTTTTTTATTTTGATGCATGTTAGGAACATAAGTCCATAAAGACATCACCTCTAGAATATTCTTCCAATTTACCTTCTTCTTTGACTAATAATCTAACACAAAATAAGCAATTCAAGTCTCAAATAAAACAACATTCAAAGGTAAAACTATTAAATCAATATCAAAGCATTTTCAAAAAAAAAAATCTTAATAAAAGCATTTCAAAGCAATATTCAATCTATAAGGTAAATAATAATAATAATAATAATAATAATAATAATAATAATAATAATGTCATCTCTTCTCCTTTACAAATAATGGATGTTGAGCCTACATGTCATAGCCCTTCCCTTTTGTCAAACAATGGGGATGAACCTTCTTCCTTTTCCCTTAGCACATCATAAACTATAATTAAAAGCAATGTCATTCATTTTATTACATCTTTGTGATATTATGCCTAATGCATCCTTGTGTTTCTCTTCAGATGACGTTACTGTCACACCACAATGTCATAATCTTAGAATAGAGTTACCACATAATGATAATGCATCTCTTGCTAATGTTAATTCCTTCAATGTTATTGATCAATAAAAATTAACTCATGTATAATCAATTAATATTTTAATCTAAAGGAGGAGCCTAACCTTACCACACCTCCTCTTGATGGTGTTCATATGCATATTCAATCAAATACACCTAGGGTTTGTGCTTGTGAAACCTTTCAAGATCAAATCCTCACTATGAAAAAGTCAATAGAAGAGTTGAAAATGTAAAATGAATATTTCAAATCAAATATAATATCACTTGAAAATAATAACAAATCTACTAAGAATCCACAGTATGTTGATGTCAATCATGTATCTTCATCTACTTATCAATTGCCTCACAAGCAACATACATCCAAAATTAATGCTTCAATAAGTATATAAAAGGCTAATAAAAGTCCAAGTGAACTTCTAAGAGAAATGATTTGTAACATGTTGATTACATTGCCTTTTATGCCTCCTCTAAAAAGATGAAAATACTATTGTGAATATTGTTGATGCTATGGATTGCACCCTTTGAAAGGAAACTTAGCTCCTTTCTTCCATGCGACACAATGGAAACATTCCTCTTACTGTGGGTAGCAGGTTTGAGGAATGAATCTCTAGATTAAGGGCTAGCTCCCCTTGATGCACCTTGAGGTCCTAAATTTCTACTGCTAACAATGGGGGAGATGAAAAAAGAGAGGGATACTACAAAAGCAGAACCTAGCTAAAATGGTGATGCACCAAAACTGATTGATCTACTCATCTTTTATCTATGCTTTGTACTAAAAGGAGAAAATAGACACTTCATTTGAGTAAGAGATTAGACTACATCAATGTTTTAACAAGGGGTTTGATAGAAGTATAATGAAGAAGAACCTACCATAGCTGCTCTAGAGGCACACTGTTGGATGGTTTCTCAATTGCATCTATACTCCAACTTGGAAGCTTCTTGTTAACCTACAGAAGAAGATCTTGGATACACTCGATACACTGACATTGACCTATGAAAGCATTAAAATAAATGACTAAATATAAGGCAATACACAGACATATGCAAAAGTGTAAAGAATCAGATGGAGGTAAATGCTTCTTTTGATTAAAGGCAAATTTTGTCAGGGCTTTGCCATATAAAAATGAGAGATCCCAATATGAAGTTGAGAGGTTACAATATATAGAAATTTGAGAAAGACACTTTTTTATTTCAAGAGCAAGTGGCCCATGCTGCATTAAACACCTCAACAAGAGGAAATCACCCATACTATTGCCATCTTCCCATAAATGCCCCTGTAAGAGCCATGTTGTAGGTGTCCCAGATATTGACTTTATTTCCCAAGCTGCATTAAACACTCCTACTAAAGCATGGGTGATTTTGCTCCTTGAATGATAAGGTCACATCTTACCATGTTTTGGGTCATGCCTTTTCCTTGAATGCTCCCATAACTCCCCTTAATGGCTATTCATTAATGTCAAACACAAGGAAAATTGGGCCATCTTCTTGAAAGCTTGTACAACCCTCTTAATGGCTATTCATGGATACTATTCCATCTGCAAACATTTACTTCTCCTGTCGATGCCTCCTATGCCACCTGGAATAGTCTAGTTTATTCATGTGCTTGACTTGCCATGCCACTTAGAGCATTCTAAGCATTTATCTTATGTGTGCATGGTCGCGTTCTAGATTACCCGCTCTGCTTTCCTCTTTTCTGGCTATTTCTTGTCTTTTTCTTGGCAATTCAGGCTCTCAGGGCTATCCCTTTTTTCCTCTCAGGCTCCTTCCTCAATGGGTCACTAAGTCTACCTTCAGGCTTTCGGGCCTTTAAAATCCTTTGGACAAAAAGTCCAAAGGAATTCCTTTAGACATTTTGTCTAAAGGAATTCTTCCTTTATGCTTGTTGCTTTGACACCTGCTTTTAATGACACTTAAGGCCCACGCTCTTGAATTCTTTCGGACAAAATGTCCAAAAGAATTCTTTTGGACATTTTGTCTAAAAGAATTATTCTTTGGCCATTCTCCAATGACTAACCCATCTTCTTAAATTTGATGTTCATGGACCCGTCATAAAACATTTGAAAATCAACAGCTATCTTATCACCATACAATTGATGTCCACGGGCCTGTCGCCATTTGAAAACTAATGGCTCTTTCACTACCTTGAATTTGACATTCATGGGCCCATGACTAGATATTTGAAAACCAATAACTAGTTTATTACCTCAAAATTCACGTATGCGGGCCTGTCATCCTCCTTTGGTAATTCCTTCAGCTATTTTGTAAACGGACTTTTCTGAAGGAAATGTAACCCTTCAAAAAAATGAGGTCTTTTTTGATGGTTAAGTGTCCTCCGAAAGGGCACCTACCCTCGGGCTTTTGTCTTGTCAAATTTCTTTAGACAAAAAGTCTGAAGGAATTCCTTCGGATATTTTGTCTAGAGGAATTTGTGCATTTAGTATCCTTCTTAGATTTCCTTGGTGAATTTCTTCAAACAAAATGTCTGAAGTAATTCCTTCAGACATTTTGTCTGAAGAAATTCATTCCTTAGGTTTCTTCATGGATTTTCTTCAAACATTTTGTCTAAAGAAATCCATTTCTTAGCTTGTCACTTTTTTGAAGGAAATCTTCCTTTACGACTTTTTACCTTGGCCTTTTCCTTTGACCATCTACCCTCTGCAAGGACACCTTGAGCCCAAAGTGGCCCTTCAGGCTTTTATAAAGATCTATTTTATCGATCTCCTACCTCCCACAAGGGCTTCTCAGCCTCTAAGTCACTTTTTGAAAGAATTGTAAAGGTATTGTTTGGCACCTAAGTGCCCTCCACAAGGGTACCTACCCTTCAAAATTTCATAAAAGACTTCTACCCCTTTGAAATTGGCCCATTTTTGCTGATAAAAGGCTTGCCTGAGGTAATTTGTTTGCCCTGCTAAACATCTAAGAACGAAATTAGTTCCAAATCAACCCAAATACTTGAAAGACTCAAAACACTTGTATTTTTATGGAAATGGGCCTGTTATAGAGAAAAACCCATAAGATTGTAGTGGATTGAACTCATCAAAATTGGCTAACAGGCCCTATAAAGGAAGGGAAAAGAGGGGGTGCTCAATTTTGGTCTACAGGGCCAAAATTGGTCAACACATTTGGTGATTCACAGGGGAAGCATGCCTATTATGCTTGAGAAGACTGGTGGCTTAAAGTTCCATTGGGCATGGAGTCAGGATACAGCTTGAAAGGTTGGCAATAACCTTGAAAAACTTAAGAACCAATTAAGATTTACCCTAAATGGTAAAGAAAACAAGAGAAGGCTAGTGACAATGTTTAAGATATATCCCATTGACTGGGATATGTAGTTCTTCACCATCTAACCAGGAGAGTTGGAATGCATTATGTTTCTTGTATTGGGTGATGACATATGGACCACTCCACAAGGCATCGAACTTCATATGCTCTATAGGTTTAGCTTGGTCTTCATCCCATTTCAAGACAATGTCACCTTCTAAGAAATCCTTTGACGAGGATTTCTTGTCAAAATATTTCTTTGTTTGTTGTTGGTGGCTCATCATGGAAACAATGGTTTGGTCTCTTTCCTCTTGAAGCTCCATTAATTCATAAAATCTAACTTTCATGATGTCACTCTCCTCTAATTATAATTGATGGGCAAGATCCAAGGCTGGTAATTCAAGTGAAATAGGAAGTCTAGCTTCCCTTCCATACATAAGTGTGTATGGTGAATTACCAATTACCATTTTTGGAGTGATTATGTCTGCCCATAGGGTTGTCTTCAGCTTGGCATGCCAAGTCCTTTGATTTTC
Organism: Torreya grandis; assembly: GCA_037957365.1. Taxonomy (NCBI): domain Eukaryota; kingdom Viridiplantae; phylum Streptophyta; class Pinopsida; order Cupressales; family Taxaceae; genus Torreya; species Torreya grandis. Next base: position 1,713,620 of record JARHVA010004067.1, read on the forward strand.
CTCTATTGTCCTTTTAATGATCTTGATCAGGTTCTTATTAGTGGACTCAGCCAACCCATTCCCTTGTGGGTATTAGTTGGAGGAAGTACTGAGATAGATTCCATATCCTAATTCCCACTCACTCATCTTTGTTCCCAAGAAAGCTAATGCATTATCTAAAATGATTGAAGTTGGGACCCCAAATCTCGTCACCAGGCCTTCATAGAAGTCTAGGACCGCACTCTCATTGGCTTCCTTCAAAGCGATGACTTCTACCATATCATGAAATAATTTGTAGAGATAAAACCCACTTGTGGCCAACACTAAGAGGGTTAATCATCC